>CM040399.1:33221560-33526560 GCA_022702515.1 Ilyophis sp. 1 JC-2022 | reverse complement strand
AGCCGTACCGTGGAGCGTCTCGGGCACAGTCGCAGTGAGCTGCAGGTCATCCCGGGACACAGGCATGACAAAAGACAGGAGGAGCCATATTCATTTTTTTAACACTACGTCCCTCGCGAAGAAAATGAGGAGTTATGCAACTGCACTAATCCTAGAGTGCCGTGCCAAGAGAAAATATAATAGTGCCGTCGAAAAACGAAACAGCCCCTGGCCCTCGCGGACAATAAACATCCGCTGTAGCTATCCCCCATGCGACATGCACTACGGGTGCCCTGAATATGAATCACTCTGAGAGGAGTTTGCATGGCAGAGATATATACGCCGCTGTTCTTTCCCATCACAGTGTACAAACAGCAGAAGTGCCTTTGTGTTTGGGGAATGAACCTCTTCAAAACTACACCTCCTCCCTGCCTGCATAAGCAATCTGCCAGGGTGGGGGCGGCATGGCCTGAGGCGAAAACCGAGGGCAGTTACCTTCCTGAAGAGAGGAAAAGAGAGCGAGAGAGAATGAGAGGGGTCTGAGGGGTCTAATTTGCATGCATAACATTATCTACAAGATAGATATAACCCCACCTCCCCCATCAAAAAGACATTATCAAGCAGAAATTATGTCATTTTTAGTGGCAGCAGATGGCAGTAACGTACCAAGAGGGACGCATGTTGAAACGTCCAAAATAAAGTGACAGAATTTTGGAAAACATTTTATTAGAACAAAAATGTATTGGCAAATTTATATATATTGTTGCTGTTGAGAACATAAACTCATTCAAAGTAATAGATTGCTTGACTTCTGTCTGCTTAGATTTGTTAAAAATAGCAATGAAGTGCAAGACAAAAGGTCTACTTTGCTGGCCAGCTATGCTACCTAGCTAATGTTACTATAGCTTGCTTATGAACAGTAGCTACTACTGGTACCTACTGTTAACTGGTACCTACTTAAACTAAAAGGGCCTTTGCTATGATTTCTTCTAAGTTATTTATGTTGATGGAACATGAGTTGCTGATGTGGAATAACTTATATGAGTTAGCCAATGAATGTAACTGGCTAGCTAAATAAGCTAACATTACAATAGCAGCTGGCTAGCCAGCTAAAAACTGACCACCATTTTCACATCTAGCTAGGAAACTTAGCCGGACTAGGTGTAAGTGAGAAGGTAGGAAAAGCTGAATGTGTTAGCTGCATAGCTATCTAAAAGTCCTACTGCCTTTTCACAGTGAATTTTATGCAGAGAAACGAGGCCTGTTGATCTAGCCAGTTGCGCAAGCTGCTTTTTCATGTTTGTGTACAATATAAACGGACCAAGGAGAAATATCCCCAGAGAGGTGGAAATATTGGCCCTTATATATGCTGCGCATGTAAAGAATTACTGTGTCGTATACTGTACAGTAATCAGCTCATCTGAATTTTGCATTGATCCAAGCCATGGTATGGTAGTGACATGAGGAGGAATGAGGATTCTTAAACCCCATAATAGATGGAGCCATCATGTCCTATCAATAATTTATTGATTTCAACCAATTATCTTTATTGATTTATTTTGGTGAGAGAAGTTGCAATATGAGCACATCAAAGAATAAATTAACTTCCAAACGCTGCTTATGGAAAATACAGGTCATAAATCCCTGAAGGGATTTATTTTTCTACAAGCAACATCTTCATTGGTATACGAGTCAGTGATTGGCACATTTTATCCCCACCCATAAGAATCGCAAAGCTTCTCTCTCCCATCGCTAATTGAATTAATGCACAGTTGGTTCTGCGGAAGGCAGAGCATGGATCGACTGATTCATGGCTTTGTCCCAAAGCTGATCCTGTTTATTCCAGAACCACAGCTTCACGGCCTCCCATTGGACAGGCAGGCGTGGGCATGATGAGCACAGTCTACTGTACCTCAGGAACAAATAATGAAAAGCGCTGTCACAAAAGAGCACCGTACCCAACATCAGAGCTACAGTATGTGATGGAATCCGCCTGCACCGCCCTTGATCCGCCAGATACGGAATTACTGTGTGCACAGCACAATTTTATTAGACGTTTTACAGACTAAATATCACCCCTGCAGACATGCATAAAAGCAACATTTATGGCCTTTTCAGTGGTTTATGCCTTTTATAAACACTGAGCAAATATGACAATGTAGCAAATATATACACAGGGCTGTTTTCCCGTCAGCTCACATTAGGGTCTTTAAATCATTGTAACAAATCACGAAGCCCACCGCCTACCCCCGCTTGCCTGCCTGCGTCCCCCTGCTGGGTACCGCCTGTTAAAATGTAAAGCTCCAGCTTTTGACACTCAGAAATGATTTATTTAACTTTCATTCACTATTTCAATGCTCTGACTCTCTCTCTTTCTCTTCCCTGCTTCCACTTAAAATAAAAGTGACTTTCTGAATATGGTCAAGAACCATCTCCCGAAACAAATCTATTCGCCTCCAGATCTGTCCAGATGCTGGGTATGGCTTTATAGCAGCCCTGAATACATCTGTGTGCGGGTGACTTTAACAGAGTACTGGATTCCACTGCCTGAATGCTAATGAGAATTAGCCCCTTTGGTTTTTCTATGGCATACTCGCTTGTTTTTTAAATTTATTATTTATTTATTTTTATATATTTTTTTTAGATCTCCGCAAGGCAACATTAATCTAACGTGATCTATTTCCTCAGTTTTTCCCAGAGAGAGAGAGCGAGAGAGCGAGAGAGCGAGAGAGAGAGAGAGAGAGAGAGAGAGAGAGAGAGAGAGAGATCAGAGACGTCAGAGTCCCTGGTGAGCAGAGAGCCAGTTCAGATTCTGCCGTGTGTCAGGTCTCTGTGGTGGTCCGGGTGGGGATGAAACAAGACAGCTGGCTGGCAGCTTGTGCACAGAGGGGGTATGGAATCAGATAAAAAGGATAAAATACCCAATTGTATTTCCTGGGAACCGGTGACCTTTCTTTCGCCTGCCTGTCCAATTTAGTCTAATCTTAAAAACTAGGTTTTGACAATAACAAAAAAAAAAGGTAAAACCAAGCTACCTGTTAGCAAGGACGTAAGCATTTATTTAATTCTGTTCATTTTACCAGTTAAGTCGGTTCTTTTTGCACTTTGTCGACGTCGGACCCTCCCCGCCTTCAGTACTCCGACAAGCGAAACCAGAACAGTCGGTTTCACAATCTCCCTGCTGTCAGTCACAGCCAGACTCTATCACAGCAGATTAATACGACGGAGAATGAGAATGCGATGGAAAAAAAGGAGATATTTGTCGGAGGGTGTCAAGGAGAGAATTTAGCTGGAGAAAGTCTATCATGCTGGTGTGGTTCTGTCGCCTCCAGAGCTCAGAGTGATGCTAATTTAATTTCATGTTTCATTGGCGCTTTGAGCTGCCAATGGAAAACTCACGACGGCGTCCAAGTTCGACGCAGCCTCCCGTTCCCCTGACTGTGTGTGCCTGGAGTCTCTCCCCCCGCTTCAGTGTCCCAAAGCTGCCAGGGTCGCAATTGTGCACCGTTTCCTGCCGGCGCGCACCTCATTAGCATGACTCCAGCCAGGCTAACCGTAGCCTGAGAGGACCCGTAGAGGCTGGAAACGCGTTTGAGATTCATGTTCGGTATTGATTTATGACGTACACAATTTTTTCCAGTTGTACTTTTGTTGTTTTATGCACCATTGTTTTGAGGATTCTTAGCCCATACAATTACTCCTTGTCCACAGGACTCGTATCCCGCTGTGAAACTGTAAACAATTAATGGGGACACGAATGGCTATTTCTGGTCATTGGGTTGCGTCGTTAGCGCTGTCCTCTCTGCCTGTCTGAGTTTAACAGGCACAGCAGAGGATCACTGGAGCATAGGCGGCTGCAGAGAGAAGGGCAACAGAAGGGCCTTTGTGTTCAATAATGCACCAGGCTGAAGAAAAACCTTCATAAATGTTAAAAAGTATGGTGTACCCTGTGGTAGATTAGGCAAAAGAAGGCAAACAAAATGAAAAGGTTTTATAGACAAAAACAACCTGCAACTAGAGACTGACACTCACAAGTCAGGGGGCTGTTATTAAAATGACTCCTCAGTTTGATTCTCATTTGAACCCAACCAGAAACCAGCCTGCCCCAGAGTTTATCGAGTGGTACGTATGTTTCCATATTCATCTACTACTGAATGGAATGAACAGCATAGGCCTGTATGCTCCCTGCAGTGACTGATCAAGGTGTGCGGAAAAACCTTCAAGGAAACAGAGGAAGGGTCCAATCAATCGTCTGCAATTAGCAGTTCATTAATTAGCTATGACATCCACCACACCTGCATGCATTCAATTAATTTAGATAGATGTTGATCCCTAGTCAGCCAATTCCAATGGCTCAATCACAAAAGGTTTGACTTATTTTAATTAGTGATCACTTCCCTGTTTAGATTAAAGGCACTTTGTTATGAATAAAATATGAGATGCTTCACAGAGGTGGAAGAGTGAATAGAAGCTCCTTTTTGAACAATACATGAAACAAAAAACAAGTAGTTATGGGGGAGGTGCTGGCTTGATGGACCAGCATGCACTTCAGAGAGCAGGAAGCTTGTTATGTTCCTGCGTCGCCGGCAAACTTCTAAAACGTCAGTTGGGCCGCGGGGTGACACAGCTGTGAAAATGGGTGTAAGCAGCCATAAACATTTCCACTGTGCGGGGCGTTGAGCCCTCGGATCAGGAGGATGGTCTGTCATATGGGGGTCAGAACTTTTACCCCACGCTTCTCATGGCCCCAAGAGGAACTTTGAGGTAAGTGCAGCTAAACACAGCTCTCAAACCAAAGTTTTTTTTTATTTCTACCCTATGCATTTCAGCAGAGGCTGGATCACTGTACAGAACACAGCAGTATACGGGGCAACAATCAGCATTTGACCAGTCCCTGTTGAAACTCTGAAGAGGTGATGTGTTTGGAATCCAAACCCTGGTGTCACAGGAAGGCAACATTACCATTATTGGCAAAATTCTGGGGGGCAAAATATCCTGCTACAAAGCTCCTTCTAGATGGTCGCCCTGACTGACCTGACAGGCGTGATGGCTACACTCTGTTCTTTCAGACTGGGATAATGAGCCTGCATTACTGCTGATAGCTTCCCATCATGCTCCAGAGTACAGGCCGTGTTCCCGTAAAAACCGCAGTCATTGGCGATGGCGCTGATGGTGATTAAATATATTTTACCCGTCAAAGAAACCAAAGCACGCTGTCTCAATTCCGTAAAAATGCCTTAAAAGTGTGAGGTGGAGCAGCCGTTACCTCAGAAAAAGAGAAAAAGAGCCTTTACCCTAGAAAAGCCAAGATGAAAAAAGTCTGGAGTCCGGAGATAAAAAAAACAAAAAAAAACTTGTGTATCGAAAGAGACAAGGCAAGAATTGCATTGGCTGACTTATGAATTGCTGTATGCAGTGGTCAGTGTGAATATGGTAGCCAACAACTCCCATTGTTATTGATTCTAATTAGCAGTGGCTAGCTAGGTGCTTAGCCATTTGTCAGTGGCCTCACAGAAACATAAAGCATGCGGTGAGTCCCGGACATGATTCAGATTAAATCTTAATTAGAGAAAAGCCCTTCTCCCTGTTGATAATAGAATTATTATAACGCAAATCAATATGGAGTGACCACAGAAACAGGATAATCTGGGTATTTACAGACAGACGGTGGAAATTGGCTGAGTGTGCTAATCATAATAACGAATCAGACCCGCTAATGAAAACAGGAATGGGGTAAAACGTGACATTAAATTCTAATGCAAACTGAGTGTCGCTATCTTCTGAACACAGGCAGCGATGGAGGATGACTAGTGGGGCCTAGCGCATTTATCGGACCCTCTGGTGATCAAGAAAATCTGCCAGATTAGCCTTTTATTAGCGAACACACCATACATTTAAACTGTCAACACAGCTGACACAAGAATCATGCACACAAAGGGGATTTTCCTAAAGGAAAATCTGTTTGAGGAGGAATTAAGATCGCTACGCCAATAAGGACCGACGCAAAACATATTCGACGATAACATTGGCGCTATCAGGAAATTATATCAAATGCTCTCTATCCAAATTTATGTTAACACGCTGGTTAATAGGCTATGAGAAGAGAAAACAATCAGATTGTACAGCAGATAAGCAAGTTTAATATCCCATTGCCGAAAGGGCACAAAGAGAATAATTTATCCATTCAATAAACAAACAACAAGCCACACATGTACACTTAATATTGTCCTCTAGGACGATCCTATTCTCTCATAGATCAGGCTGCTGTCCACCCTACAGGCCAAACAGAAGAGTTGGCAGCGATCTGAAGAAGGGAAAATCTCTCCATGACATTTGATAAGCCTGTGGGCACTCATTGCATTGTTGTGAGAAACTAATTTGTTGGTTATCCGACGAGTGACGACCCTGAGACTAATTATCTCTGCCCCTGGCAAAATGAACCCAGTGGTGCCCCACCACTGCAGACTGCCCATTGAAGACAGCTAATGATATTGCCCGGACCCCAACCCGTGACTGTGAAACCCAGGCTGGCACTGGTGGGAAGATGCAGCTATTTCAATAAAGCTATTTCAATAAATATTTGATGTAAAATGTGTGTTAGGTTCAGTTGCCCAGATAGTTGTGCCAGCACAGTGTTTTGGAAAGGGTGTCAGGAGAGAGGGGGAAGGCCGTTGGCGGGAAGGTTTTTGCAGACGTCCTCCCAGGCCGCTGCTCTAGAAACGACAACGTGGAAAAAACGACAAACGTCGACAGGAACGGCGGTCCAACAAATGAGCGTGGTCTGCAAATGGCGCCAGGCCGCAGTTATGGCAAGGCGGCGTCATTTCCTTCCCGGCCGTCCCGTTCAACTCTCATGCCCAACACAGAACAATTACCGAGCCGGAGGTAAGTCATAAATAATCCCAAATGACTGGACTCAGACAGCATTGATTTCCTCTCCTGTAGGGGCGTCTGTGGGCGAGCAGACTTGATTAACCGCGTCTTCATTTATTTTACAGATAATCAAGATTTCGTCACAATTTTATTTTTCTTCCCTTTTCCAGTTTGCCTTGAAACTGTGCTCAGAACTGAAGGAACAGAGGGCTAAGAAACAGCCATTCTTTTAGGATGATCATCTGAAAGTATGGACAGATTCTCGCGCTTCATGATAGCAGCCAAAAAGGTGCAGCCTTTGGACAGAATGTCTCACCTTTTCGCATTTTCCTCCGTGAAACAGAGTGTTGTTGGACTGTGTAGTGGGAGAGCGTTGTTGGACTGTGTAGTGGGAGAGGAGTGTTGTTGGACTGTGTAGTGGGAGAGGAGTGTTGTTGGACTGTGTAGTGGGAGAGGAGTGTTGTTGGACTGTGTAGTGGGAGAGGAGTGTTGTTGGACTGTGTAGTGGGAGAGGAGTGTTGTTGGACTGAGTAGTGGGAGAGCTTTGTTGGACTGTGTCGTGAGAGAGCGTTGTTGGACTGTGTAGTGGGAGAGTGTCATTGGACTGTGTAGTGGGAGTGTTGCTGAACTGTGTCGTGAGAGAATGTTGTTAGTCTGTGTAGTGGGAGAGGAGTGTTGTTGGACTGTGTAGTAGAAGAGTGTTATTGGACTGTGTAGTGGGAGAGTGTTGTTAGTCTGTGTAGTGGGAGAGGAGTGTTATTGGACTGTGTAGTGGGAGAGTGTGATTGGACTGTGTAGTGGGAGAGTGTTGTTAGTCTGTGTAGTGGGAGAGGAGTGTTGTTGGACTGTGTAGTGGGAGAGTGTTATTGGACTGTGTAGTAGAAGAGTGTTATTGGACTGTGTAGTGGGAGAGTGTTGTTAGTCTGTGTAGTGGGAGAGGAGTGTTGTTAGTCTGTGTAGTGGGAGAGGAGTGTTGTTGGACTGTGTAGTAGAAGAGTGTTATTGGACTGTGTAGTGGGAGAGTGTAGTTAGTCTGTGTAGTGGGAGAGGAGTGTTGTTGGACTGTGTAGTAGAAGAGTGTTATTGGACTGTGTAGTAGAAGAGTGTAGTTAGTCTGTGTAGTGGGAGAGGAGTGTTGTTGGACTGTGTAGTGGGAGAGTGTTGTTGGACTGTGTAGTAGAAGAGTGTTATTGGACTGTGTAGTGGGAGAGTGTAGTTAGTCTGTGTAGTGGGAGAGTGTAGTTAGTCTGTGTAGTGGGAGAGGAGTGTTGTTGGACTGTGTAATAGAAGAGTGTTATTGGACTGTGTAGTGGGAGAGTGTTATTGGACTGTGTAGTGGGAGAGTGTAGTTAGTCTGTGTAGTGGGAGAGGAGTGTCGGTGTGCACCATTTCCTCTCTTTGCTGTTTTGGGACTCAGGTGTAGGAGGTGAAGAGGTGAGAAGCACGGCTCCAACACTGCAAATCACTCTGTTCTCACAGGGAGAAAGGGGGGCGCTGTAGTGACCTGTTCTCACAGGGAGAAAGGGGGGCGCTGTAGTGACCTGTGAGCACAGGGAGAAAGGGGGGCGCTGTAGTGACCTGTTCTCACAGGGAGAAAGGGGGGCGCTGTAGTGACCTGTGAGCACAGGGAGAAAGGGGGGCGCTGTAGTGACCTGTTCTCACAGGGAGAAAGGGGGGCGCTGTAGTGACCTGTGAGCACAGGGAGAAAGGGGGGCGCTGTAGTGACCTGTTCTCACAGGGAGAAAGGGGGGCGCTGTAGTGACCTGTGAGCACAGGGAGAAAGGGGGGCGCTGTAGTGACCTGTGAGCACAGGGAGAAAGGGGGGCGCTGTAGTGACCTGTGAGCACAGGGAGAAAGGGGGGCGCTGTAGTGACCTGTGAGCACAGGGAGAAAGGGGGGCGCTGTAGTGACCTGTTCTCACAGGGAGAAAGGAGGGCGCTGAAAGGGGGGCGCTGTAGTGACCTGTTCTCACAGGGAGAAAGGAGGGCGCTGTAGTGACCTGTTAGGGGGGCGCACAGGGAGAAAGGGGGGCGAGGGAGAAAGGAGGGCGCTGTAGTGACCTGTGAGCACAGGGAGAAAGGAGGGCGCTGTAGTGACCTGTTCTCACAGGGAGAAAGGGGGGCGCTGTAGTGACCTGTTCTCACAGGGAGAAAGGGGGGCGCTGTAGTGACCTGTGAGCACAGGGAGAAAGGGGGGCGCTGTAGTGACCTGTTCTCACAGGGAGAAAGGAGGGCGCTGTAGTGACCTGTGAGCACAGGGATTACCCTTTGTGTGGAAATTAATTTCTGTCTTATTTCTGCTCAGACGGTGCACGCGAGATAGACGGGTCAGCCTGGTGTCTCTCTCCCGTCCCCGCACACCCTCACCGTTTCCACGTCGCTGACATTGACCATATGGCTGGAAAACAAAGAAAACGCTCATCTCAGCCTCACCCCTACCACCCATCCCCCACTCCGAACCTGTACCTAACCTACACCTCATTAACCAAGCTATGTGTATTTATTACAGCTCTTTCTGTTTTGGAGTGGGTGAATTTCCACCTCAGTTCTGCTTTAGTGTGGCCTTCCTGTAAGCCTGCCTGCTGCGGTACTGTGTGTAATTGCTATATTATATGGTTTTGGGGAGGGAGCGCATATCCATGCTGTGCATTACTCTCATCTGAGCAGAGTTCTGTCCCTCAGCATAACCCTAGAGCCCTGGTGTTCATATCACGGTCCACGACGTCCCAGAGCGGTTGGTTTTTCCACCCTCTCTTTGCCTGGGAGTCGGGTGTGTAGGCAGTCTGGCCAATCAGTAGCACTAATTGTTCAGTTAATTACCTAGGTGAGAAAAAACCAGGGCCGGATATGGGGTCCAGATTTGAATATCCATTGACTTCTATCAGCATAAACGTCAACTCCATAAAAGCAAAAAATAATACGGTGTTGACAAAATGTCGTATTTTCTCATTTCACGGCATTGCCGTAGTGAGTAGCCATTTAATTTTTTCTCAGTTGCTAAGAGGTCTCCTAATGCAAGTGAAAATACACATTTTTTAAACCATAATTCTTATTTTGTTGGATATGGAGTTGACCTGTTATGTTTGAGACACTGCTGATCGCAATATTATTTCTTTAATTTTTCAAAAAATAGAGCCTTGCTGCCTTCTGTAATTTTTTTAATAGAAATTTGTGTTGACAAAAATCTGGGACTTTTCAAAGGCCAACATTTTCATAAAAATTACATTTTAAAACAAAGAGAATTATAACACACCCACGTCATCAGGCTTCTAAATATTTTTTAATTGAAATGGTGAATTTTTGTCTGGCACAAGGGTGTTTCCTGGCCCTCAGCAGATATATAAGAAAAGGAAATGAGTCCAAAGAATAAAATAAATAATATTTATTTCATAAATAAAACACTTAAATTTTGTTGTTTTAAGTAATAATTGTACGATGTTTATTTGTCCCAATACTCAAGAATGGATGGGTGATATATATACACGCCTTTCACCTTCTCCACGTTTTATTTTATAAAATATGCAGTTTTATTTTACTGACAAAAATAGGTTATTTAGGGGTTACATATCTGTACACACCCATTGCCTTGCTGCGATTACAGCTTCAAGGCATCTTGGGAAAGAAGCTGGTTGATCTTCTGAAAGGTTCTCCCATCTCCACAAGAATACGCTGGAGTATCTCTGTCAGAGTGACCCTCGGGTTCCTGCTCACCTCCCAGGCCAAGGCCCGTCTTCCCCGATTGCTCAGTTTGGCCGGGCGGCCAGTTCTAGGAAGATTTTTAGTGGTTCCAAACTTCTTCGATTTACGAATGATGGTGGCCACTGTGCTCTTTGGGACCCGTAAAGCTGCAGAGATTTTTCCGTACCCTTCTCCAGATCTATGCCTTGATACAATCCTGTTTCTGAGGTCTGCAGATAATTCCTTAGACCCCATGGCTTGGAGTTTGCTCTGACATGCACTGTCAACTGTGGGACCTTATATAGGCAGGTGTTGGCAATCCCCAATAATGTCCAATCAATTGAATTTATCACAGGTGGACTCCAATTAAGTTGTAGAAACATCTCAAGCAGTATCAGTGGAAACAAAATGCACCTCAGCTCACTTTTGGGTGTCATATCAAAGGGTGTGCACACTTGTGTACATATATTTTTTTTTTTTTTTTTTTTAATAAATTAGCACAAATGTCTAAAACCCTGTTTTCCCTTTGTCATTATTGGCTATTTTGTGTAAAATTTTGAGACAAAAAATTAACTCAATCTATTGTAGAATATGTCTAACGTAATAAAATGTGGAGAAAGTGAAAGGGGTGTGCAGACTTTCCGGCATGACTGTATATATACAACTGCTCAAAGAAATTAAGGGAACACTTAATCAATATAGTATAACACCAAGTCAATTAAACTTCTGGAATATCGATCTATCCAGTTCGGAAGCGTCAACGACTGTGAATCAATTTCACCTGCATTGGTGCAAATGAAAGTGACAACAGGTGGACAGGAGAGGCAACAGCAAGACAACCCCCAAAAAGTAAATGGTTTTGCAGGTGGTGGCCACAGACCATTTCTCTCTCCTTATCCTTCCTGACTGATTTGTCTCTAGTTTGGCATTTTGCTAGAGCCCTTGTCACTACTGGTAGCATGACGCGGTACCTGCAGCCCATTCAGGTTGCACAGGTAGTGCAGCTCCTCCAGGATGGCACATCCCTACGTGCCGTCGCAAGAAGGTTTGCTGTGTCTCCCAGCACAGTCTCAAGAGTGTGGAGGAGATACCAGGAGACGGGGTATCACACAAGGAGAGCTGGACAGGGCCGTAGAAGGGCAACAACCCAGCAGCAGGACTGGTATCTGCTCCTTTGTGCGTGGAGGAACAGGAGGAGCACTGCCAGAGCCCTACAAAATGACCTCCAGCGGGCTACTCGTGTGCATGTTTCTGATCAAACTGTCAGAAACAGACTCCATGAGGGTGGCATGAGGGCCCGACGTCCTGTAGTGGGACCTGTGCTCACAGCCCAGCACCGTGCAGCTTGATTGGCATTTGCCAGGGAACACCAGAATTGTCAGGTTCGCCATTGGCACCCAGTTCTCTTCACAGATGTGAGCAGGTTCACACTGAGCACTGTGACAGACGTGAAAAAGTCTGGAGACGCCGTGGCGAATGTTATGCTGCCTGCAATATCATCCAGAATGACCGGTTTGGTTTAATTGACTGAGTGTTATACTGTGATGATTAAGTGTTCCTTTAATTGTTTTGAGCAGTGTATATATATACATATACCTGCAATGGATTGGTGACCTGGCCAGGGGCAGGGAGTATTTCAGCCTCTCATCTCACCCTCTCCCTCTCACCTCTCCAGACACAATTAAGAAGTTTAAAGCAACTGGAGCTGTGATTAACCTACTTGAAAGAGGATGCAAGCGTAGTTTTCCCCCATGCAGAGTAAAGAGGATGGTTTGAGAGGCAAACATTTCTCCAAGGATCACAGTTTGTGAATTGCAGGAGTTGCTTATATCCTGGGGTCACCAAAAGTACAATTAGACACCACCTCTATGCCAACAAGCTATTTATAAGGCTTGCCAAAAGAAAGCCTCTGCTGGCATCAGAACACAAACATAAGCGGAGTTTGAAAATAGTTACCAGAATATTTTCCTCCAAAGGCCCTGGGAACCTTGTTAGGACACATGCCATCATGTACTTCCATCAAATACCAGGATATTTTAGACTAAAGTCTGGCTGCCTCTGCCAGAAGGCTAAAAGTGGACCATGGTTGGATCTTCAAGCAGGACAATGATCCAAAGCATATCTCAAAATCTACACAAAAATGGTTCACTGACCACAGAATCAAGGTTTTGCAATGGCCATCCCAGTTCCCTGACCTCAACCCCATTGAAAACCCATGGGGCTAGCTGAAGAGGAGAGTCCACAAGCACGCGAGGACCAAGGATTCTGAAAGATTTAGAAAGATTATGTATGGAGGAATGGTCTCGAATCTCATCAAACAAGACTCAGTGCTGTTATCTCGGCAAAGGGAGGGTGCACAAAGTACTGTATCAATGGGATAACAATTAAATTATACAATTGTCTCATTTTTCCGTGCAAAGACATGATAAACAATAAACTGAATGTAATCCTTCAAATAATTCTGGTGGGCACTGTATGCATGACTATATTTAAATGAGCATTGCTTGTAAAGTTAATTTAAATGTTTATTAATGTTACTAATATCAATTTTATCCAACTGAAATGAGGAAGATGTCATTCATAATGCACACCAAATTTCCCACGGGGATGGCAAATACTCAATTGAATTGAATTAATCTCGCAACACATAGAAAACAAATAGAGGCTGTGAAGTTCCTCTGGTCTCTAGATATTTCCTGGGATAAGGATTCCATTGAAGAGGTCCCGATTGTACAGAGATTCAGAGATCTGCAGAACAGACCTTCATTCAGGCAGAGAACGCTTTGATCTAAATGGCCCAATTTTCAGGGCTTTAAAAAAAAAATACAATGCAAAACACAAACCCCCCCAAACTGATACTGCTTTTAATGAGCAGCTCAAATGAGACAATTTACTGAGCATGAAAAAAAAATGATGCGTGTCTTAAACCTCCAAACTTGACAGTCACAACAATTTGGAGAAAGAGGAAATCTGGACAGTAATCACATACTGTTCTGCGTGCATTTGCACAACATCCCTTATTCAGGGGAATTTACAGACCTTAGATCTTACATTTTACTTTCCAGAATTTACACACGCACACAATTATTAAGACAAGACTACAATAAGGTGACTTGAGAAGAGCATACCTCATAGAATGAGTGTAAAAAAATATCTTTATAAGTTTGCCATTATAATTTAACACATCCCTCCCTTTTTCAAAGTGATCTTTAACTTAAAGGGTTTCTTCTCCTGACTTATTTTTCCATAAAGTTCAATTTAAAAAAATTGTCAGAAGAAACTACCCTTAAAGTGATCTACCCATATCTACTGCATATCTGGCAGCAGAGTAATGGTTTGAGGCTCGTTTGATACCTCATACCCTTGATGACTTTTTAGCCATTTTACCAAGCATGTATTCCATAATTTACAGCTAAATCTAGTCCCACCCCCCAATTCCCATAGAGATCCATTCAAATACAGAGACATTTAGTATCGCTTGTAGGAGTACCAGAAAATAAGATATCAAGAGTCTTTTGATGTTGTTGGGTCACAGACATCAGGAAGGCAAGGCATGCAAAGGATATGAAAAATTATTAAAGATTCCTTTATTCTATATATAAGTGCAGGGGTGCCAATAATAGTGGCACACATGGTTTTGTTAAAAATTATTTCTTGATGAGGGATTTTTATTCTCATAATAAATTTACTTCAATTAAAGGTTGAATTCGTCTAATTTTTTCAGTGTGAGATTAAGCTAATTCACCAAACGGTGAATTTTTTAAAACCCTTTTTTCTCATCTTTGGTGGAGGGCACTATATATTGAGAGATTAATTCTATATTCTGTCTGAGGTAAAAGTGATGCCCGTCTTACTTTCCCGCGTGAGGTTATAAAAGTGATGCCCGTCTTACTTTCCCGCGTGAGGTTATAAAAGTGATGCCTGTCTTACTTTCTCGCGTGAGGTTATAAAAGTTATGCCTGTCTTACTTTCCCGCGTGAGGTTATAAAAGTGATGCCTGTCTTACTTTCCTGCGTGAGGTTATAAAAGTGATGCCCGTCTTACTTTCCTGCGTGAGGTTATAAAAGTGATGCCCGTCTTACTTTCCCACGTGAGGTTATAAAAGTGATGCCTGTCTTACTTTCCCGCGTGAGGTTATAAAAGTGATGCCTGTCTTACTTTCCCGCGTGAGGTTATAAAAGTGATGCCTGTCTTACTTTTCAGCGTGAGGTTATAAAAGTGTTGCCCGTCTTACTTTCCCGCGTGAGGTTATAAAAGTGATGCCTGTCTTACTTTCCCGCGTGAGGTTATAAAAGTGATGCCCGTCTTACTTTCCCGCGTGAGGTTATAAAAGTGATACTTTCCCGCGTGAGGTTATAAAAGTGATGCCTGTCTTACTTTCCCGCGTGAGGTTATAAAAGTGATGCCTGTCTTACTTTCCCGCGTGAGGTTATAAAAGTGATGCCTGTCTTACTTTCCCGCGTGAGGTTATAAAAGTGATGCCTGTCTTACTTTCCCGCGTGAGGTTATAAAAGTGATGCCTGTCTTACTTTCCCGCGTGAGGTTATAAAAGTGTTGCCCGTCTTACTTTCCCGCGTGAGGTTATAAAAGTGATGCCTGTCTTACTTTCCCGCGTGAGGTTATAAAAGTGATGCCCGTCTTACTTTCCCGCGTGAGGTTATAAAAGTGATGCCTGTCATACTTTCCCGTGTGAGGTTATAAAAGTGTTGCCTGTCTTACTTTCCCGCGTGAGGTTATAAAAGTGATGCCTGTCTTACTTTCCCGCGTGAGGTTATAAAAGTGATGCCTGTCTTACTTTCCCGCGTGAGGTTATAAAAGTGATGGCTATAATAATGTGAAATAGGCCTGAAATGATGAAACTTTTGGCAGCAATCATTACCACCACAGGATTGTCACAGCTTTAGAGAAAAAGAGATGAAGTTATGAGGCCGGTCTGTAATGTGCCACTTAATGCCTTTATTTGATCCGAAGAAGAGTGACATTACTAAAATATCCAATTTTAGACACAAATCTGCCTGAACAAAAAAAATCCATCCACATTTGCAGCTGGGAAGGTCATTTAAT
Source organism: Ilyophis sp. 1 JC-2022 (assembly GCA_022702515.1). Taxonomy (NCBI): domain Eukaryota; kingdom Metazoa; phylum Chordata; class Actinopteri; order Anguilliformes; family Synaphobranchidae; genus Ilyophis; species Ilyophis sp. 1 JC-2022. The sequence goes on along the minus strand of CM040399.1, from coordinate 33,510,967 downwards.
AAGACAATCTATTAAATATTATTGCGGGCCCACGCTACAAGTTGTTTTCTTAACGCAGGGTTATGTTCTTCAAATGGGGCTCATGTTTTTCAGAATTCAGACAAGCCATCGACTGCAGTTCGCAGTCACCATCAGCTCTACAGTGAGGAAATGTTTCCTTATTTAGTGGGAGGTAAAATCTGTTTAGTACTAGAATGCCTTTGGTTCTCCCAAGTCCTCTTATATCTATGAACCAGCTATAGATAGATTTTTATCATCAAAGTGGCAGGTAATAATTCTGCTTGTGACTCATGGGGCCTCATTTATAAAATGGTCTTACAATCAAATTGTATCTTAAATAGTGGCTTATGTAGAAAACCCTGACTGAGCAGTTATTTATAAAATCCCACTTCAATGCGGATACGATTGTATCTCTATGTAAAGTTACATGTTTATAGTAGACCCAAGTTAATTATGTGGAGGTACTGCACTTTTGAGGGCTGCACACGAATCCCCAAAGTTCGCTGTGTTTGTGCTTTAAGAATAACAGCTAATTTATAATAATTTTTAGGCATGAAGAGTGCAAGAAATGTTGACAGGCAATTTAGAGGAATTTGGCTGTTATTGACTGCATTTGCAGTAAATTGTAATTGTAAAGCACATTCCCATAAGTTCAAATTGAAGTTCATTTGAGATCTATACATCACAGGGGCGTAAGACACAGATATGCTACTTTAAAATGAACATAATCAATTTTTTTCCAGTCTCAGTTATTTTTTATAAATCAAGCCTAAGCACAGTTTAGAAAATTATCTTGAGATTACGTTTAAGTTTAAATCAAAGAAAGATTTTTATCAACGAGGCCCAAGTACTTGAAACGATCAGGCAAAGTAATGCCACTCAAAATCTCATTTAAAATCTAAATGATTATTTATTCACCATCATTTATAACCAGGTAGGCCAACTGAGAACCGTTCTGCAGTGGAGACCTGGGGAAGGGCGATGCAGATGGAAAATGCCAGAGATTTGCATTGACGAGTCTGTTAGCTTTCCGGCACACTTTACTTTTGCCCCTCTCATAGGCGATACGAGATCTTTACAGAGCAGGGACCTTGATTTAATGTATTGTCCGGAGGATGGTACACTTTGTAGAATGATAAATCTGCCCCCAGTATTTTGTTACAATCACCTGGATGTGCTAATTAGCACAGTTCTTCAGCCAGGAGGTATGAGGTATCAGCTGGCTGAGTTCATGGGTGGAAGAAACACATGGCGGGACTTTCTGACCTCTGGATTTTACACCTCTGCCCCTATCACTGTGCCAGGGCACTGGATTTCATTCAGCCTGGTAGAAAAAACCATTAACTAGCAACTGATTTTAGCAGCGGCTTAGTCCAAATGCTAAAGAATCCCCTGCCTGCTTCGCTTCAGCGGTTTGGTGTGTGACTCAGGATGGCACGACCGCTGGCATGCGCTGATAAAAGATCAGCCTCATACCCAATTACATATTGCCCCTTATATCTCATCACCATGGCCCTGTTGCAGCATCGCTAGGCTTTAATTACCTCGTCGAGACACAGTAACATATAAATGAGCCACTAATCTCTAGCTAGCTGTGGTCATGGATAACCAAGTTTGAATTACACGTTGCGAGTAAGAAACCGCTTCCATAAAACATGCGCTTATGAATAGATGATGCATAAAATGACTGTTTTCACAATCCTGTGAAGTAAAGGACAGGGATGCTCGAATGTGGCCAGTAGCACTGCTGATTTTCACTCTAACCCTCTAATCAGGGACTGATTTAGACCTGGAACACCAGGTGAGTGGGATCTCTGGGCAATCAGTGACATTAGACCGCCAAAGATGATTGCCTAATCATGTGGAAAAGAGACGCAGCAATATCATTGGCCATTGAGTATCCCTGGCAAGCATTTCATTCGTGTTTCAAAACAGGCCTCTCCCAAGCAGTGAATAACGGCTTTATTTGCAAGTGGCTGCACTCTGCGCAATTGGGCCGGAAACTTTGACTTGTTTATTTTTCTTGAAGCTGCTATGGATAAACATGTCATATTTTCAGCAAGTGGAAATTAAAAGCAACCCCCCCAGCCCTCCACACTGTAGAGGTCAGATTAATTCAGTTAAAAACTCTGAACCCTCCTCCAGCCCTCAGGAAACACTCTAATTATCTCTATAAGACCATGAGCACCGGTGTGTGAAACCACTGAATAAAGCCGCACACATACAGGTCATTTCACGCACCTGTAAGGTGATTCCATGGCAACGGCGAAGGCATCGTCTCCCGTGTGGGGCGGCGGCTTGCAGATCATGGCCCCGCCGATCCGCGTAGGAGTGAGGAAGTCAGGCTGTGGAGTGGAGTGTTAATGAGGGAGAGGGCCGACTGGCTCGCACGCAGGGGGGGGCGGCTCTGCCTCTCCTCTGCTGCATTCTGACAAAGGGGCTGTCACACCGCGACATGCCTGTATCTGATCAGACGACCGGAGAAAGGTGGTGGAGATCAGAGGAAAAGGGCTCAGTACACGGGAGAAGGGTGCGCGGGTCGGGCATTCTGATTGCGCGCGGCATGCTAACAACGGTATCGAATACGGCGGTCACGCCTCTCCTTTCGGTTTGGGAAGAATGCAGACCGATGCAGCTTTGTATTGAACACATTACGGAACACGCAAACATGTCTGTGTGTATGTGTGTGTGCTGCTCATCACCCCGCCTTCTTGGACGTCCCACTGCAGGTTCGATCGACATCTGGTTAAAACGGTGCCGTGATACATGTTACTGATGCTTATCGCTGTGTGGAAGGATAATGGTGTTGCATTGAGGCCCGGGGCCTCTGTGTGGGGGGATAATGGTGTTGCGTTGAGGCCCGGGGCCTCTGTGTGGGGGGATAATGGTGTTGCGTTGAGGCCCGGGACCTTTGTGTGGGAGGATAATGGTGTTGCGTTGAGGCCCGGGGTCTTTGTGTGGAAGGATAATGGTGTTGCATTGAGGCCGGGGGACTTTGTGTGGGGGGATAATGGTGTTGTGTTGAGGCACAGGGGCCTCTGTGTGGGAGGATAATGGTGTTGCGTTGAGGCACGGGGGGCCTTTGTGTGAGGGGATAATGGTGTTGCATTGAGGCCCGGGGCCTCTGTGTGGGGGGATAATGGTGTTGCGTTGAGGCCGGGGGGCCTTTGTGTGGGAGGATAATTGTGTTGCGTTGAGGCACGGGGGCCTTTGTGTGGGAGGATAATGGTGTTGCGTTGAGGCACGGGGGCCTTTGTGTGGGAGGATAACGGTGTTGCGTTGGCGTACGGTTGGTGTGCTGTGTTAAAGGTTGCTGCTTGCAGGTCTTTTCACTGCAACAGTTGAGCGAGTCGCTGTGTGAAATTGCCTGTAATACGTCGCCTGGCTCTGTTCTCTCTTTTTCATGTTAAAGTTCCTCGCTGACCCTGATATGAGGTCGATTGTATTTCCTTTTTTTTTTTGGATCACACTCTCGACTGCCCCTGTTCTGTGCCCCGTCTCTCCTCTGCTGGTCCGATTCAGGATGGGGCACCACAGTGCTGCCCTGGCGCGAACATCCCCAAAATTACAGTTTTTAGTGTCTGATGAAGCTTCAGGAGGACATTCTACAGAGATAGAGGCCAGGAGGACCTCCGGGTCATCGGACAGCTGCGGTCAAATTAACCTCAAACCCGTGTAATACGGCTCTGTCTATGCCTGCCCTCGGCGGTAACGTGGCCAGAATTTATTTCCAATTTCACAACCAGTTAGGCATTGATGCCTCGTTCTGCCAGACCTGTCAGAAAACGGTCAGAAGAGAGGGGGTTGCCAGTGTGAGAGTGAAAAGAAGATCACCACAGTGCCTCTGTGGAAGTAGTGGGGTTTGCAATGTACGGGTCTGCAAAACGGGTGCATTTTCAGTGTGTCTACAGAAGAGGGGTTGCCAATGTTTGAGACTGTTGTAGAAGTCGATTGCCAGTGTGTGACTACAGTAGAGGCGTGGTCAGTATGTGAGTCTATAGTCGGTCTTGTTACCAGTGGCCTGTCAATGCTGTGAGCACTTTGTCCAGGTCAAACTTATCACATGATGCTCAGTGATATCGCACTCACTCACACAGTGATGGGAGGAGAGATTGGCTGACAGATGGAGTGGGCAGGGAATACGAGTCCCTGGCATTCACTACAGCCTTCAGATGGCGCCTGCTGGCCGCGGAGGCTTCAGGAAGTGCTGGACGGCATGGTAACAGGATTAGTGGCGTGTGAGACTAAATGCACTCCAGGCGGCGATCGCATCAGCGCGAGATTCTGATGGTCGTGGTGAAATAACCAAGGCTGTGTCCGAATCAACGCACTTCCCTACTATTGAGTATGCTAGTTGACTTTTTTTTTTAAAGCTGTTAACTCCTTTCTCTAGCACCAGATTTTTAGAACACAAGCCAGAAAATAAAATGGTTACTGTTCTTGCATGGTAACCCTTGGGAGTTTGTTTTGCAAGAGACATAATTACTCTAATTATTACTGAAACCAAGTAACAGAAGCTCAAACAGTGCATTTTTTTTCTTCGCCCAAAATATATATTTTTTGCCGGGATACATAGAACATACAGAGTTTTGATTGAGCTGGTTTTGTGTCATGTTACGGAATAAGAAATCATTGTCGCTATAACACTGGCATCATAAAATAGTTTATAGAGATAGCATCGTGAGGTTTAACACTTTCAAACGGTATATTGTGTGACCAGGGTCATTTTCACCGTAAGAAAATGCAATGAATGCAAATAAACGAAACCACTTCCAGCCCGAATACAGGTCGGTTAGTTAAGAGGTTAAGTACACAAAATTTATGAAAATTGAGTGTACTTAAAAATACCCGGATGAGATACTTATTTCCGTGTTTGTATGTTCAAGAGCATACTAATCAGGATGTAAATTGACACTTTGGCCCTTTACATATGACATACAGCTTGACGTCCCATTCCATCAACAAACACACACACAGATGGCTGTGGGAAACTTAAATACCAATGACGCCAGGACTGCGTTTAAATCTACGTGAATTGTTAACTTTTTATAGTAGATTGTTAAAACCGACAGTTTACAGAATAGCTTGGATACGTCTTATTGTCGCCCCGGGCTGAATTGGGAGTAGGAGCGGGACGATTTATGAGACTTCTATAGTACGGTTTGAATAGTATGTTGGTATTTTCCGCATACTAAAAAGTAGTAGTTAGGAGGCTGATTTGGACACAGCCCAGGTTTAACCATGCATACAGTATGCTAATGAAGACTATGAGCACTATATTTAATGTTGTAAAAGATATGCCACTAGTGCGTGAGATTGCTCATTTGCCCAGAAAAGCTCAAACAAGCGTAAATTTCATCTTCAAGTCGCGATTTTCCATTCATTTGAACCGGGCTCTCTCGGGTACGTCACAGCCCAGCCGCTAAAGGAGCCTGCCTGCCTGCTCAGCGATCAGACACAGGAAATATTAGGCATGTGTTCTATGGACCTTAACACAACCAGGGAAGTACAGTTTTGACCATTTCAATGCTGAAAATTGGTGGCATTCCCCTTTAAGCTCATTGTTCATAATATAGAGACAACACTTGAGACTTGAGGTCTCCGGTTCGATAGGTCGACACACACAAACACACATGCTGCCACTCTTCCTGCAGATCTGTGCTCGCTGATATTCAGGCCCCTGCTTTGGAGTGGTCATGCTCAGGAATGTCACAGAGAAAATCAATAAAACAAGGACAGATTTTTTCTTTGCTGAAGGCACCGGGCAGTAGCGTTTTACTTATTCATCAGAGAAGTGGTAAACCCTTCACCTAGAGTCATTGGTAAAACAGAGGCCTTTATCAGGGGGGGCCCAAAGGAGCGCCCCCCCCCCCCACCCTTTGCCCGTTACGTATCATGGTGGCAGACTGCCAAATCGGCCACTGCTACTCACCGTTCATGCAGAAGGAACGTGCACTGATCTGGGCTCAGTCCTGTAGGGAAAGAGGTGGAGTGGACTTAAACCGTAAGCACAGAGAGCCCCTATGTGTAGGAACAATGGGCCTCATTCATGAAACGTGAGCAGAATTAAATTGCACATAAATCGTTCGTATTAGCAATTTTGTTCCTATTTTGGCATTCATAAAGCTTTTCGTATCTAAAATTTGTTCGTGAGTACAAACAAAATTTACACCTGCTCAGGACCACATGTACTGCATCTGGAAATTCTAAATGCCGTGAAACGTAGCTTCTGAATGTCAATTAGAATAGGCCTGTGAATCTTTTTTTTTATTTTCAGTTAAATTCACAAAACTAAATGTAGCCTTTGAAGTCCACAATGCAAATGTAATAATTACGACTGTAAAAAGCAAGAACTTTAGATTAAGCCTATTCATTTTAGGCTATGAATTTATTTAATTGGACCCATAAGTTCATTAATACTCCCAATAAAATACTATTTTTCTGAATTTATTAAATTTAATTGTTATATGATGTTAAATATGCTAAATAAAACACACATATAAGGCATATTTACGGGCGTGGATTTCATTTTCTTTAATGCTTGTAATGGATTTTAGTGGCGGATAATCAAACGCGAAGGTAAAGGGAATAACAAAATTATAAATGCAAAGAAAGAAAAGACAGGAAACTACTTCCTTGTGGCTAATCAACCCACTAAAAAAGGGCGAACTCGAATAACAAGTGAAACACAAACAATCTCCCAAGTTCAATACCTGAGACAAAATGGAAAAGGACACCTACGACACATGAGTTTGGGCGGCCAAAAATACCAAAACGAAACAAAGAAAAACTGTCACAGAGAGAACAGCAAATAATAAAATAAGTAGCACAGAACACTAACAGGAGGAATAATACCTATACCTGAAATAAAAGCTAATAGCAAGTCCCTCGTGAACATAAACAGCGTTTAATATCACAAGGTCGCTAGTACCTGGCTATACCTGGCTCAATGCAATGTCGAATGACAAAAAGCACCGGGGAAGTGGAAGTGAGAAACTTAAATACCCCGCAGGTAGAAGCACAGGTGAAAAGAATAATGAGTGAGGGAAAGCAAACCCCGGAATGGAACGTGGAAAAAATTCGATAGATTTTGAATCGGAAAACCAGGACGAGAACCGCCACGGAAAAGAAAAGAAAAACCCACGAACCAAGACAATGCTAGGGTAAATGGGAACTTACCGTCATCAATATTCAGCATGACTTCAACTTGTATTTGTAGTTTGTAGTATTTGTAGATTCAAATGGTCAAAGTTGAAGGTAAATGTTAAGCCTGGGGTACATGATAAGCATGGTGTACATGTCATTATGTTAAAACTAAGATTAGAATGGGACATAATTATTGGATTGATTATTGTGTGTTGCTGTCCAGTGCTATTGATTTTGTTTATTATTATTACTACTACTGCTATTAGCTTGTATTTATTATGTTTAGCTAGTATTGATTATGCTTAATTGGCATTGATTACCTTTATGTGATATTATGTGTAGCCTGTACTGATACTGTTTCACAGTCATTGATCACATTTTCCTCAGATTGATTACATTTAGTGAAAGGATTCCTTGATATTCTCTCAGAAAACAATCCCTTTAAACAAGAACCGTCTTTTGTTATTCAACAACTAATGCTGAAATTGTTTCTGCACTGATAAGTTAATATAATACGTACATTATAAAAAACGAAATATACTGTAGATTTAACTACCCAGCTGAAGGTTAATATTTATAAAAACAAGATTGTTTTTGAGATGGTTTCTTAAAGTTGTGCTGCATATATTCTTTTTTTTGTACTCATGAATTATTTCATAAATTTCAGTTCATTCACATATGCATCATATGCACGAAAATTGCAACGTTATCTTATTAAACGATGTGTATATTCAGTTTGACAAACAATAATTTTTTTCCATTTGTGTAAAGCTATAAGGGTGCAACTCATCACCACAATATTAGTTTTTTTTGTTGCATTCATAATTCCAGACTGTAGTTTCATAAAAAAGATAAATCTCACAGGATTGTAATAGGCTGCTAATCAGCCATGTGACCAAGTCCTTGTCTAATCAGTGGCCAGGTTCCAAGACCAGGAGAACCCCAGAAGCTCAGTCATGGCCGCTAGCTCAGGTACTGTCCATTGCCGATGTCCACGCCGCTGCACGTTCTCTTCGTATTCAGAGTTTTTAGAGGACTTTCGCGCATGTGACGTGGAATGCGGCGGGAATTCCTGTCAGTGTGTCCGAGGCCATTCTGACACTGCTCCTCCTCCTCCTCCTCCTCCTCCTCCTCTTCCTCCTCCAAGCGGGATGCGTTGCCGTTGATGTCTGCGTCCAGTCCGTCCCCATTGTACTCGGGGCAGCTGTCACTGAGGTACTCGATCTCCTCCGCGCACTCTGGCTCGTCGTCCTCGAAGCAGCTGCGGAGGAGAGTACAGCCATCAGTCCTCTCCGGAAACGCAAACCAACTGCGGCAAGGTTCCGCCCTAATGTTTTGGCTTGCTGCACACATCTTAATTCCAGCATTTAATCATAATATATCATAATGACAATAATAATTACTGAAGTGCGGTCAAAAAATTGAAGCTGCGTCACACACATGCCATCTCCCTCTCAACACCCTTACCGGCTACACGAGAATTAAACAGGAAGTGCAGGGGGTGTGTGAGCCATGAGCTTGGTCAGGGCTCCTGACCCGAGTCTCAGGTGGGTGTGGATTCGGTCTCTATTAGCATGCTAAACCCCAAGCTCCCACTGGCCTCCTCATAGTTTCTAATAAGTTCAAGGGTCCAATTTAAATTCAAATAATTTCAGTTAGGACGTTTCAGACAGACCGGGGAACAGCACGGGGACAGCAGGCTAGCCCAGTGGCTAACTTAGCTAGCAACCAGGTACCAGCTCGCTTATTGAACCCGTATATTTTCACACATAAACCAGAGAATGTTTTTTGTTGGTGTCCCATAATATAGAAGTACCTGAGGCTTGCTGAGCCCGTATTTGTTCAATCCTTTGAATATTTGAATACACAAACGAGGCCCTATGAATAACAATGCGTGTAAAAATACTGAACGAAGCATTATTGTGTAGCGCAAACCGGACCTCCCATTTCCTGCTCACTCAATCTGCCGTCAGCCTGTGAAATGAGGGGCAGGAACCCCGCAACTTTCATACACCTCGCCCCTCAAAAAAAAGAAAAGAAACACCACTAAGCCAGTTCAGACTACATTAACGTCAATCTCCAAAACACGCCACCATAGCTCCCTGAATTTGCCTCGGATAAATGGATTATGCTTGGAATCTATGTTGGATTATTATGAAAATGAGTTAAACTGACAATAGGAAGAACCCCAGCCCCCATACTGCCTCTCATGGGGAGGTATACATGTATGAAATTGCTTGCCAGGATTATAATAGAACCTGTTTTTTTTTTGTTCTCAGCTTAAAATGAGCAACACAACTGTTGGGCCAGGAGGGGCTAAATGGCCTCTGGTGGAATATCTGGCCGTGTCATACTCCATGGGACAGGTAGAGAGGCAGGGGAGTTGGGGTGGGTGGGCAGGTCTGTGGTTCTACCCTGAGGTCAAGCGGGTGGTACTGTTTGCCACTGATCAGAGAAACAGCAGGCCGTTCTCTTATAAGGAATACATTTATTACTTTTAATTTGAACATTTCTCATAGGGCCCATTTCCTTTAGCTGTTTCAGATTCTTAAACATAAATAAAACTTAATTGCATTTTTTTGGACGTCGTTTTAAAAACCAACTTTTTTGTTGTTTCAACTTCTGATAATGATGAAAATGCTTAAGAAAATTAATCTTCTACATTCCTTGTTAAAATTAATGCTGAAATGGGCATTTTTCTTCATGAAAAGGCTATTTTATGCATTATTAATTTAAGACCCATCTTAAAATGAGAAGAGAACATTTTAGTTTTGTTTTTCAGAGCGGATTAATGATCTGACAGTTGGATACTAGCCAGCACTGTCCTTGGGGCCCAACTGAGAACTATGAGCTGAGATCTGTCTGCACCCCCCTTTACAGCAAGAAGAAATCTGCATACTCAGCTTTGAGATAAGATAAATTTAATGGGTATCTGCGCATTCTATAGAACATGATCCTCTGTGAGCTCGCAGGAGCAGGTCAGGCATGCTGCTCTGAGATCACAGGAGCGAGACAGCTTTCTGTGCATTTCGTGGAACACAGTCCTCCATGAGATCACCGGAGTGGGACAGCATTCTGCGCATTCTATGGAACACAGTCATCTGTGAGATCACAGGAGCGAGACAGCTTTCTGTGCATTCTATGGAACACAGTCATCTGTGAGATCACAGGAGCGAGACAGCTTTCTGTGCATTCTACGGAACACAGTCATCTGTGAGATCACAGGAGCGAGACAGCTTTCTGTGCATTCTATGGAACACAGTCCTCCATGAGATCACCGGAGTGGGACAGCTTTCCGTACAGTCCTCTGTTAGATCACAGAAACAGGACAGATCACAGGACTGGGACAGGTGTCTGTTCTCAGATCCTGATGCATACACTTAAATGACCTTCAGGCTATAGTCCCTGATTGACAGTCCACACTCAGCCCCACCGTGCTAATCAGATTACAAACAGCAGCAACACACAGGGGACTCGAGATGTGACCGGCACACTCGCCTCTTGTTGTGTGTGTGTGTGTGTGTGTGTGTGTGTGTGTGTGAGACAGAGAATCAATTTGAATGTATATGTGCATGTGTGCCAGAGACGGACAGCGTGTGTGTGTGAGACAATAACTTTGAATGTATACATGCATGTGTGCCAGAAACAGACGGTGCTTGTGTCTGTGTGTGTGTGTGTGTGTGTGTGTGTGTGTGTGTGTGAGACAGAGAATCAGTTTGAATGTATATGTGCATGTGTGCCAGAGACGGACAGCGTGTGTGTGTGAGACAATAACTTTGAATGTATACATGCACGTGTGCCAGAGACAGACGGTGCTTGTGTCTGTGTGTGTGTGTCTGTGTGTGTGTGTGTGTGTGTGACCTTCTCTAGATTTGGATGTAAAAAAGGAACCAAGCCAAAGTGGAGAAGCAGAGTTGTGTTTTCCTCTCTTCATTAGTAAAAGCTGAAATGAATGCTTCCCACTGGGGATGGAGACACACAGCTCATTCTCCCGCATTCGGGAACAGAGAGAGAAAGCAGAGCTGAGATGTCCTCAAGTAACCCCAAATGAGCGCATTTTAAACTTGGGGCAGATACTGCACTGCATAGCCAAAACCCAAGCGCTTAAACACACAGGGTACCTTTATGCACAACCTAAACTTCCTTTCATCCAACTTAAATCAGTGAGAGAGCTGCGAGGCATTACTCACGACACGCTGCTCTGTGAACTCAATACAGCTTTTAATCTGCCGGCTCTAAATCTGCGTCGCGACATTTAGAGGGAAATCCTGCATAAAACCCATCCCCCTCAGAGTGAACCTGTCAGCGTCCCGTGGGGCCCCCACTAAGACTCCTGCCTAAGTTACTGTTGAGGGCTCTGGGGAGACGAACCAGTTAACTTCCTATACAGAGAGAGAGAGGAAAGAAAAATAGTTTTCCAAACTGCAGAAACTCCATCACTCTCAGCAATCACTGCCTCCCCGCAGAGTGAAACAGAGTTTGTTTAACTCATCTCACCTCCCCTTAATGCTGCTAACTCAGAACTCTCAGTTCCATGTTTGCAGTCAAACGTTTTTCAAAAGATTCTCCAAATAAAAGACCGCTTGGTTATGATACGGTAAGCCGTTTGTAAAGTTTGCAACCCAGTGCTAAGGCAATTGGGATCGCCGGACCTCTGCGCCCGGCCCGTGTTTCTAAGAGTGAAACAAAGACTTCCGCAGCACAGAGGAGCTGAACTGTAAACCGCCGTAAAGAGATTGAGGGTCTCCTGATAGCACCTTCCCCCCCGTCCCCCTTGCCTACAAACACTGGCGGCCCGGGGCTCATGATTTAACACTTAGATTTGCAGGGTGTGTGCGCGCGCACCCGGCACTTTTATCAAAGGTCACACAAACGTCCTCCCTGCCGCCCAAATTGGCGCTGGGATACGACTGGTGATTCACAGTCAGGTGCCCCACTGTGGAGCTCTGCTCACTGGGCAAAAGCAGCAAAATAACACCCCCGGCACCGACAATGCAGTTTCTGCACTTTGACATTATATCGGCCATTATTAGCTTCTGTTGGCACCTTCTGCTTTTTGCCAAGTTTTCTGTAGTGCATTTCAGAGAAGACCAGAAATGAACTCTGCAAACTGTGTTTGTTGGTGAAAAAGTACTTTGCATTTATTTGTCAGTCAAAGCATACAATATAACCCATACAATATAACCCATAGCCTGCATTTACATTACAGGCATTTAACAGACGCTCTTATCCAGAGCGACGTACACAACTTTTTAATTATTTTTTTGAAAGCATTTTTTACATAGTATCCATTTATACAGCTGATATATACTGAAGCGATTCCGGTTAAGTACGTTGCTCAAGGGTACAACGACGGTGTGGGAATCGAACCTGTGACCTTTTGGTTACAAGCCAAGTTCCTTACACATTATACTAGACTATATTTATTTTATAAATGTTTATTTGCTCATCTTTTTCAAGGGTGTGAATAAGTTAGAGGACACTGTATTCTAATAAAGAGACAGGGAGGTTCAAATCATTCAATCACTGATTCCTTAAATCAGTGATTGAATGAATGAAAAGCAAAACAACGATTGGTTCAAATCAGTGAACCACTGGCCCTGCTGCCCGTCATAAACACCACGCTGCAGCTCTACCCTGAGGAGAAGAGCAGGCTGGCCCTGCTGCCCGTCATAAACACCACGCTGCAGCTCTACCCTGAGGAGAAGGGCAGGCTGGCCCTGGCCCAGCTGCCCATCATAAACACCAGGATTGGGCAGCCCTGCTATAGAAACTTTCTCAGCCGTTTCTTCTGCACTTTACTCCTACTGTGCCTGACAGTCAAAGAGAGGAACTGACACACACTACAGAGTCCAGTCGCTCTGCCAGGGCGTACCGTTTAGATCTACAGAGTCCAGTCGCTCTGCCAGGGCGTACCGTTTAGATCTACAGAGTCCAGTCGCTCTGCCAGGGCGTACCGTTTAGATCTACAGAGTCCAGTCGCTCTGCCAGGGCGTACCGTTTAGATCTACAGAGTCCAGTCGCTCTGCCAGGGCGTACCGTTTAGATCTACAGAGTCCAGTCGCTCTGCCAGGGCTTACCGTTTAGATCTACAGAGTCCAGTCGCTCTGCCAGGGCGTACCGTTTAGATCTACAGAGTCCAGTCGCTCTGCCAGGGCGTACCGTTTAGATCTACAGAGTCCAGTCGCTCTGCCAGGGCGTACCGTTTAGATCTACAGAGTCCAGTCGCTCTGCCAGGGCGTACCGTTTAGATCTACAGAGTCCAGTCGCTCTGCCAGGGCGTACCGTTTAGATCTACAGAGTCCAGTCGCTCTGCCAGGGCGTACCGTTTAGATCTACAGAGTCCAGTCGCTCTGCCAGGGCGTACCGTTTAGATCTACAGAGTCCAGTCGCTCTGCCAGGGCGTACCGTTTAGATCTACAGAGTCCAGTCGCTCTGCCAGGGCGTACCGTTTAGATCTACAGAGTCCAGTCGCTCTGCCAGGGCGTACCGTTTAGATCTACAGAGGTCAGGGCTCTGTGAGGGGAGCGGTGTTATTCTCAGCGCACAGCGCAGCGCTTTCAAGTGTTCTGCTCCTCGGAGAGCAGTCTGCTGCCTGTCTGGAGAGGGGCAGCTGGTCTGTGGGAAGTGTGCGTGTGGGAGTGTGTGTAGGCTTGGGTGGGTGTGTGCTTGTGTCTCGTGCTAGTGTGTGTGTGTGTGTGTGTGTGTGTGTGTACGCACGCTCGCTCATCTGTGTGGTGGTGTGCGTTTAGTCGTGCATGCGTGGGCGTGTGTCACTGCATGGTTTCTCTTGCTAGGCCTGGAGGCTTTCCGGATAGTTCCGGCTCCTCTTTGGTGCTAACTGCGGAGGAAACGGACTTGCTGTTCTGGCATCGCTGCACAGATCAAATCAAAGGCAGGAGAGGATATAACCCGTGAAGGATTTAATGTGCACACAAAGAGAGTACTGTCACAGGGCACCATGGGGAGGGAGAGAGAGAGACAAAGAGAGGGAGGGGGAGAGATAGAGAGAGCAAGAGTGAGAAAGGGAGGTGTAGGGAAAGAAAAAGAGGGAATGAAATGGAGGGAGAGAGAGGAGAAAGAAGGAGGGAGGAGGAGAGAGAAAGAGAGTGGGGGACATAGAAAGAGGGAGGTAGCAAAGAGGGAGAGAGAGAGAGAGAGCGAGAGAGAGAGAGAGAGAGAGAGAGAGGGGGGATAGGGAGAGAAAGAAAAGACAGGAAAGTGGCATTATATTCAATACATTCAAACTGAGAGAGAGATGAAGAGAGGACGGATGATAGTAAATGACACAGCCCAGAGGGCCTTTCTGTGTGGCTGTCGGACCTTAAAAAGATGACCGAGGGGTTCCCGCCCCGGAGTCCAGTGTTGCAGGAACGCCCACTCCAAGTTCGTCTGCTATGAAACTCGTCCGCTACGTTTCTCTCACGACCACGGCCTTGCGCTACGGCTGGCTTGCTATCAGTGTGCAAGAGGCTTGAGCTAGGTTTACTTGAGTTTAATGTTTTTAAAAGTACATTTTACAAATTTATGAAAGCGACACAGATCTTTCACATTTAAATGGGTTTGGTCAGATAACTGGGCCTCTCTTGGCATTCAGCCTAATTTAATGAACAAAAAATTTAATGAACAAAAAAAATACTAACGAAGCTCTAAGCCCTGGTAGGAAGCCATTCATTACAGAGTATCATTAGAGTATCTGTAATTCACATTTAATGCTGTTGCTGAACTTGGCTTGTGTGTGACTATGAAGCGCTCGTCATCTGGAAGCAGTAATCTACTGGTTGACTCTCAGCAGACAAATTATTTTGATGTAATTTTATGTCCTATTTAAATATTTAGAATATAAAGAATTTAATTATTTTAAAACTACTGTAATGGTAAAGCAGACTCAGAAAGTTGTGCAAACCTTAAATCCATCCCACAATGCACCCGTATGATGAGTTCATTGTAGAAGCTCAGGGGCAATTGAACAACTCATTCCCCAGAATATGCATTCAAACTTTTTCTATGTAACAGAAATGAAATAAACGGAAATAAGGTATCTCCCATCACCCCCCATTTTTCACACTTTGGACAATGCGTGTCACTCATAAAACATAATTCCATTTAGATCAGTTGAAATTGCTTTTTCAGTTTCTGTGCGTGTATGGATCAGAGTTGGTGCCCTAACAGAGTGTCAAATTAACTTTATAAAATCTTTAGAATAGTGACTGAAAAAAATGTCTTGGTGCCTCAGAGGATGGAATTATTTACTGGCGCCCCATGCTTACATTTTACATTAAACGTAGAGGGCCAGATTCAGAGCTGAGATAAGCACGCGCAAATGGGACTTACTCCCGAAATTCGGCATTGCTGAAGCTATTTGTGATTCAGACCTTTGACTTATCCGCTGTTTTAAGCGTCTCTCCAGTGGTGGAGATTTGATGAAAAGGGGGCGTGTCTGCAAGATGCGCATATTCAGAGTTTAAACTTAATAATTTTTTTCCGGAAAAAAGGTTGTTTATGTCTAGCGCCGCCAATAGATGGATTCATTGAGACAGTGTTTGGATCATAATCACTTTGACAAAAAGACAATTTTGTAGCCTACTTGTGTGAGCACAGCTACTCCAAAATTATTAGGAAGCGCAAAGTAACTCCCCGCAGTGTAGATCTACCAGTGCTCCAGGTTAATTCAAATTTTCTGAGACACTGAATTTGGGTTTTCATTAGCTGTAAGCCATAATCATCAAAATTACAAGAAATAAAGGCTTGAAATATTTCACTCTATGTGTAATGAATTTATATAATATATGAGTTTCACTTTCTGAAATGAGTGACAAAAAATGAAACTTTTTCACAATATTCAAATTTTTTGAGCTGCACCTGTATATAGAACAAAGTAATCATTTTTAATATTTGGTCACATATCCTTTGCATGCCATGACCTCCTGATGTCTGTGACCCAACAACACTCGACTCTTGATATCTTATTTTCTGGTACTCTTACAAGCGATACTATAACGTCTCTGCATTTGAATGGATCCCTACGGAAATTGGAGGGTGGGACTAGGTTAAGCTTTAAATTACATGGGAACAGTATGGAACACATGGTTGGCTAAATGTCTATAAGTCATCAAGGGTCTGTGGTATCAAACGAGCCTCAAACCATTACTCTGCTGCCAGATATGCAGTAGATATGGATGGATCATTCTAAGGGTTGTTAATTTTCCTATTGAACTTTATGGAAAAATGAGTCAGGAGAAACCACACTTTTTCAGATTCAAGAGTGTAGCAAAAGTGACACAGAGGCTCACATTCCTAAACTCAGAGTTTTTGACCTCCGCTTACATTTTCCGTTGTGTTCCTGTGCAGAACGAGTTTAGCGATGTTATGAAGAAACACGGCCTAGTTATCGTCTCAAGAACAGATGCTCATTTTCTCAGAGGGAATGACGGAGTGATTGCAGAACTATAATCACGTTTTTCTGTATGGGTTTTTTTTTCTTCCCGCACCCTCAAGAGAATTTATTTTTTTAATGTCACAAAATCATTTTGCGTAAAACAGTGCAGCTAAAGCATAATTTATATCTCACTTTTATTCTGTGCTGCCTCTGCCTCCTGCCACTACTTTTAAAACCTGCTCACCATCACAAGACTAAGAAAATCTACATTTCAATCACCGCAATGTCCTTGATTTGATTTCTATGGTTGTGGGTTAATATCACAGCTATGCTCTTCAGTTGATTTCTGCGGTTGTTAGTTTAATATCACTACCATTCGCTTAACTTGATTTCTATAGTTCTGGACAGGTTGTCGGCTTAACAATTTCCATTTTGATTGTGGCCGGTAAAAATTTCTACTCTCGCAGGTACTTTGGTAGGTAACCAACCAGGTTGCGTTATATTGTAAAAGGCAATGTGGCTGGTAAAATGTTTAAAATGGCTGGTGGTTATTAGAGTCCACAAACCACTCTGGCCAGGGGGTCAAATATCTATGTGGATTTAATATCATGCCCTTGATTTCTATGGTTGTGGGTTAAATATCACAGCCATTCCCTTTGCATGGTTTCTATGGTAGTGGGTTTAGTATCACTGCCATGCTCTTGACTTGATTTGTATGGTTGTGAGTTTAATAACTAAATTTCTGTGGTTGTGGGTTTAATAACTAGATTTCTGTGGTTGTGGGTTTAATAACTTGATTTCGATGGTTGTGGCTTTAATAACTTGATTTCTATGGTTGTGGCTTTAATAACTTGATTTCTATGGTTGTGGGTTTAATAACTTGATTTCCGTGGTTGTGCGTTTAATAACTTGATTTCTATGGTTGTGGGTTTAATAACTTGATTTCTATGGTTGTGGGTTTAATAACTTGATTTCTATGGTTGTGGGTTTAATAACTTGATTTTTATGGTTGTGTGGTATCAATGGCAGTCCTTTTCCTCCCACCCCTTCCTCTTGCGAGGTTCGTTTGTATCCTGACCCCGGTGGACAGGGCAGACAGACAGACAGGCAGACAGACAGACTGACAAGCCCTTCACACCTCTCTCTCCCTCTCCTCCGCTCTTCCCGTTATTCTTTTTTCCCCACCAGAGCTGCTGCAGTCAAACGCTTTCAAGCCTAATGTTTACAATTCAAATCCCATTAACAGACTTGTCAGGGGAGACCAATCGTCCGTGGCGTGATCGTTTAGCACCGTGGTGGAAAAACACATTTGTTTTCTTTATTTTTTTATTTTAAGTATTTGTTGATAATAAATGTACTGGCCACTGGTAATGGTGTGTGTGTGTGTGTGTGTGTGTGTGTGCGCATGTGTGCGTGCATATCCTTAAACACACTTAGTAGTCGTAGGTGGTCAGGGCAGGAGAATCCACCATCTTCTGACGTGGACTGAAGAGCTACTGTACCTACAGTAACTGGGTTAACCCTCCTCTCCCCCACCACTTGGCGCTACTTGGTATTATGGTGTTAGATCATATTTTTATGGTTTCATGTTTCTCTTCTAGGGCTTGCTATGGATGTAATCTGGATGAATTCAGAATTTGCACTTTGGTTCTTGGTTATCATAGTTAACATGCACTAGTGCTTTAGTTCTCTTTTCTCGCTGGTGTGGGAATGTTGTTGGCCAGGTCTGGTACTACTTCATCAAGTGAACGCACTCATGTTCTCCTATTTTGCAAGTCATTCTGGGTAAAGTCATCTGCTAATTAAAGATTTGTAGTACTGTGATTTAATACATTCTGCAGTCATATACATCAATAAAACAGCTTCTACAGCTCCTGTCCAACCAACCAAAACTGAGACAAAGACAAAAAGCGACCATCAGGTTAATATACACAAGCATCCAATCGTGGCCACCATCATCTGGTTAACATATACAAACATACTTGCCAACCTTGAGCCCTCAGAAATAGGGAGATTTTCCGAAACCACCACGGGGACCTCGATTGTAATTGTTGACGGGGGAGGGGGGGTGCAATCACCTTTTTTTTAATTTTTATATAAAAACTTTATTTAATGGTTTATTTAACGTATGTACCGCGGGTGTGCGTCCGCGTCTGTCTGTTATATCGCGTGTTGTGCGGACCACAGTGCCACGTAGATACAAGCGTCAGATTAACAAAATACATTTTAAAAAAGGATATTCTCCTAAATCGGGAGAACTGCGGGAGAATGTTGTCTCCGGGTGATTACCGGGAGAGGACAGTGAAAATCGGGAGTCTCCCGGGAAAATCGGGAGGGTTGGCAAGTATGTATACAAAGAATCTACAGTGACCACCCCCAACAGTTTAACATGTAACATACACAGGGAATCTACAGTGACCACCCCCAACAGTTTAACATGTAACATACACAGGGAATCTACAGTGACCACCCCCAACAGTTTAACAAGTAACATACACAGGGAATCTACAGTGACCACCCCCAACAGTTTAACATGTAACATACACAGGGAATCTACAGTGACCACCCCCCAACAGTTTAACATGTAACATACACAGGGAATCTACAGTGACCACCCCCAACAGTTTAACATGTAACATACACAGGGAATCTACAGTGACCACCCCCAACAGTTTAACATGTAACATACACAGGGAATCTACAGTGACCACCCCCAACAGTTTAACATGTAACATACACAGGGAATCTACAGTGACCACCCCCAACAGTTTAACAAGTAACATACACAGGGAATCTACAGTGACCACCCCCAACAGTTTAACATGTAACATACACAGGGAATCTACAGTGACCACCCCCAACAGTTTAACATGTAACATACACAGGGAATCTACAGTGACCACCCCCAACAGTTTAACATGTAACATACACAGGGAATCTACAGTGACCACCCCCCAACAGTTTAACATGTAACATACACAGGGAATCTACAGTGACCACCCCCCAACAGTTTAACATGTAACATACACAGGGAATCTACAGTGACCACCCCCAACAGTTTAACATGTAACATACACAGGGAATCTACAGTGACCACCCCCAACAGTTTAACATGAAACATACACAGGGAATCTACAGTGACCACCCCCCAACAGTTTAACATGTAACATACACAGGGAATCTACAGTGACCACCTTCATCAGGTTACCATACACAGATAATCTACAGTGACCACTTTAGCACCAGGTTAGCATGTAACACAGAGAATCTAAAGTGACCGCCTTCATCAGGTTACCATACACAGGGAATCTAAAGTGACCGCCTTCATCAGGTTACCATACACAGGGAATCTAAAGTGACCACCTTCATCAGGTTACCATACACAGGGAATCTAAAGTGACCACCTTCATCAGGTTAACATGTCACATACACAGAGAGGCGTTAGCAGTTGTCATCGCTGATAGATATGCCTCTGCTCCGACTGGAGTAGCACTGTGCGGCTATTAGTACGTAAAATGGTCACTGAGTTGTGGGCATCGAGTGCATTGGAGGAGAGCACAGCCAACTGCAGTGCTCCTAGTATGGGTGTGTGTGTGTGTGTGTGTGTGTGTGTGTGTGTGTGTGTGTAGTGTGGCAGAGAGAGGACTCGAGAGGCACAATTAGGAGAAAAAAAAGAACGGGAAACATTTATAGAGTAGAAAGCAGAGGACGTTACAGGCAACGCAACAGGCCTGTGGACGGGTACTGCCGCACTTCCAAACAACCACCCCCGATCCCCTCAAAACAACAGCCATCCAGGCCTTTCACACCCTCACCCCCTCTGGCCTGAAAACAGCAGCTGCTGGGGAGAAGAAACTTACACTTCCTGAAGTCTGTCTTTTAAAAAAACCTGCGCAAACACTTTACCTCCTTACGCGAAACTCCTGCGAGTCAGAAAACACTAAACTGTCCATTTAATTTCAGTTTCTGCCCCGAGCGCGAGAAAAATATGGAACTGAAAGAAAACACCACATCATTGGCCTGTCACAAAAAAACAAATAACTTACACTGAAAATTTTTGTTTTCTGGAAGTTGTTTTTGTCCTGGGAAGAGAGATATATTCATTATATGTATGAGACGGCTAACATTTAATGTCTCCTTTAAAACCGGGCATTCTTCTACAGGATGATGTCTGTCACTTCACTGGTAAATTGGTTTTGCATTTGATCCAGGAGGAGGACCGCCCCCTACTGGCCCACCAACACCTCTCCCAGCAGCACCCTCCCATCCAAGTGAGTATCTAACCCTGCTTCGCGTCAGCCTTTAGACGGGCGATATTTGCAGGGTTTGTGAAATGTTACATCGTCTACGATAAAGCTGTATTCTATATTTACAGCCAAATTCACGGTTGAATCACTGCCTGTTGACATGGCTTTTCTATCTACTGCAACAGACTATTTTCTAAAGTGCCTTTTCCCAAAACATCACAAAAAACAATTTGATTTCTGGGTCTTACTATTACTTACTGGATGTGGGGAGGGCAGAAACGATGTGCTGAAGGAGCTGGTGTGTTTTGGGTCTTTTTGCTGCTCAAAATTATTTCACACCATGTACAAAGATAATTAATGCAGAGATTGCAATCTTTAAACCAGATGTACCAGAGATGAGATGAGGTTTTATTGATTATTCTGACATACCGGGGCCCCACCTTAACTGATATTTAAACAAAATATTAGCTGCCAATAAAATAAATATTTGATTAGAATGATGAGAAAAAGGTCCTTGCACTGATAACTGAATAATAATCCGAATGTTGGTCGCAACTGTGCCGAAAAATGTGCACGTCCAACGAGCGACATCCCGCGAGATTTAGAGAAAATAAGGAGTGTGTTTGTCCTAGGTCTTATAGGGAGCATTCAATCTGTAGTCTATGCTGTTACCATGGAAATAAAAAACTGCATAAGATTCTTAATGTATATTTTTCTCATTTGCTCAGCTATAGATCACACAAGGAACAATCAATAAACCACACAACACACAGAGTCCAGCATGTTCAAATTGCGGTTTTCTCTGGTGCTGACAATTCATAGCTGATCGTATTTCCAACAACGTATTTCGATCCCACACCCGCGTTCAAATAAATAATAGGGTGGTTTGCTTTTCTTTACTGATAATTCCTTGTTCCGATAAGGGCATAATGTTTGCATGTAGCTAAATATACATCTCTTAGGTCAACACTACAGTGCAGGAGCAAATCATAAAGAGTTGTTGGGCACAGCCCTAGCCTGTTCACTGCTTTATATGGACTGAGGCGCTACGATTAGAGATCTATACACTTGCGAGGTGGAGTAGGGAATGCTAGCAGTAGCTGTGCGGCTAAGTTTGGCAGTTTAAATAGCCCATTTGAAAATAATGCAGAATGAGGTCTTTCTAATGATGTAATTACGTACTGGGGCGGGGGGGGGGATGGGTGTAGAGGCGTGCAGTCGGCTCCGGTCAGCGGGGGTGAGCTGTGTTAATTGCAGGCCCGCCCTGTTTCGTGGGGTGAATTATTCATATTTTTTAATTATGAAAAAATTTTTCAACCTATTTTTCCCTCCTCGATCGCGGAGTTACTGATTGTGCCTGTCAAGCCACCGCTGTGCCACCTGGACTCCACACAAGAAGCTCTGCGGGCGAGACACAGGACCTCCTCTCCCCCTCGCGTTTTACATTTTTCATTCACCCTTTCAAATACTGTGCGCGACCCAACTATTAGTTTGTGTACATAAATAATATGTGAATCTTTTAAGGATATACATCTTTAAATTATCACGTCTCCTCACCCACAAATGCTTCCCACTGAGGAGGATCATGAAGAACAGGAATATTAAGATATATATATAACTAGCGCGGCCGTGGAAGACAGGCACCGTTCACTGTAAGTCCTGCCACATTGCAAGAAAGATCGCACCAATTAATTTCAATCATGTTCCATCGTGACAGATTGTTCTAGCCAACCAGATACAGGCCTTGAGGTGAAGTCTGATAATTTGGCCAGTGTGATCTTGCCTCAGTCGCAATTCTGTCGATTTCTGGCAACGTTCGAGTTTGCCCAACTTTATGTGCCTGCACGTCTTGTAATTGTGAAAAATGTTCATTCGTACAGTAAAAGTAAGTTAAAAACAGGAATCATGGCTGGTTTTCATGTCTGAGTGGTTGAATAGAATGGAGCACAATTTGGTGAGAGAATCTTGTGCAGAATCTTGCACCCCTACCTCCAATGCACTTGCCTGTGGGCCCTGGACTATTTTATACACAGCTGTCCACACAGTACTACAGGAGTGAGCTAGGAGTGACACGAGGGGATGTATACCTCTGGCTCCTGGTGAATTGTTGGAAGAACTGATGGTGCAGATTACTGAAATTAAACCCACCCTACCCTGGGACAAGGCCTACTGTATCCCGATTCTACTGACTCCAGGCAAGGCCTGAACCTTTAGTAGTGAAGGTGAATGCCTTTCCAGAGCCTTTGCAGAGCTCCTATGAAGTCCTTATGAAGGTGTCACACAGTTCAAATGAAGCCGTAATTCAGGGCTTTTCATGCACCCTTTGTGGGAGGCATCTTTAAGTTCTCCACCGCATCCTTTTTGTGGGATATTGCAGAGCCAGATGTAAATATTTGAACAAAGCCATCTGAGGCTCTGAGAGCAGGGTATCTCCACGGAGTCGGTCGGGAGGACCTTCTGATCTCGCAGACGTTTCATCTACAAAGGCCTTAAAAACGGGGGTGAAGCAGAATCCCAAAGTGGCCCAAGCGGCAGTCCTCCCGGGAGGCCTTGGTTAAAGGGGCACCAGAGAGAGCGTGGTAAACTCAAATGCCGTTGTTCTGCGGGACGGCACTGCTGCGGCTACTGCCGCAATCGCCCTGGCAAAGTGTGCCGGTGGCACTAACTGTCACGATGACTACCAATCGTTCTGGCGTAGCATGCCGGCATTAACCATCACGACAATGACCACATTCGCTCTGGCGTAGCGTGCTCACCATCATGACTAATACCACAATCACTTACTAGCAAAACACATCTCTGGAGCATGGATTAACTTATCTCTCACCATTTCTATTCATTGTTAAGTTGGCGCTACCCATCCGCTATACAACCACAATCGCCCTGGAACAGCGTCCCAGCGCTAACATCACAGCTACTCTACTGCAGTCATAAGCTCATTAATCTCCACAATCCCATAATCCAAAAATGCAGCAGAATCAGTAAACCTCACTAACACGTGTACAGGATATTCCAAACTCTCACGGCATAAGGATCACGCCAACACGTGTATCCTTCAAGAAAACAGTAAAAAAATTGCTCAAATTACACTCGAAGCCAGCCAGATGCGCAGCACATGACAGAGCCCTGCCATTTGTAATTTGTGTGTTCTGTGCAAGGCAGTTTCTCATTAGCTGAATGGAAAAAGCACAGCTATTATCCGATTTATCACCAATTTAGTTTTTGGTATTTGGAATCCGGTCCGGGTTTTTATCATTTACCGTATGGTCGGACACTGAAGAAATATTACTTGTGCCGACTTTATTCAGGTGACACTTTCACAACAGCTCTAAATCATGCCCAAGTGTTTCATCTCCTACAATTAGCCCTGATGGGAATGAGTGAGCCGCTGCTCATGTTATTACGGGCAATATCCAACCTCTTCCACAGCACACAAACCACATGGGAACCTGGCCTGAGAGCACCACCATCAGGGTCCATTTCAATTCAGCCAATTTGACAAAATTCCAAACAAACTTAATAAATTAATTGAGAAATATTAAACATAGAAATCTTTTAATAAACAAAACAGATAGACAAACAAGAAGCACACACCTTATGGTCACTTTACTATTCATGAACTTAATTTCCATTTCTTGAAGCTACTGTCTAGACAATGAATGAAAATGGTGAGAGATTAGTCCATCCATGCTCCAGAGATGTGCTTTGCTAGTAAGCCAATACTTTGTAAACCATGATCTTGTGTAGGTGGGGCAAGTGGAGGCAGTGATTCAAGTCAACTCAACCGTTGACCTATCACATAAATGGCTAAAACTTGGTAGAGCCAATCACGTTGCAGGAAACCAACCGCACAAACTGTAACTTCCCTTTCCAGAAACCCTGAGACACCCTCGGCGTAGACGTATCACGCGGGGCTCCGGGGACGCGCGGTAGGCTAATGAGGCTAATTAAACGCGCAGTTTGTACCGCTCCTCTGGTGAGTTATGCCTACCCTTCTTGAAATGAACTAAACACTCGTAAGGCGTAAATGCGGAGCTGTCAGCGAGACCATCGCTCGCACGTGTAAATACCGAACTGACAGGGAGACAGGAACGACCAGTGAAATGTAAATGCGGAGCTGATGGGGAATTGCTTTGCGGTTCCCAGCAGAGCGGGGGGCGTTCGTTCACTCTGCTGGAGAGAGAGGGGACGGGGAGAACGAAAACATTCCTGTCAGAGCCAAGCGCGAAAAGCGTCGCGTGAAAACGGAGGGGGGGGGTGAGAGCAGCCAATCAAACAAACGCAGCCTCGCCTCGCCTCGCGTCTCGCTCGCTTGATATCCCGTTTCCCCTGCACCACTAATGTAATTACACCTCATCAAAATGCGCCATTTTGGTCAACACAATAATCTACACATTGACCGAGCTGGGGATAAAATTGTTCCATGCGCCGTAGGCGTAAAATGAGCTGTGAACTGTGATTGAGTGTCCTTCTGAAGAGTCCCAGGTCCTCTGGTTAAGGTGTTGTGAATTCTAGTCAGATCTGGGTTCACGCAGCAGAGATATATGCATGTGAGATATGTGCTAACATACAGCACAGATAGTACATCACTGTCAAAGGTTTGATCGCACTGGCCTTTACTCAGGAGTGGAGTGTGTTGGCTCATGTAAAACCCAGATGTCGGCCGGGCCGTCTTCCAGATGGATCAGATGAAAGCGAGGGTTTTGTCCTGCCGGAGTCAAACATTAATAACCTGGACGGTGAGACAGAGGGGAGGATATGGCCTACGTCCTAAGGCACCGATGTGGGAGAGGTTACAAGGTAAACATACAGGAGACAGACGCATGATACAATGGAAAGAAGCAGCTACAGGGAATACAGATACAAGACAGTTACATATAAGAGACAGCTACAGCAAAGACACCGTGCAGTATATGCATAATTTAAATATACAGGGCACACCAGGCAGGCAAGGATACCATAAAAAAACACATAGAAGAGAGAAATCAGAAGACACAGGAGTTGTACAGAAAGTGGCATACAACCCACTCTCTCGACCTGGTTGGCTTGCTTTAAGCAGACAAATGCAGGCCATAAAGATCTGGTGGTGCCGTATCTGTGCGATTCCTCGCTCACTTTAAAGGTCAGCAGTTCAGTTGAAAGGGCTTAAATCACTGTAGACAGCCCTGCTTTACCTCCTACCAGACTTTGGTTCAAATAGTATTTGTTTTAGATTCAAATATGTTTCTGTGCTCCATTGATCTTTCCTGGTGCATTTGAGCTTGCTAGGAGGAGCAGATGGGCGGGGTGTACACTTTTGGGATTACTTAATTTGTACAATACATTAGGCAAGCTTAGTCAAAATGCAGAAAAGTATTTTTGAATCCAAAACAAATACTATTTGAACCCGGGTCTGCCACCGACGTCCACCTCTAAAGCTCTCCTCTCCATGGTACGGTCCCAATCCCACGAAAAACAAACACTTTGTCATTCCTCTACAAGACCTTCTCCGCTGGCGCTATTGGGAACAGCTCTTCCGAGCCAGAGCATGAATAAATGATGAGCAGTCAGATAATAACTTCATGTTTCGTCTCGCCACGCATTCTAAAACAAACGTAAAAAATGTTTTTGTCTTCATAAATATTTTTAACGTGAGGTGGTACGGAAGGCAGGGGCAAAGTGGCGCGTCATTATGAGAAGAGGACGTACCCCATCCTGGTGAGGAGGGGGGGGGGGGGGGGGGGGGGGGGGGGGGGGGGGGGGGGGGGGAGTGAGAGCGGGCACTTCTTGCACATCACCACAACGCACACAGGTGAACAGAACAGACCCGCTGAAGAAAGGGACTAAGTTTGCGTTTTTTTGTTCTTTAGAGAATTTAGAATTTTTTTTTTATTTTAAATAGACAAGAATGATGAAATGAAATAAAAAATACAAAAATAAATAAATACAGCTCCGGTTTTAATGGGAGAGACACCATCCTTTCTGTTGTGCCATTCTGTTAAACCTTTACCCCGTTTAACTGAATGCAGTCTGTGCGCTCTGCACGTCCTGATGATAAAGGTTAAAGCAAGTAGTGTAGCGAGCGCAAAAAAGCGCTGAAAAGGCCCTACTTTGGGGATGCGGTTTAGTTTAGGTTTATTTTTTATCATTCAGAGCCAATCGAACTGCGGCATTCCTAGACCTCCACCTTCTACGCGCTTGTATAGAAAACAACATAGCCGTGTAGTTATGGCTGTGAGGACCAGTGGCGCCCCCAGACATTTTTCATCGGGGTGGCCAGATGGGGCCACTGAAAACTTTGGGGTGGCACACCAAAACCAAAAGCCATAACTGAATTTCAGGAATTCTATTATGTTGTTGTAGTATATAGGCTAGTTGAAAACTATATCAATATGAGAGTTAAGGAATCGCATCCTGATATACTTTGGTTTCTTATTTTACAGTTAATGTTACTAATTATCTGATGCACAGACTAAAACCGGTATAGTTAACAT
Source organism: Ilyophis sp. 1 JC-2022 (assembly GCA_022702515.1). NCBI lineage: Eukaryota > Metazoa > Chordata > Actinopteri > Anguilliformes > Synaphobranchidae > Ilyophis > Ilyophis sp. 1 JC-2022. Next base: position 33,483,722 of record CM040399.1, on the reverse strand, counting down.
TTTGAGTTCCACAACAATCCTGTTTTAAAGTGTTCTGTATATACATAGGCAATTCATTGGTTTTCAAATAGGCTAGTAGGTGTCCTTTTCCTTAAAAAGACAAATATACAGCTTTAATTTGAAAGAGTAGCTACACTGATTGTAAGGAACAAAACATTTACTGGGAACAAGCCTACTAGAGTTTAAAAACACCACACAGAGGCCTCCAATTATTTTCAATACAGCTGTATTTGGCTGTTGCTGTGTCTTTTTGTAAACGAAAATATTATATTATATATGTCCAAAAATGAAAAACAAAACAAAAAAGCATAATCATGGACAACAATATACATTTTACTATAGCCTACTCACAACCTATTCATATCCCTGCTTTATTAGGCTACATTCGTCTCAGCGTTTTTCCACAGTTATCATAGACTAGGCTATGTGTAGCCTACATTTTTTATTTAGTTTTTTAAAAAGAGTTTCCGCATTGTTATGGTTTTGAAAGCTCCGTGCTATGATGGCTATGATGCAGCTTTGGCACAAACTGGTATGCAGTAACAGCATAGCCTTTTTCTTTTATTTATTTATTTATTTTCAAGAAGGGCATTTCCCGATATAATTGCTGACTTGTGGTGAGTGTCACTGTGGTGATAGATTTACTTTAACATCTGTCCGAGAATGTAAACAAGTCACAGTAAATTTTCACAGTAAGAAGAAATTTTTATGACAACGTTACCTCTATTTCGCTAGCTTAGCCTACTTGAACAGTTACAACCTGCATGAGAAGAGTAGCCTACCCATTGAAAGTAGTCTTACCGTTTGTTTGGAATCTATACGCACACAACAATACAAAATTATTATTCTTTGGATGCCCACAACTCTTTTTGCTAGTGGATGATAATATTTTGCACTTGCAAATATAATACTGTAAACGTTATAGCACTCCGATTTATCCACATTCCACTACAAACCATTTGCATATGGTCAAAATGTTTTAGCGTTTCTTACAGCAATATTTGTTCGCCATATATTGACAATTGGATAACTTATTTGACTTAGGCTACCTGTGAAACAATGCCTGCTGCACACACATAAGCATGTGGAGTTTCAGGGTTCACATTTTTCCCCTTTCTTGACCTCTCGTCTTTATTGCTCGGATCATTTTTTTCATCTTATTATGGGCTTTTTTTTGCGGTTCTTAATATAAAAAAAACCGCAACTCTTTTTTTTTTTTGTTTTGTAGTGCCCACCAAAACAACAACTTTTAGGCATTTTTATGCTGTTAGCTAATGGATCGAAATGACAAGAAGGCACTGGCAAGTCAATGGAGGGCGAGAGCGGGATGTGTTTTCCCCCCGGGATGGGCGGGGCCTATTTGCGCTCAGTCTCCCGGCAGTGCACTGTGCAGCAGCAGCGCAGTGACAGACGGTCAAAAGCGGCTGGCTGGCTATGCATTTGTCTTTGTTTTTTCCACATGCATTAAATTATTGATTTAAATGAATAGTACAATGTAATGTTAAATATCAGATAGCAGCATATTATGCATATGCGACTCGTGAGGGGGGGCCAGCGATTGTATCAGGGTGGCCGTGGCCCCGCCCAGCCACCCCTTGGTGGCGCCACTGGTGGGTACCTGTTCGTATTACAGCTTTCTGAACCCGGGTCTTGGTCTCACGCCGTGGTCTACCGTGTCTCACCTTGAAAATCCGTCTTTCACGGCGTGTTACAGCGAACAAGCGTTTTTTCACTCGACTTCAAACCACCACCCGAGGAAGATGTCAGTAGCGCTTATCCATTGTGACCGCGGCCCGATTAAGCGGCTAAAAAAATCTTTCATCCGGTTCCACACCGGCTCCGCTTTCATCTGACAGTTTATTAAAGTAATTCCACCGAACGGCTCATGCCCGCGCTCGTCGACGTACGGCTTCCACACACATTAAAGAGTGAGAGTCTCTGATTGGTCTGTTAGTTAATAATTTCACAGGGAGTCGTGGGAAGAGATCTGCGCTCACAGTGACTGTTGAAACAGAGAAAGGGAGGGTAAGTTTCTCACAGGAGAGAATATAAACCGCCCTTCTGTCAGGTAATAAAAGTGTTTAAGAACTTGAATATCTGAGGTGCTCTGAAGCAGTTTTATCTGCGGCTGTTATCACGGGGGCCGAGGGGACATTTTTTATTTCTCACCTCACCATTTTCCCTTCTCACAAAGGTATGGTTTCAGCTTTTAAAAAATCATTTTCCAATCCCTCAAGGGCAAATTACTTTTTTATCGATGATATAATATTGCTAAAATAATATCTTCTATATGAACAGCATGCCTGCAGGATATCTTGTGATTTATTTTTATAGGGAACGTGATCTATGAAGGGCTTTTTTTGACAATTCTTTTAAGAGTGGCATATAAAATAAAATTGTATTGATTTAGTATGGGGGACGGAGGGGAAAGCTAGGGGTGTGGTCATTCAACCATTTTTTGACTCAGGAAGCCATTGGTGGATTGGGAGCTAATCCTTGTAACACAGCAACCGATCTGACCATAGAGATGAGATGCAACACTTCAAATCACAAAAGGAGCTTAATTGCAGTTAAAAATCAATAGAAAGCCTTTTCCCTGCTATTTTAAAATGGCAGACTCTGACTACAAAGCAATCGCATGAACAAGAGGCTGTGCAGAAGTTGCTTTCCGATGACTCTCCTACAGCAGAGTGCTAAATAAACCAGAAACCTGCTCTCTCGCAAGTCACATCCCACCCCCACCCCCACAGCCCACATCACAGCCAATAGGCCCATGAGGGACGAAGAGGAGGCTCTAACCCGAGTCACAAACTTAACATTATCAACAGGAGACTGACTTGGTTCTGCTGTCGCCCACAGCACAGGGGTTACAGCAAGGCCTGGACCTGCTTCAGAAATACAGTCAGACCTGGGCCCTGACGGTAAATATAAAAAAGTCAAAGATAATGATTTTCCAAAAAAGATCCAGATCTCAGGGAAACGCACATAATTTCAGAATAGGGACAGACAACATAGAACAGTACACACATTATAACTATTTAGGCCTGAAAATAAGTTCTACTGGAAGATTCAACCTGGCAATAAATGAACTGAAAGAGAAAGCATGCAGGGCGTGAAAAAGAAAAAGCATTGAAATCCCAATTCGAATTTGGCTAAGATTATTTGAATCTGTAATTGAACAGCAAAATTTTGCTCAATGGGACAAACACCCAACTGAAACCCTGCATGCAGAGTTTTGTAAGAACGGAATACTACAAACAATGCATGCAGGGCAGAATTGGGCAAATACCCCCTATTAATCAAAATTCTAAAAAGGGCATTCAAATTTTGGAAACATCTAATAAACAGCGACTCCCACTCATACCATTACAAAGCCCTGCAACGCCAAGAGGTGAGCCCAGAAAAAAGTCCCTTCACTCAGTTCACTAACCCCCACTAACACCACCCAATATAACTTATTGGAAAACTCAAACAAATTCTAATGCTATCTGGCTCTAAAATGAGAATACACTGTGGCAGACTATCTGACCACAGTGAAAAATGATAAATTCAGAAAAACATTGACAAAGTACAGACTCAGTGAGCACAGCTTTGCAATAGAAACCGGCCGCCACCGGCAGACTTGGCTGCCCTGAGAAGAGAGGTTGTGCTCCCACTGCAGTCAAAAACAAATTGAAACAGAGCTGCACTTCCTCATCCAATGTGAGAAATACAAAAAAATTAGAGAACGTCTCTTTCCAAAATTTAAATCAAAACAACAAAAGTTCCCAAACCTACCTGAGACCCAATTATTACAAATCCTCCAGGGAGAGGTAAGGTGCTGTGCAAAATTGGCAGCACAATATGTGGCTACCTGCCACAGGAAGAGGGACAGCAGTGACCCCTAACCCCCCACCAATTAATATATATTAGTTTTAAATTATATAACATATTTGTATTATATATTATATTTAATTAATAATTATATAATATACTGTATATTTTTTTATATAACATATATAATTATAGAACATATTATTTATCTAATAATATCATTATTCGTAGTAATAGTATTTGACTATTGCGTTTTGGCAATATATATTTAAAAATATGTCATGTCAATAAAGCAGAGAGAGAGAGAGAGAGAGAGAGAGAGAGACCTTTGACATCCATTAATAAACCAAGTCACAAAGAACTCAAGAAAATGTCCATAAAACACATTCAATTACAATAACCCAGCCCTCCCACTCATTGCTAACACACACCTGCACCACACCAACATCCAACCACACATCACATACCCACAGCCCATTACAACAACCCACAGCCCATTACAACAACCCACAGCCCATTACAACAACCCACAGGCAGTGTGTGAATCCCCCAGGAGACCTAGCAACCATACACAGTACATACACTGCATACAGAGAGATAGAGAGAGGGAATGCATGTGTGTGCGTGTGTGTGTGTGTGCGGGCCTGTGTGTAAGAGAGAGAGGGAGAGAGAGAGAGAGAGAGAGAGAGCGAGAGCCTATGTATGCATGTGTGTGTATCTGTGTGTGCATATAAGAGAGACAGAGAAAGAGACTGAATGCATGTGTGTGTTTGTGTGCGGGCCTGTGTGTAAGAGAGAGAGAGGGAGGGAGAGAGAGAGAGAGCCTATGTATGCATGTGTGTGTATCTGTGTGTGCATATAAGAGAGACAGAGAAAGAGACTGAATGCATGTGTGTGTTTGTGTGCGGGCCTGTGTGGAAGAGAGAGAGAGAGGGAGAGAGAGATAGAGAGAGGGAGAGAGAGATAGAGAGAGGGAATGCATGTGTGTGTTTGTGTGCGGGCCTGTGTGTAAGAGAGAGAGAGGGAGGGAGAGAGAGAGAGAGAGAGCCTATGTATGCATGTGTGTGTATCTGTGTGTGCATATAAGAGAGAGAGACAGAGAAAGAGACTGAATGCATGTGTGTGTTTGTGTGCAGGCCTGTGTGGAAGAGAGGGGGAGAGAGAGAGAGAGAGAGAGAGAGAGAGAGAGAGAGAGAGAGAGGGAGGGAGGGAGGGAGAGAGAGAGTGAGAGCCTATGTATGCATGTGTGTGTATCTGTGTGTGCATATAAGAGAGAGAGACAGAGAAAGAGACTGAATGCATGTGTGTGTTTGTGTGCGGGCCTGTGTGTAAGAGAGAGAGAGAGAGAGAGAGAGGGAGAGAGAGAGAGTGAGAGCCTATGTATGCATGTGTGTGTATCTGTGTGTGCATATAAGAGAGAGAGAGACATAGAGAAAGAGACTGAATACATGTGTGAGTTTGTGTGTGTATGACGGACAGAGACAGAGAGCTTGTTAAGAAGACACAGTGTTGACGTGCAGCCTGAGGGGATGTGGGACGCTGGCAGACTCACTTGTGGGACTTGTGGTCCAGGGGGCTGTCGTTGAGGTCGAGCAGGGCAGACACATGGCTGAGGAGCTTGGGGCTGTAGTGCAGCGTGTGCATCCTCAGGGGCAGGAGGCTCTGGCAGAACTTCAGCCCCATCTCCTCCAGCTCCCTGCTGCCAATCTGCAGGCCCTGGCGTGGGTGCACAGACAGGGGGATGCCATTAACAATAGCCCCAGGCTACGTGAGGCCTAGCCACGCACACCGAATGTACAAATGTCCAAATCAACACTAATCAACATTCAGTTAGGGAGAAAAATATCTATTTGCACAAGAAAGGGAGAAAAAAGAGATAAGGTGCTCAATAAAAACAGCCATTCAATAAATAAATTATAAATTATTTTAACCGTCAGCTTTCATTCATCGGCATACATCATAACTAAAGAGTGATATCCACTCTCTGTATACAGGATCTAAGAAGAAAACCACACTGTAATAATGGCCTTTAAAAAACACCTTTTTATCCATGTTATAATTTTTTCAGGAAACTGTTCAATTGTGAGAAAAACATCTTCCTTTATAACAAAATGCAAAAAGGATAAGAGAATAAAGTAATGATTTCAGTCACAGCCTGGGGGGAATGGTGATGAGGGGGTTTAACGGATCTAACTCCCTTTCCTAATCTGCTAATTAACCTTTTTCCTCTACCACATGCGGCGCCCGCACCTTCAAAACACTGCCCTGTGCGCATTAGTCCCGGATTCTCTCACCGTCATGGTGATTGCGGGCAATTGGCGCGAGGGGCTGCGCCTGCGCCTGCCTGTTGAAGCGTGTCGTCGCCGCGCGCCTGTTACCATGCTCTCCCGAGAGAGGGAGCGCGCTAAACCGCCTGCCGGCTCCCTTCCAACAAGGCTGCGTGCCTCCCGTCAAAACCTTGCGTCGGTTACACGTGGCGCGAGCTTCACAAACGCTGTGGTTCTGCAAAACCTCGCACGCGCAGAGGAAGGGGCGGGGATCGCGTTGGGGCTGCCGTCTTCAGGTACTGGAGCGCTCGCCGATTGGACACGTGACGCGGCTGAGACCTGCGGTCGTTGCCCGTGCTGGAAGAGAGAGCCGTATGCCCATGATATATTTTTTTTAACCAGATTTCTTCATCTTCTCACCTTCATTCCTTACACCTCACTGTACGGGAGTGGCTCCTTTAGCCTGCCCTGCACCCATATGAAATTAAATGCAGTACTCTGCCACTGACCACAGGGCAAGAAAAATAACTGGCCGAGAGGACACTGCGTGTCAGCAGTGACAAAGGTCATTACAGTGATAGAATAGAATAGAATAACTCTTTATTTTCCCATTAAGGAACTTCAGTTGTAGCCCCAGCAACAGCAAAAAAGACAGACAGTGGGCTGACCCACAACACACAAACAAACATATCAAATAAAGACATTCAATAAAATTATTGCATTAATCAACCTAGTTAAGTGAATTTAAGTGGAATATAGCCATGATTGAAAATAGCCCCCGCTGTCCCGAGATGTCCAGTGTCATTAAGTAGTCCAAAATCTGCCTCCACGACTTTCCTCCATACACGCAGTTTTGCGGTCTCTGTACACTGTCGAACTGCGTCAACCTTCTCAGTCGTCGCCTCACTCCTCCGCCGCATTATCTTCCGTTCCCTGGTTGCCTTTTGGAGATGCATTCATGCATTCCCGGATCAGTCCCGACATCTTCAGACTTCAACTCCGGTGAAGAGCGATGGTAAACTTTGTAGCTGCAGATTCTGTGCTGCAGATCCAACGGACATTCCCGAGCATATGTTGCAATTGCGTCTCCATGGTGACGACCACAAACAAAATGATCTTGACTAGACAACTCGTCAATATTATAAAAACGAGCAGCAGGAGTGCCCTGAACAACCTCCAGCCTGCTTCCCCACACCACAACAGACACCACAGCGCATAAAAAAACCAAAAGACAAAAGCCCGACAACAAAATACATTAAAATTTACAAACACGAACAGTGTTCACTTGCTCTCTTGTAAGTCATTTAGGCTAAAATGCGAAATGACTAAATTCAAAGAAGCTGCAGTCACTTGTGTGCGTTTATCGTTTTGCGTTTGCTTTACGCGACCCTCGCTGACAGCGCGCGGGAGACCGCGCTGCGCGCCCTTTCTGGTGGAACGTTCGTTCGTTACGCGGTCGACACAACCTTCACCCGGTGGATCTTATTAACCATGCTGAAATGCCACCAGCCGAGTGTCAAGGCAGTTAGCAGTTAGCGAGCTCGGCGGCGCCGCTTTGGTTATTTCCCTGAACCTGCCATAGTCAGAGTTACGCGTAAGCCCCGTCTGTCACTCAAAGGGAGGGTGCCATCGGCGTGACGGCAGGGCTTTCTGAGCCCCTTTAAACGGAAAGCTATCTGCCGGCCAGTAATGGATAATGTAGCGAGGCTACGCGGTGAAGCTGGGTCTATCAATGCAAGGGCTGAGCTGCCTGCAAAAATAAACAAACACATCGGTAACCTATAACCCTGCTGGATATGGCTTTCCTCGCCCCAGCCGCTGCACAACACTCGCCCGCACCGCAGACAGGAAACAATATCTTAACCCCGTCAACACTAGAAACAGCATTGACATGGGAAAACAAAATAATTCTGATCAGTAAGAAATTGCGTGCAGACTTCAACTTGTTGGCAAATACATTTGGTTTGTCTGAATTTTCAACTTTCAGCTTTACAGCATTGTGCACAATAACCTGGCTTTGCATTATTTAAGGGTTTGCCCGTGTCTCACACATCTTATATTCACACACGCGAATCCATCTTTGCACCTGGATATTTCCAGAGGGATATTTGTATTCAGGTAATGAGCCTTGCTTGAGGGTACAGCGTCAGTTGCCAATGGGGAATTAGGAACAAATGGCTGTGGATCCAGTTCCAAAGAAATGTACCCTCGTGAGTCAGACTCAGAACGGTCTCTAGTGCTTAAGAACGAGTGCGATTGTGAGATTGTGCTCTAAAGCAGCGGTTCCCAACCACCTAACTGATGTGTGGACTCCTGGCCCCTAAAACTAACCATTTGGTAAATAATGAAGAATTCAAAGACAAAGCAAATGATAAGGAGCCAAACCTGCATTGTGCTAATAAGTTTAAGAAAAGATTATGAAAGAACTGAACACATGTGTTCAACAAAATTGTGTTACCTCTTTTTATGTAATTGTTTGAAATATAGCACAATAAGCAGAATGTGAACATGGGATTTTTATTCTTCACGGCATGCACAGGTATTTCTGACAATGTTGCTTAAGAGGGGAAATAATCTCTCTAAACATAAAAATCATCTAATTAAGAAAAATTAACAGCTTGTTAAAATTATGGGATTGCAACTGTGGTTGGAACAAAAACAAGCAAATACAGGGGGTCCCCCCGAGGGCAGAGGTTGGGAACCACTGCTCTAGTGTGTGAAAATACATGCTAGTGTCTGAGAATGCACCCAAGTGCATTATAAAGCAACCTACTGTTTAGAATGCACCCTCGTTCATTATAAAGCAACCTAGTGTTTAGAATGCACCCTATAGCATTATAAAGCAACCTAGTGTTTAGAATGCACCCTCGTTCATTATAAAGCAACCTAGTGTTTAAAATGTGCCCTAGTGTAATATAAAGCAACCTAGTGTTTAGAACGCGCCCAAGTGCATTATAAAGTAACCTAGTGTTTAAAATGTGCCCTAGTGTAATATAAAGCAACCTAGTGTTTAGAACGTGCCCAAGTGCATTATAAAGCAACCTAGTGTTTAGAACGCGCCCAAGTGCATTATAAAGCAACCTAGTGTTTAGAATGCGCCTAAGTGCATTATAAAGCAACCTAGTGTTTAGAATGCGCCCAAGTGCATTATAAAGCAACCTAGTGTTTAGAATGTGCCCTAGTGCATTATAAAGCAACCTAGTGTTTAGAATGCACCCTAGTGCATTTTAAAGCAACCTAGTGTTTAGAATGCGCCCTAGTGCATTATAAAGAAACCTAGTGTTTAGAATGCGCCCTAGTGTAGAATGTATGCTAGTGTAACATACACTGTTTAGAATGCACCCTAGTGCATTATAAAGCGACCTAGTGTTTAGAATGCGCCCAAGTGCATTATAAAGCAACCTAGTGTTTAGAATGCGCCCTAGTGTATTATAAAGCAACCTAGTGTTCAGAATGCACCCTAGTGCATTATAAAGCGACCTAGTGTTTAGAATGCACCCTAGTGCATTATAAAGCGACCTAGTGTTTAAAATGGGCCCTAGTATAATATAAAGCAACCTAGTGTTTAGAATGCGCCCAAGTGCATTATAAAGCAACCTAGTGTTTAGAATGCGCCAAAGTGTAGAGTGTAGACTGAGAATGTACGCTAGTGATTAAGAACATACCCTAGCAGCGCTTGACATTAAGCTTTTTGAGCAATTTCTACTTCTATTCAGATCATTTTTAACTGAACTTATGGATGAAAATTTGTACTCGTCCGACCAAAAAATATACTTGTCCCGGACAATAGGGCAAGCCGTAATGTCAATCCCTGCCCTAGAGACGGAGAACGCACCCTTAGTGATAATGCACCCGAGCATCGTGAGAATACGCCCTTGTGAGTCAGAAAGTGACTTCGTGTGCCACTGATGAGGGGAGGGGCGACTTCTGTTAGACCAGGCAACACTGCAAACGTGCAACCTTGTGGGGGAATTAAAACAGTCATTCATGTTGTTTGCACGTAGCCCAGAAGCAAAATTCGAAAACACATTTAGCATGAATCCTTCCTCGCGGAGAAGCCGTTCCCTCAGCTCCGTTCCTTTGGAATTAATCATTGCAACATTTTCCCAGTTTAACTCTTTACGTGTCCTCGGAGAGGCAGTCACAATCAAAACGGCACACAAAGAGAAGCACTCTGCGATGCCACTCATAAGTGGATAATAAATCGATCAGCGCATAAGCTCTTTATAATGGATACCTTTCAAGTCGGACGGGTACGTTCTGTGGCCATTCAGCGCACCGGCGCTTTCACTCAAATAGCATTTAAGCGGCTTTTGAAAGTGCTCTGCTGCTTCTTGGCGACATTCGAGCAGCGTTTCGCCCATCGCCGTTTATCATTTATGATGAAAGACTTACGACTGGCGACACTGAATTTCACAGTCCAGATAAAGCTCATAAAACATGGTCCGAGTAAATGGTGTCGCTAATCTGCTCCAAAGTCACCTGATGCCAGTGCCCACGCTCTCCACCACTCGGTGACATTAGGGGGGGGGGGGGTTAATTCAATTGCAAATTGAAAATTATTAGATTAAGAATCACGAGTCAAGCGGATAGCTCGACTTCGTTGATCGCCGAGCCTTCGGACTTCACGGCTGAAAGCAGAACTCCCACTTTCCTCATTGCATGCAATGCAGGGAGTCTTCTGCCGCATTGGCTCTACTAGCCGGTGTTTCTGTGCAACCGCTGAAGCGATCTGACGAGGTCCCTTTTCTGTGCCCCAATCAACCGGCACCGTGTCGTTAAAAATTGATTTGATGCTAAGACCGGCGCCGTGCCTTTAAAAATTTATTTGACGCTAAGATCAGACAAAGTGTCAAATATCGAAGATTTGAAAAAACACATAACTCCAGACGTGCAGAGTGTCCGAGCTCGGCGCACTGGAGGGTTTCTAGACAGCGTTGCCCTGTAATTGGAGTGAGCTGCCATGTGTCTTTCGAGTGGCGGCTCGCCTGGATAGACTTAAAAATTTATCAGGCCCGATGAAGGTGCCAGAGCTTTAGGCTTTGATGAAGATCTTAATTAACTCCCAGCCAAGCACGTACGTCCCCGGCTCCCTGTGACTGAGCGAAACTCGCTGGAGAGTGAGCTTCCAATCTCCGGTCCCCCTTTTGGGCCGAAGCTCCGCCACCCGCTCTCAAAATGTTAACGCTTGGGAGCACATTCGATAAAGGCGGTGCAAACGCCACGTTTAGGCTACTCATCACTACCCGGCTGTTACTATTCACTTTCAAACTCGAAACTAGCACGGGAGGCACTGGAAATCATATGGAATAGCCTATGCAGAGGCTGGTATTAACGTTAAACATTTTAGCAACGTTCTTTCTTAAAAATATTATTTGAAATACAAGCCATGCATTGAGCGGTAGAAGCGACCTCTGGCTGTCGCCAATGCAATGCTGATGTCCATAAGCAGGGGCGTAGCACAAAATTCTGGGCCCCGTGCAAATGCAGGCTTTGTGCGCCCCCTTCCCAAAGCAAACTATTTAGTCCAGGCCTCCTGAGGGCCCCTCCCCGTCTTGGGGCCCTGGGTGGTCAGTTCCACTATTCCCCCCACTACAGCGCCCCTGTCCATAAGTGCGATTTCTTAGCAGTGCACTACAGCAAGGCTATCAGGTCTGTTCAGTCGTTTCAGACACTATTTATCCGTGCAAAATGGATAGTATATCAAATCATGTCTTCTCTAAGTCATGCCAGAAGAGAGCTTCAGTCAAAATAAAACATAAATAATCTCCAAGAATCCCAGTGCATTTTGCCTTTAATAGACTGGTAATGAGCGATGTGCAGCACAGCCGGTTTTTCATAGCACTATAGGTAGGCTGCCAGTGATCCGCTGCACAGTGGGACCTTAATTGCAAGGTCTACATGTGGGTTAGGAGGGATCCACCGCACAGCGGGACCTTAACGGCTCTTTATGCAGGTAGGTTATCGTGATTCATTGCACACCAGCGGTTGCTGGCGAGTTCCATTTAGGGGGAGCGAAGAACATGCTTTACTTGACAATTAACAAAGGCCTTCATTCAAATACGGATCACGCGCCTGACCCGTTACCTCCTTTTACTCCTCAAGTGAGATCATTTTAGTTACAGCAAGAACCAAAATTGTTTGAAGTTCAAGCCAAGTTCTCTTTGTTCTAATCCACATGTTGTCCATGCAGCCTATTTGAATTCTGTCTAATAATGAAGATATTTAATTTGAAGTAGCTTACACAAGATGAAGATAAATATGTTGTTTTTAGTTAAAATGTCAAGCTGGTCATTATGCATAATGGAAAACCCATTTAAAATTGTTATCCGATTAAAGGTAAATTCTCAGTTGAAAAGCACAATTGAGGTTTAAAGGTAAAACCCCAAGTGAGCCCTCAGTTTTCCAGTAAATCCTCTACTTCATTGTTCACCTGCCATCATTGGTAGACACTCTCTCCAGGGCTCGCTCATTAGCTTTCCGACAGGCCCTTAAATCAATGTCCGACTTCTCAGGCTTTCCAGGTCAACATTTCTTCCTCCTTTAAAGGATTCCTGCTCATGCCACATTCCCCCAGTCTATACAGCCTCCCTCATGAAAGGACCGCCCTACTGAAGCCGAGATCATGGGCAAACTGCGTGAAGCCATCACGTGTTTGTCAATGACTCACTGATACCAACCAATCACTGGACTGACTGGACTGCAGAGTCCTATGATTGGTTCACTCGTGTTCCGGACTGACAGCAAGTTGGGGTTCATAGAGCCTCATTCCCCACCACTAGTTTCTGGCCTTTGACATAACAAAGAGGTAAGCGTTTTTTTGGTATAAAACCTCACTAATACTGAAATAAATCTATATTCAAAGTCTATCATTTCCATCAATGTCATTTAATGCAGACAGCCCAAACACATGGATTTATTTAGTTTAATCAGACTTTATTAAATCAGACTGATAAAATGAATATCACTGCTGCACGATCCTTACGCAATCCTTTTCTCACCATGAACAGCACACTACAAGTATTTATAAGCTAGGAAGTGAAATTGTTACATCGGGTGTCATGGGATAAACTTGCACTCTGATCCCCCATTTAAGTGATGTTTTCTACAATTAGAATTGGCCTGTGCAGTTAAGATGAATCGTGCTAGAGGTGCTAATCAGACGTGTCTCAGGTGCATGTTAAACAAAATGCCGACTGTCATTTATTTTACTTCATTAAATATGTTGAAATCATATTAATCACAGACTAATTTAGTACGGTAAATGAACGACTCATTATCTCCTGTCTGTCTGCAGCTGCAGTCTCTCCCTGACAGAATGAACGGTTCCTCTGGCCCTTGTGCTGATCTGAGATGGGAGATCTTAAAGGCGCAGCGTCTCCCCCCCCTTGGTTCGTGCTTTGCCGAGCTGTATCGCAGCTGCCGCTATTCCCGTGGCTTTATAGCCGCTTGATTGCCAGCACGAGCTCCCTTGTTAAGAGAGGAGGATGTGGGCTGCCGGACGGCTCATTCGGTGAAGGTACCGCGCTGTGGTGCACAGGCGAGACTCACAGCCTGTAGCCGGTGGCTCCACAGGGCGACACGCAATTGGCGATTACATCGCCCAGGGTATGGGTTAATGCGGCGGATAGGGATCCGCGTTCATCTCCATCTAGCGACCCCCGAGCAAACAGACTCCACTCTATACAAGCTTAGCTGTAGACTGCGGTGTGAATAGAAGCAGATGTCAACACCATGTGTTTCAGAGGAGACTTCTACACTCTCAGAATCAGCAGTGGGGTTCGCACATGTACGTGGTGGCGATTGCAGACAATTGGCCATTCCAAATTGGGACGGGAATTGGATATGCTCAGCCCCACATCGAGTGCCAAATTAGAGGAAGATGGGAAGAGGAAGACATGGGAGAATGCCATCGGAAATCTCTCTGGAGGGTCGTGAGAGGCGTCTCTGGAGGGTCGCGAAGCTAACTGGAACCAGCCTGCTCAGAACCCAACGGGAACCAGCCTGGTCAGAAGCCAACTGGAACGAGCCTGGTCAGAACCTAACTGGAACCAGCCTGGTCAGAAGCCAACTGGAACGAGCCTGGTCAGAACCTAACTGGAACCAGCCTGGTCAGAAGCGGACAGCAGGTGTGTGACTGGGTCTGGAGGCAAGCAAACTAACTCCCACAGAATGAACCACGTCTGGTCAGACCTTGCGAAGTGTGGCATAACCGCCTTCACCGCTGAAGATGGCAACACACACGTCAGGCCTGAGGGCAATGTACTGACATCACACACGCTTAAAACAGACTGAAATAAATATGCCTAGCCTCAAAAGTCTCCCAGCTGCAAGCCAGTTTACGCCACGGGGGTGTAGCTGTCAGAGAATGGCACTTATGTTCAGAAGTTCAAATCCTGAGAGGTGCACAGCAGTACTAAACGTGAGAATGTTGGGGTTGTGGCCGTTGGACCCATGGGGCTGTAAGCGTTATAGAAGAGCATTTATGCTCAGAAGGCTGCAGGTTTCATTTATAAGAGGCACAGTTGTACCGCCCTTATGTACAGTACACCAGTTCCTGTCATAACGACAGGTAGGGACTCTTTAAAAAATACATTAATGCTATACTGCTCTGGATAAGAGTATCGACTAAGCAGATTATGTTGGACTGCTTGTATGTTGCTACATTAAAATGCACTCTATTGCTCAATGAAAAATTCTCAGGATGCCTAATTAAAGCGTTCCACGCTCATTCATCCGTTTGCACTTGCGCATACTTAGAAAAAAAAAAAGAACAAAAGAAAGAGCAGATCTTGTTTCGTTTTTGAAAACTCAGCAAACATCCCTTCCTCCTTCCGTAGCCGTGCAGGGGCGGTGATTAGCGGTGATATGTTTGCGATGCAAATGCTGTTTCTTTGAAGCGTGCCTCCTTTTGGCAGGGAGAGTCGCTCCGCATGGAGACACCCGGGTTCCTTCCTCAGCGCCAAGATGTGGAGAGGATAGCAGTCTAGAGCCGCCCCAAACTCTTATCATCTGCCGTGCGCTTGCGACGGCCCATGTGAAGTGGCTTTCCCTTCTGTGTCTGATCTGAGGAAGCTCTTCAGTTTCACACTCACGCACAAAAACACACCATTTAGTACCGGATACCAACAGTAGCCCTTAGATAATATTTATTTGAAATGGCAAAGATTGTCCCGTTCTTTTTTTCCATAACTCAGGCAGCATTTCCTAAGGACCGATTCAATCGTTTGATTTCTTCTGCCTTCTAACTACACTACCATTATGTAAAGTATGTAGCCAAAAACTAAAAATATGTAAATCAATCAATAAGTCAACATTTTAGTCTTATATTTAGACTTAATCTTATTTCTTTTTTGCTAAATAAGACAAAAAGATTGCCAATGAGGTGAGACATTTATAAACTCATTACAATATGTGCATATGGGGTAAGACAATTTCACTTGTGAATCAAAAGGTTACCTAAAACAAGCCAATATTTTCTCCTTGATAGAAAAGACAAGATTGTAAGTCTCATTACAAGACTTAAACACATGTTAAGACAGAATTTTTTTCCCCAGTGTAATAAAAATGGCAGCCTGAAATGTGGAGCGCTACGGCGCAGTTAAAATGATCCATTGTAAGACACTCCTACAGCTTTATTTCTTCCTGTCGGTTAAGCCTTCAACAGCAATAATACATTTAAACAAACTGCTCTACACGATGACACCAGATCTGATTGGTTGACTGTTTGAGAGTCTAATAAAGCCTCGAGTCCTCAGCCAATCATACGTCACGCAGAGGCTGGTAATTGGCCTGAATTAGCAGTGAATTAGCGGTGAGTTTCAGCCAGCCACTCAGCAGATTAGGGGCCAGGAGAGCAGTGATTGGATCGCCCGTATAGCGTGTTGGTCTGGCAGGTCCCCGACACAGCATGAGAAGATTAGCCCAGACCTTTTAATCAAAGAAACCCAAAGGTGCGTGCACTGAACATCTGGCTCCCCACCTGTTCCTGTATGTCCCAGAAACCCACAAGTTTCTGATCCAGTAATCAATACCTGCGGACAGCTGACATGTCTAATGTGACACACTACGTCCCCCTGTAGCCGTTTTGTAATTCCGCATCACAGACTGTGCATCTCCCCTAGAATATACACGTCAGTTTTACATTAGCAGTGCAATCGGAGCCAAGAAATACACTCGGCTGGGCTGAAAACCGGTGAGCTTCTAGGATCAAGGCTGCAAATTGTACCTTAATTCTTGTTTGCGATTTTGTAGTTTATCATGTTCTACTGACCTAGCCTTAAGACTTAGCCATAGCTTACTGTGTGTACTATACTCAATGTGCATCTCTATGGATAGCTGCTACGTTATGAGATAAATGTGCTTTATCTGACCTGTTTCGTAGTTGACGCACTTATTGTAAGTCGCTTTGGATAAAAGTGTCTGTCACATTAATGTAATGCAATGTAATGCATAGGAAACTCCAACAAGAACCAGGTCGTTGAAAGCCTCTGAAATGCGAAGTGCATTTGAAAAGCTTGAATCACTCACATGATTAGCAAAGAATAATTGGTTAAGTACAGGAGAAATGATAAGTACGTATAATGCCCAAAGTGTCCACATTCACAAAATAACTGTAGTACCAGGTCAAATATACAGCTTGCTATTGGCTGGCACAGTAATTTACGCTTTACTGTCACAACAGAAAAAAGACTGTTATGACAGGGTAGAAACTAAATCACCCATAAGCCTTTTCATATGAGGAGGCTGGAATAACCGTGCGCGCAGCAATTAGTATGCAAGTTAAATGGGAACGATCTACATTATGGGAGAGTGTAACAAGGTACCAGAGGGCGATACTGGACCGCACTCGGGCGGGTTCATTGGTGACAAAGGAAATGTAAAAAGATGGAGGAATTTGGGGAGGAGGGAAGAAAGGGAGACTGCATATGAGAGAGAGAGAGAGAGAGAGAGAGAGAGAGAGAGAGAAAAATACCGACCTTTCACTAACTGAACAAAAAAAATAGTGAAAGGCAAGTTTCACATACACAAGGGGAAAAAGCAACGCCGCTTCTCTTTGTTCTTGTTCTTCTTTATCTTTCTCATTTGGCCGTATATCATATTTGTCGCTGTGCACAAAGCCCATCTGCACGCTTACAGATCTCGCCCCCTCCACAGCCTGGATGCACACCATCCGTAAAACATGGCGTTTCAAATTTCGCATCTTATATAAACACAATTAATAATGCAGAACAAACGTCCTGCGTGCTGCCAACTGTCCTGATTCACGCAGATCCTGTTGGGCTTTGGACAGCTCTCCAACACTGTTAGAGCTGCTGCTACATTTAAGTAGAGCCCTGTACAGCTTCCCAACACTAACAGCCTCATTCACATTTATAAAGAGCTTTGTAAGGCAGCTCAACGTCAACGCTGAAACGGCTCCAGGACACCAGCATGATTGTGGGGAATGTTTGAGCAGCTGTGGTCTGTTAGCATGGACCGTCATTGTGGTCTGTTAGCACGGATTGTAATTGTGGACCGTTAGCACGGATTGTCATTGTGGACCGTTAGCATGGACCGTCGTTGTGGACCGTTAGCATGGACCGTCGTTGTGGACCATTAGCATGGATTGTCGTTGTGGACCGTTAGCATGGATTGTCATTGTGATCTGTTAACATGGAATGTCGTCGCGGTCCGTTTGTGTGGTTTGCAGACTATGCCATAAGCCCTTGAAGCCTTGCAACCCATTGTCTCCAGGTGAGAAGATGGCGCCGTACGTGATGGCTGCCGTGTGGCGAGCTCCCGCATAACGACGCAGTTTTTTGTTATTTTTTCTTTTAATTGCTACTATAGTTTTACAAATAGTTAACTGCAAGTTCACCTACGACAGAGTTACACTTCTGGAGATTGGATCGACAGTCGCTCGCCGCCTACCGGAGTTTTTCAAGTCTTTCGACTCGGACGTTCCGCCCGGAGTCGTAGCTGGACTATCTCCGTCCACCTCAGGCGCGATTACACGCAAGCGTCGCCGAAGGAGAGGGAAGCGAGCCGGCGTGCAGGTCAGGCTGAGACGCCGAACAAATCGACCCCCACTACCCACCATTCTACTGGCAAATGTACAGTCTCTGGACAATAAGTTATGCGAGCTACAGGCTCGCATTCAATTCCATCGGGAAAAAAAAGAAAACTGCATTATCTGCCTTACGGAGACATGGATGTCGGAGGGGATTACCGATGCAGCCATTGAGCCTACGGGATTTTCCGTCCACCGTGCAGACAGAACAAAGACTCTCTCTGGTAAAGATCGCGGAGGGGGGGTATGTCTCATGACAAACAGATCTTGGTGCAACCAAAGTCATGTGCATACCCTCAAGTCTTTCTGTTCCCCGGACCTGGAGTACCTGATGCTTATGTGCCGACCATTCTGGCTACCTCGGGAGTTCACAGCGGTAACCGTGACTGCTGTTTACATTCCCCCACAAGCTAACACGGACATAGCGCTGAAGGAACTGTATGGGGCTATCAGCAAACAGGAGTCGGCACACGCCGGGGCTGCTTTAATTGTGGTGGGGGACTTCAACAAGGCGAACCTGAAGAAAGTTCTTCCGAAGTTTTACCAACACATAACAAGCAACACACGGGGCGAGCGAATCCTGGACCACTGCTACACCCCCTTCCGGGATGGCTACAAGGCCCTCCTCCGCCCACCGTTCGGCAAATCGGACCACCGCTCTATCCAACTACTCCCCACCTATAGGCAGAGACTGAAGCAGCAACTAATCGCTGTGAAGGAGGTTCAATGCTGGTCTGATCAATCGGAGTCTATGTTACAGGATTGTTTTGATCACGTTGACTGGGACATGTTCCGCGTAGCCTCGGACAATAACATCAGCGAGTACGCGTCTTCAGTCACCGGGTTCATCAAGAAATGCATAGATGACGTTGTTCCTACCAAATCGGTCCGGATATATCCCAACCAGAAACCGTGGATTAATGGCGATGTTCGCGCTGCACTCCACGCGCGTAACACCGCCTTCAACTCCAGGAATATGGCGGATTATACGAGAGCCCGCTACGACCTCCGTAAGACCATCGGCACTGCCAAGTGGGAGTATAAGATCAGAGTGGAGGACAAATTCAAGAGCCATGACATGAGGGGTATGTGGAAGGGATTACAGATAATCACAGATTTCAGAGGGAGAACCAGCTGTGTAGAGAACTCCTCTACCTCCCTCCCAGGCAAGCTAAATTCATTCTTCGCTCGTTTTGACGTGAACGCCAGCCCGCTGAAGTCAGCGCTGCCTGAGGAGCCCAGCCTGCTGTACATCTCAGAGGCTGACGTGCGTAGAGCCTTCAAGCGGGTGGACATCCGGAAGGCGGCAGGCCCCGACGGCATCCCCGGGCGCGTCCTCAGAGCGCAGATCAGTTCGCAGGGGTCTTTGCAAACATCTTCAACCTCTCCCTGTCCCAGGCTGTTGTTCCCGTATGCTTTAAGATGTCCACCATTGTGCCTGTCCCTAAACACTCCAAGGTAACCTGCCTGAATGACTGGAGACCCGTAGCCCTCACCTCGATTATCAGTAAATGCTTCGAGAGGTTGGTTAAGGACTTCATTTGCTCCATGTTGCCTGCCACGCTGGACCCATGGCAATTTGCGTATCGTCAGAACAGATCCACCGACGACGCAATTGCCATGGCACTTCACACTGCCCTTTCTCACCTGGAGGGGAGGAACTGTTATGTGCGAATGCTGTTTGTGGACTTTAGCTCAGCATTCAACACGATAGTTCCCACTAAGCTCGACACCAAGCTCAGGGGTCTAGGCCTGCACTCGACCATGTGCAGCTGGATACTAGACTTCCTGTCGGGCCGCCGCCAGGTGGTGAGGATGGGTAGCACCACCTCAGAGCCACTGACCCTCAACACGGGATCCCCTCAAGGATGCGTGTTGAGCCCTCTCCTCTACTCCTTGTACACCCACGACTGCATGGCTATGCACAGCTCCAACGTCTTCATCAAGTTTGCTGACGACACGACAGTGTTGGGCCTGATCGCCGACGACGACGAGACAGCCTACAGGGAGGAGGTGGGATCACTGGCACGGTGGTGCCAGGAGAACAACCTCACCCTCAACGTCAAGAAGACCAAGGAGCTGATCGTGGACTACAGGAAGCGGAGAGGGGAGCACGCCCCCATCTCCACAGAAGGTGTTGCAGTAGAGAGGGTCAGCAGTTTCAAGTTCCTCGGCGTGCACATTTCCGAGGACCTCACATGGTCCACGCACACCACTCACATTGTGAAAAGGGCCCAACAACGCCTGTATTTCCTCAGGCGACTGAGGAAAGTCAGCATGTGCCCCCGCATCCTCAGAACATTCTACACTGGTACCATCGAGAGTGTTCTCACAGGATGCATCACCGTCTGGTACGGGAACTGCACCGCACTCGAGCGCAGAGCGCTACAGAGGGTGGCGCGGACGGCCCAGTATATCGTTGGAGGTGAGCTTCCCTCCCTCCAGGACATATACAACAGGCGGTGCGTGGCCAAGGCGAAACGGATAATGAAAGACAATAACCACCCCAGTAACAAACTGTACGTACTCCTACCGTCACGAAAGCGATACCGCAGTATCAAGACCCACACGAACAGATTCAGAGACAGCTTCCACAGTCAGGCCATCAGGCTGCTGAACAAGCTGCTGATCCCTGCCCCACTTCAATAACTAATAATTTCGATAACTTGTTCTTTTGCACTCCATATTGCAGTGTATTGTATATTATATAACAATGCATATTTTATTACATTGATTTATATATATATATTGCTCCTTTCAATTTATTATTTATTTATTTTATTTTATATATATATATATATATATATATTTTTTTTTTTAATATACTTATTGTTTTGTACATTGTATATTTTAATTTTATAGCTTTTTAACTTAGATTTTTACCGGTATTCTTTTATAACTGCTGTCCATTGTCGGGCGTTTGCACATAAAGTTTTTCACTCTCTGCTTATACCTGTGTAAACTGTAAAGTGACAATAAAGAACTTGAACTTGAACTTGAACAGTACCTTGTAGATGCCCTGGTCGCAGCCGTTGTAGGTGCTCTCCATGGTGTAGCTCCGCACCACGCCTATCTCGCGCCAAACCACCACCCGCGCCGTCGACGCGCGCGACTTCTCCACCAGGTAGCTGCAGCTGTTAAAGGAGAACGCCGGCGCCATCCGGTCCAGTGTTTTCGGGATGGTCTGAAGGCAAAAGAACACAAACGCAGAAACGTAAGCCCACCCGTTATTGCGACTACGGGAAGTTTTCAGAATGATCCTATGAAAGATATATTCTAACACAAATTCCACAGGCTTTTCATGTTTCCCCTGCAGCAATCAGAATGAGCTAAATTCAGCAGGGATCCTGAAGAAGGAAAAAGATCCTTCATTAGTGTGTGAAACTGCTCCAGAGCTGAGGGGAGGGGCCAAACTGAATCATTTGAGACAGTGATTAGTTTATTCGAGCACTTAAGTAATAATTAAGCGACAATTCATCATTTGGACTGCAACCCTCCAAGAACAGACTCCTGTGTCCTTTTGTATTAAGCTTCAGTATTTCCCATGGGTCAGTGCTGCAAGTCTTAAGGCGTTTTAAATGCACCTAGGCCAGTGCAGAGGAAATTTACACCTTGCTGATATATATATACACAGTGGTGTTAAAAAAATAGCAGTACAACATCAGTAATCTGATGAACCACAGTTATTAGTAGTAGTGATATTTCTGCATGGCAAATAATTTACTTGTAGATGTAGCAGTGTAATAGAAAAACAACAGACCCAACTGTCATGACATGCACGCTGCTTGTTCTGAGTAATTGACTCATTCATTGAAAGGGGCGTGTTCAAAATAATAGCAGTGTGGAGTTTAATTAGAGAATTCATTCATTCTGTGAAAAAACAGGTGTCATTAATTGTCCTTTATGAAGGAAGATTATAAAATTATTATAAAATATATTTCCTTCTGAATTGCTAAGTAAAATGGGCCATTCCAAACATTGTTCAGAGGAACAACGTAATTTGATTAAAAAGTTGATTGGAGAGGGGAAAACGTATAAAGAAGTGCAGCAAATTATAGGATGCTCAGCTAAAAAGATCTCAAATGCTATAAAATGGCAACAAAAACCCGAAACGCAGAAGAAAATGAGCAACTACTGTTAAAACGGATCGAAGAATAGTCAGAATGGCAAAGATTCAGCCAATCATCACCTCCAGAAAGATCAAAGATGATCTAAAATTACCTGTAAGCGCTGTTACAGTCAGAAGACGTTTGATCGAAGCTAAGCTATCAGCAAGAAGCCCCCGTAAAGCACCATTGTTGAAAAAACTCCATGTGCAGGATCGGTTAAAATTTGCCAAGGAACACGTCGATTGGCCCAAAGAGAAATGGCGTAACATTCTGTGGACTGATGAAAGCAAAATTGTTATTTTCGGGTCTAGTGGACGTCGACAGTACGTCAGACGACCCCCGGGTACTGAATTCAAGCCACAGTACACTGTGAAGACAGTGAAGCATGGTGACGCAAAAATCATGGTATGGGGATACTACGGTGTTGGGCCTATTTATCGTATACCAGGGATCATGGATCAGTTTGAATACATCAAAATACTTGAAGAAATTATGTTGCCGTATGCCGAAATACCTGTTTCTAGGTGCCAGAAGTGGGTTGACTGGATGCAACGCAGATGCGCAGCAGTTATCAAAAGCAACGGTTATGCTATTAAATATTAGTTCAGTAATTTAAAGTGAAGTTAAATCTTGAAAAATTTCTTCAGTTTATACAGTAAGTGTTTGAGTTTGAAGAGAAAAATGTCGACACTGCTATTTTTTTGAACGGATTAATATTCCTTTTCTTTGCATCCTGTAAAAGAATAACGCAGACTTGATAAAAATTTGTTAATGCTTTGATTTGGAATTTAATGTGTAATGTTTCCACTACATTTGAAATATGGAACTAAAAGCTATAAAAAAAAATTTGCACTTTATTCACTTTTTTTAACGGACTGCTATTTATTTGAACACAACTGTATACACTGCTCAAAAAAATTAAGGGAACCCTTAATCATCACAGTCAATTAAACCAAACCGGTCATGCTGGATGATGTTGCAGGCAGCATAACATTCGCCACGGCGTCTCCAGACTCTTTCACGTCTGTCACATGTGCTCAGTGTGAAGCTGCTCTCATCTGTGAAGAGAACGGGGCGCCAATGGTGAACCTGCCAATTCTGGTGTTCATTGGCAAATGCCAATCGAGCTGCATGGTGCTGGACTGTGGGCACAGGTCCCACGACAGGATGTTGGGCCCTCATGCCACCCTCATGGAGTCAGTTTCTGACAGTTTGGTCAGAAACATGCACACGAGTAGCCCGCTGGAGGTCATTTTGTAGGGCTCCGGCAGTGCTCCTCCTGTTCCTCCTCGCACAAAGGAGCAGATACCGGTTCTGCCGCTGGGTTGTTGCCCTTCTACGGCCCTTTCCAGCTCTCCTCGTCTCCTGGCCCGTCTCCCGGTATCTCCTCCACGCTCTTGAGACTGCGCTGGGAGACACAGCAAACCTTCTTGCGACGGCACGTATGGATGTGCCATCCTGGAGGAGCTGGACTACCTGTGCAACCTGAATGGGCTGCAGGTACAGCCTCATGCTACCAGTAGTGACAAGGGCACAAGCAAAATGCAAAACTAGAGAAAAAACAGTCAGGAAGGATAAGGAAAGAGAAATGGTCTGTGGCCACCACCTGCAAAACCATTTACTTTTTGGGGGTTGTCTTGCTGTTGCCTCTCCTGTCCACCTGTTGTCACTTTCATTTGCACCAAAGCAGGTGAAATTGATTCACAATTGTTTACGCTTCCTAACTGGATAGATCGATATCCCAGAAGTTTAATTGACTTGGTGTTATACTGTGTTGATTAAGTGTTCCCTTAATTTCTTTGAGCAGTGTATATAGGCAGGCTGATTACTGTGTGATGTGGCTAACTGATTTAGCTGACTGTGTGGTTTTGGTGGGAGGAATCCCATATCTTAGTAATGCTCTATAGAACAACCACATGCCTTTATTTCAGCCAGATCTTCAGTGTCTGTCCAGCTGTGAATACTGCATCTAATGATTACAAAGGGACATTCATCCAGAGGTGTCAAGGCGAGGCGCTGTGTATACAGTAAAGATTCCTTCAATGCAGATGTTAACCCAGAATGCTGGGGGCGGGTGTTGGTGCTGGGCTTAAGTAATTGTGTGCTTCTATGGTAGTTTCTCCCCCAACTACTTAATCTGTTTAATTAAAGCATATCTATTAACACTGAAACGAAGAAGTCATATACATCAATATATCAGTAAATATTCATTTTTATTTTATTTTGTTGACTCACAAATTTACATGACTTAAGTTTTTAAAAATCCTACAGTGGTTGGCTGTATTGACTGATTAAGCATTACTATGGTTGGCTGTTCTGTCCAGCTGATTACCCTGTGATGTGGCTGTCAGTTTTAGCTAACTAAATACCATATGATGTTTCTGCTGTTTCTAACCCTGTGATGTTAGTGTTTTGGTTGGCTGATTACACTGTGATGTCACTGTTTTGGCTGGCTGATTACCCTGTGATGTCACTGTGTTTTGGCTGGCTGATTATACTGTGATGTCACTGTGTTTTGGCTGGCTGAGTACCCTGTGTTGTCACTGTGTTTTGGCTGGCTGAGTACCCTGTGTTGTCACTGTGTTTTGGCTGGCTGAGTACCCTGTGTTGTCACTGTGTTTTGGCTGGCTGATTACCCTGTGTCCAGGGTCCTCCTTCAGTGTAGTGGTGTTGACCGTAGACCCAGCCTGCCAGAGAGTCTCCTTAATGCTGCAGCCATACAGGAAGACATTCTTCTTCCGGGAGTGACCATGGTAATCGCAGAACACCTTTGGGAAAGAAAGTCAATGGCCTTTTCAGACCTTTTAAAAAACCACCCCCCAACCCTGCCTCCATCCCCAATTTGGAATTTCTTCCGGCTAACCGCCGTGTCGCCCACATCCTCAGGAGCGCTTGGTGCGCTCAATGCCTATTTCACGCTCTACAGACCACGCGGTACTACAAGAGATCTAGGGCCAATCGATTCAGTCGCACATCTACATTAAGCAATATTACTTTTACAACCACTTAGCAGAAGCTGTTATCCAGAGTGACTTACAAAAGTTGGGAAAATCACTGTTGGCCTCAGGTATAAAAAGATTGTATTAAAAATAAGTGCAATATCACCAAGAAGACACAGAAGGCCCATTTACATTCAAAATGTATAGTTAGCCAAACACTCAAACAATTAGCATATCCACAAGGGGTAGCCTGTATGCATCCGGCCCCTTCATTGAGAGGAGCTATTGTAGCAGTAACTAACGGGTAGCCTGTATGCATCCGCCCCCTTCATTGAGAGGAGCTATTGTAGCAGTAACTAACGGGTAGCCTGTATGCATCCGGCCCCTTCATTGAGAGGAGCTATTGTAGCAGTAACTAACGGGTAGCCTGTATGCATCCGGCCCCTTCATTGAGAGGAGCTATTGTAGCAGTAACTAACGGGTAGCCTGTATGCATCCGGCCCCTTCATTGAGAGGAGCTATTGTAGCAGTAACTAACGGGTAGCCTGTATGCATCCGGCCCCTTCATTGAGAGGAGCTATTGTAGCAGTAACTAACGGGTAGCCTGTATGCATCCGGCCCCTTCATTGAGAGGAGCTATTGTAGCAGTAACTAGAAAAACTCTCCAGTGACTGCAGACTCTCGGCCACGGCTGACTAATGGCATGGCTACAACAGGCCCGGTTTCATTACAGCAGACCACAGAAAGCATGTCTGGCGTCGAATGAAGAGCTCTTAAACTGTAGGCCAATTAATCTTTTAGAGTCAGGAAAGGAAAAGTGAGATGGTTTTTGGGAGATTACAGGAGACAGTATATTTACGCTAATAATACGGGCACCTCGCTGGAGACGGCACTAATTGGATTATCGCCGCGTCAGACTTTTCGTTTGCAAAACGAAAAAAATGATTGAAACGTTAATTATATTTCATTCCTAACATTTGTTATGTAATTATACTTGAAGTCCAGCAATGACACATTCCCATGACCATAATTGAGCAGGTTCACCACACAATTAACACAACTAATGAATTATGGTTCAACTCATTTATATGTCTGGCTAATTGTATCAAGCCATTACAACTTGACAAATGTTCGCTCCTCTTTTGTTATGTCAAAACACTGATTAAACAGAAACCAGGAAGACATTCAGCGTACCTTTCAGCTAGGATTCACACTGTAGCATAGCTCCAATGCTCATTCCCACACTCAATCCCAGCATGATGGCACATGACAATTTACAGCCATAATTTAAAACCAAAAGGGAAGCAAGTCCATTGGTGCTAACATAATTCTTATGAATCTTAAAATGAAAATGACATCACTGCTCCCCTGATAAGCATCTAAACGAGTCTCATGAATGTGGCAGCTTTAGCTTCGGGTGTCAAAATGACTTTTCGTCTCTTGTTCAAGACTGGCGCCTAAACTTTCCTCCCAAAAATGTAATTAATTGCGAGGTGTGCCATAGCCAATGACAACAGCCAATGACAAGGCCTCATTTACTGAGGAGACTCAGACTCCCTTGTAAATGGCATTGATTCAGTTTGAGTATCCAGTCATATAACAGTGGTCCCAAATGCGGGAACTGTAATTATTTCAGAATTACAGAACCCCCCTCTCCATCTTCCAATTGAATTACAAAATGAAGGTGGAGAACTGGGCTGCATTCAGAAGGCAGAGTTTAACAGAGAGAATAATGGGAAGTGAAGTCCAGAGTTATACATTGTGAAGCGGGTCTGACCAGTTCCAGACCCCAACTCCCATCAGCCCCTTTTTGAGAAACAGCGTGGTAACCAATGTTGCGGGTGGCCTCACCAGAGGGGTGCGGCGGATGCTTTGGAGGTAGTACAGGAGGCCCTTGCTGTGGAATATGGTGGGGCTGAGGGTGGGGTCAGGCCTGATCCACTGCCTGTTCAGGTCCTCCCCATTCAGAGAGCAGCGGTGCCTGGGATAGAGAGCGGGAGACAGAAATGAGTGCTGAAGAAAGGCCCCCTGGAAATGCACAAGCGCGTACAGACACACATGCATACGCACACACGCACACGCATACACACATACACGCACGCATACACATACGCGCATGCATACAAATACGTGCACGCGCACGCATACCCACACGCGCACGCACGCACTGGTTGAATCCCAAAAGGCTTTTGGACTTTTAAAACTTCTTTCTGAAAGAAAAAAAAAAAGTTTTTCAAACGAAAATTACCAAGAAACCACCAGCCCCCGAATTCAATAAAATCACTAACTTCACTAAAATACTGCACCATCCAATCACAAGAAAACAAACACTCCCAGATTAATCAGCCTCTGTATTACAATAAAGTGACCCCTGGACTCAATCAAAGCTAGCGAGCTTCCTGAAGGGGAAAAAACAACTTTGTTGTTATACAGAAGCAGATTAATCTGGTAAGGTTGTGTTTGTGCGAGTGAGCTTGCATGCATTTAAACGCCGTTTTCCCTTAAGGTTACTTTCTGGGTTAGATTGAATCCTGGGGTTCCTCCTAAGACTGAAAACACCAGTGATGTGAAAAAAGAAGTGTAACAATTGAGTGTACCTAATCCGCCTACACACGCACGCGGGAAAAAAACAAAACGCTACGCCACACAAACACACATACACACACATATACTGTATATATACGGTCCCACCGTCCATGTAGACATTTTGTGGTGGACCGGTCCAACCCAGCCACACAAGAACAGGCACACCGGACCTAAACCGTCTGGGGAAGTCTGCGAATGGCCAAATAGATCAAACTGGACACGCAAACGGCATTGCCCGGTGCACACTGGGGCTGGAGCTGAAGGGGAAAGGGTGATTCATAGCCGAACGGAGCAGAGGGCCGATCTAAACTGGGCTCAACCCCAGTGCACTATTGTAAATATTTGATCATCCAGAAATGGCGCCAGTGTAAGACATTTCTTTTTTCAAACGTTTTGAGCACAATTTTGTTCTTGGCAGCCATAACTCATGAAAGCTCTTGACTTGCGCTTTTGACAGCAGCAGTTTCTGAGCCGCGCCGAGTTCGGTTTCCAGACTGTCGACAGGACGATCCCTCTCCTTGCAGGAAATTATATTTCTGTCATCCAGCGGAACACTATTCAACACCGCAAACAAACTGATGGCAGTCTAATCGATCCAATTTATGCAGATTACGCCCTACACCCTAGTACAGAATCGCTGATGGAGACATCAAACGGCATAAAACCCGAAAATAAACACACTTCTCCCTCCTCAGGCCACATCAAACGCATGACTTCACCCAGAAACATCTTTCCCATAGCACACCAGCAGGTATGCAGCCCAGCTTCATAAATCCTGTTAGCTACTTTCACCGTTTCCTCTTAAATCTGTCAGATACGTTAAACCTCGACTACAAATTTCATACAGGGGTCGCAATATCTTTAGTTTACTGTCTGACAGGAAACCCCCCCCCCCTGCATTCGGCATGTTTGATGGGAATGTGGGGGGACTCCCCGCCAGAGGATAGTCTCCCTGCGAGGGTGGGTCAGCGTGGCTGTGAATTCCACAATTTCTGTCATTTTGGATAAATACGACGCCAAACCAAATCGGGGGCCCATAAGGGAGAAGCCAAGAAATTTTGGGGTTTGATTTGGAGATTTTCTTTCTGTATTGTCCAACCATGTGACTATTAAACCACAACAGAAAATGTTATTCAAACCAAAAAGTTATGAATCTAATTAGTAAAAGGGAGTTCCTCCAAGCGATGTGTGTCCTGACAGCTACCTGCTGTGGGTGAGACATGCCATTAATTCAGCGCTAGCGCTCTCCTGTAGTGTAAAATAGCATGGTCACTGGTTTTAAGTATTTGAGGAGGGCAGGCTGTTCAGCTGCAGTGCTCCTTACACGGGTGCAAGTGACACAGAACGAACTCCACTGGTGATTGGCGATTCCATGTCAAGGTGAAAAGGGGGGAATTTATTTTTAAAATGACAAACCGAAGTGCGTCAGATGCAGGGGAGCTGAGCCTGTAGACTGTGCCCGTTAGGGGTGGCGTGCTATTGGCTGCAGCGTTGCCGAGGGACGGAAGGATTCAGTCGGTGGGGTGAATCCCCCCGGGATGATCAGGTGCCTGCAGTCTGACTGCATAAGCAGTACATGAAGTGCACTCCTCCAGTGCCTTAGCTGGTGGACAGTCTTGTAAGCAGCCGGTATGGTGCGAGTTCCAGCCCTGGAAGCATCCGGAATGATGTGGGTTCCAGTGTTGGCACAGAATAGCGCTGATCCCGTTCTGTCCCAGCTAGAAGCACGGAGCGCCCCCCCACGAGCCAAAAAAGCAGAAACTCAAACCTTTGAGTTATAGAGAGCGCTGGCGTGCGGACGAGGGGGAGGAACGCCCGCTGGCCTGGGCTGTCCTTAGCCGGCCTGCGTTGCCCTGTGCCACGCTACGCTGCCAGGCTCTGATGAGGGAGCCAGGGTGGCATGGCAGGCTCTTTGCTGCTGAGAGTCACAGGCACTGAGCCGGTTTCACATCAATCAGCTTCTTCCGCACATCCTGTGGCCAGATTCAGTGGCTGCTGTGTCAGGAGAAGATGCTTAAGAGACGAGACAGCAGGCTGCATTCGATGAGCTCAAGGTTCCATTGGACCTCCGTCTCTGAGGGGGGTGGGTGTGTGTGCCCAAAGCAAAGTATCTAACTCAGTAAATGCACACACAGCAACATACAACAAAATAAACAGCAAAAAAAAAAACAGCCAATTATGGCTTTCCCATACAAGTTCACATGCATCCGACGCCTGAACCGTGATGCCATTTCAAAGTGACATAGCTAGAGGAAGACTTCTGTTAGCAGCTCAAAGACTGCCTGTAAAAGCAGTAAACCTGTGCATTTAATTGGAGGGAAGAGCACAGGGCTGGGTGTCCTGCAGGCGAAGCCAAAGCTGAAGTGTTCTGCATGCATCGGGACAGCTGGTGCGGTAGCTGGAGCTGGGGGCTTTCCCCCTCTTCCCTCTCCGAGTGTAATGAGCGAACAGGGAGGCCAGGTTGTAAACAGTACTCTTCCTTTCTGGGGATTTTGATCTATTGGCCGGGACTCTGCACATGTGCAGACAGCCAGGAGGAGCAGGAGGTCTCACTGCGACACAGAGCAGAGCTTTCCAGTGCGGTGCAGGAGCGCAGTGTCACTACTACAGCAGTGCAGTCTCACTGCTGACTCAGTGCAGTACAGCTGCATGGTCTCACAGGGGTACAGCAGTGCTGTGCCAGTGCAGTACAGTACAGTACAACAAGGTGGTCTCACGGTTTCACAGCTTTCGCAGTGAAGTAAGAGCACTCTCTCAGTGCGGTGCAACAGGGTAGTCTCAATAAGGTACAAGCGGGTGTTCTCTGCTGGGCAAGTTGCAGCCAAAAGGGGCATCCGTCCCAATTTGGCGGTCCCCATGAAGCCTGCCACAGGACGATGATTACCGTCCTTTAAAAATGCGCTTTAAATGGGTCCGAGCATGCATCAGGAGGGATCGATAAGAAGCCAGCCGGCCATATCGAGGGAACGTTAGCGAGCCGCGCAGTGGAGCCTTTACATTTTATCCCATTCAAAGCAGTTACCGTGGGAAATGGCGGAACGCACAACACAACACGCATAACGAGGAGAAAAGGCTGTCCAGATCTTCCCTGCTGCCGATTGGCCGGTTCTGCAGAGCGACCGTACCAGAATGTCAGATTTGCTCTTGCATAAACCTGTCGAGTCCCTGTGCCAACCATTCCCCTGAGAATTCGATAAAAAACTAACCTGCGCGTGTGAAACTCCGTTTGAAAAAATACTAGCGCTCAGTCCTGCTGACAAACACCTCAATTTCATTCACATTAGGACTTGTCCCCTGTCAGGCGGATAAACTGCTGTCAGGTGGTCCCCTTAACTTTAGGGGCAATGGGATTTCAGAATTATTGAAAATGTATTTATTCAGCTGCCTGAACCCAGCAAACCCGACACCCACTCCCCGCTCTCCGCAGCCAGAGCAATCCCCCATCTGATTGATTGTGCGGTGCTGGCAGACGGCTCAATTGGGCCGCCGACGGTGGGCAGGCTCAGAGACGGAATAGCTTTTCTTGGCCCTGCCTAATGGGGTTACACCCCCATTCTCTCCGCAGATCTCCATCCACTCACCGGCTTCCTGCGACAGGCAGCGCTTAACAAGCCGTCACGTCCCCGCGTACCAATCGGAGAATCGGAGCTGCTGCATGCAGCTTTATTATCTCAGTCATTAAGGCTAATGGAAACACTGAGCGGACACCCAGGGCTCTTATCTCTCGGAGCGCGGTGGCTAACGGTGGCGGCGGGCGGGCCGCGTTAGCCCAGAAAACAGAGGGCGAAAATGAATTCTCCGTCGTTTAGGGCGGAGGGATAGGTACGCGCTGGAGACGAGGCTTGGGCTTAGTCAGCGCGCGCGCACACATACACACACGCAACTAAAGAACATCACACTTTTGTATGCCTTTTGTAAATTAATTCATTAATTTATTCATTTAATAGCCAATGTGAATTTCATTTCATAACGTGAACGAATGGCCTACACCAGAAAACAACCAATATACAATTATACAATATACAATTTATCTCATTATTTTAATGCACTAGATGTGAGTGAACACATGCGTTCGCCATCAAAAATTGAACCTCGCCGATTTTTTAGGTTGGATGCAGCCATCGGACGCAACCCAATGGCAACGCAACGTAGGCAGTGGAGCACCTTTCATTGATTACAAAAGCAACATTCCCTGACTGATGGCAATTGCTGATGCAACGCACATTCAACGCAATGCTCGATGGCAACAGTGGAGCTTGGGGGTTGCTGGCCAATCAGCAGTGTGAGAGGCGGAAGGGGGTGAGGAGGGTGAACCGCAGCGCTGTGTAGAAATCGCTCTTTAAAAAGGCCACGTTTGTAAAGCAGCGCATTTTCGTTTTTGTTTTGATGGCGGTAAAAGCAAAGGAAATAAACCGATGTTTATCGCCACGGAGCGGCCTGTCAGAGTGGTGAAAGAGCGGCAGGCCTTTTAAGAGAGGAGAAAAGCCGCTGCTGCGGTCGCATAACCGGTGGTTACGGCTGCCGCTGAGCCAGAGGCGGTTTGGAACGGAGACCGCGGGGACCGCCTTTCAGTGGAAGAGAAGTGTCCCCCCCCGAGAAATTGCGTTTTTGACGGAGGTCTCTCGGCGGTTTAAAAATAGGACGCTTATTTACCCAGTCGTAATCGTTTGCGCTGATGGCAGCGGCGGAAAGACGGGTCCCTTTTTCGTCTAATTAATGATGCGCAGTGTGACGCTTCGCCTAATTCGGTGGTGCGGTAACAATCTGTCACTTTGGCTGAGAGCGTGGTGTAGAGCTGATGGACTCTGACACCACTATTCACAGCGTACCTTGCAACATCCAGCCCAGAATAAATCAACAAAACATGCTAAAAATACATCAATAAATGGGGAAGTGGGATCGGGCTGAAAGATATTTCAGAAAGGCGCGTCTTGGGTTACCTCACACCCCAGCGGTACAACGGCTGAATCCATATCCGCCCGTGAGATCAAAATGTTGATTGTTAATGAAAATGACAGTTTAAAATCCAGTCTAAAATGGTTGTAACTCATCTGATGTCACTAAAAAGCCCTGGGATCACGCATGCACAGACGCACAGGCAGACGCACGCAAACGCTGCAGGTGCTGAGGGGGAGGTCACGGCTACGTGCAGTGTTCCCGGGACAAACGAAGGGTGAAATGGAAATCTCCGGAGGGTAGCCATCTTCGCGCGCGCGTATGAACACGTCTGTCGTGTCCCGTCTCTCCGTACGGCACTGTTACCAGGCACGCATCATTTCCTGCTCCGTTTGACGGCGAGTGGGGGAGGCTGGTGCATGCCGGCACGGTTACACACGCCCGCTGCTCTGTCAGCTCTCCCTGCCTCGGCTTTGGTCTCTGCTAGGCCCTGCACATAGTCCTATGCCTGAATGAAATCCAGGAAGCAGAGCTCCTTTTAGAGAAAAGAGAGGGAGAGCCATTTTGATGGTGCAGCTTTGCACAGCACTAAATGCAAACCTCTGTTCCTCTTAAAGCAATCGCTCATTCTGTGTGTCTGCCTGTGTCTCTGTGTCTCTTGCCATTAAAATGTGCTTCTTTAAATCCTAAACTTGAATATTAATGTGCTCTCATGCCTTCTTAGTCAGGATCATGGGAGGGGGATCTCAATAAACAATAGCTCTGGACAAGTGAAACGTGTTTTTGTGCCCCTAGCCGATTCCCCTTAGGCATCTTCCTCAGCGCTAGATCTATTCACTCTGTGAAAACACAAATAAAGCCGCTTTAAGTGCCATTTAAGAAAAGACAACCACTTGGACTGAAGCCATGCGGCTGTGTGCTGAAACAGACACAAACCAAGTACAACTTAATTCTCATCAGTCACCGCTCGCAGTCGCGCAATAGAACGCGAGAAACGCATCCACTCCCATCGCGTCTGAAATGCTCTGTAACCCTCTCCGCTTTGATCCCATTTGTTTTCATGAAATCCGCTGGCACGAATGCTCATTTCTTGCTTGTTTACATTGGAGAGACTTTTATAATGGATCCGTGGTGAATAGAGACGTCATTTTCGCTGGCTCTCTCCATTTCCCAAAAATCAAGAGAGAAAAAGAAAAGGAGGGATAAACGCTAAAGCCATGTCAGTGCCAAGCTCCAGTCTGTGGCATTTCCGTCTTTTTATGAGCTCTCCGAATCGGCCAGCCGACTGGGGAGGGGGGGACAGTTGTCACAGGGTGTTAATATTCTTTCTGTTCTCCTCTCACAAATATTCACAGTATATTTGTCAGTTTTACCAGGTTCTTTTTGGGTGTCATTTGCAAACCGCAGAGTCCGACACCCCTCCGCTGCTTGACTCTGCTACTCATGGTACGGCCATTTCCCGTCAGGTTTTCTACAACAAAGGCGGCAATTCAATGCAACGACCCTCCAGGCAGAGCCTTTGATTCCAGGCCCGACACAACAACACGATACACATGCTCCTGACTGCGTTGGTTTACTGCGAGCGTGTGGCCTAGCATGTTAATGGAGAGGCTGCTTTTGCCACACGGGGGTGACCGTTGGGCTACTTTATCAGCCCAGACCTTCCTGCAACTATGTTCTTGTTGTTGATGTCAATGCAGCTATTTTTGTAACCAGCCATTTTAAAGCTGTAATTGCTTTCCATTAAATATTATTACCAAATGGAATTGAATGGTTTTTAATTGAATTGATTCAGCTTCTATTCCTGTTTGGATTGCAGTCGTGCAGCCAAAGAGAGAGGCAGAGGACGCTGTTCTCCACAGTACAGGATGTACCGTGTTAAATGTCAGCTAATGATGCTTGAAGAGGAGGCGTGCATCTCTCGAGCAAGAGGACACGCCCCAAAACTTGTCCAGAGAGCGCAAAAATAATTAGGTACACCTGTTACTTTAAAGAAGGATGCTTACGAAGGCCATAAGACGTAGTCTGTAAAATACACATCAAATCTCTCACAATCATAGCATGGCATTCCAAATTGGAGAGAAAAAAAAAAGTCCAAGATGAGTTCAATTGTTTTTTATTTTGGGTGGACGTATTCCCACCTCCTTCTACAAAGACGGTCATTTGAGTAATTTGATAGATGACACTGGAAAGTATTTTGATTATTTACATTGCGTCCTGGTGGCAGAATGCTTTTCCGCCATGACAGTTACAGATCGCTACGATGAGCGCAAATAAAATGGAGCCAAAAACCAACAGAAAGGAAACATGCTTTTGCTTGAAAAAAGCACCCAGCTGGGTACAGGCACTGCCACGAGCACATCATGAAGATCATAACCGACCAGGAAGAAGAGAAGCACGCAAAGCCGTCTCCAGCATGAGGCCTGTGCGGCACGCGCGCCTGAGAGCCTGCAAACTCAGGATCACAAGCTGTCCGGGAAAAGCAAAAGGTAGCGTGTTTCAAAGTGTCAGTGTGAGACAGCGTAACAGAAATGCAAGGCACACGCACGCACACACACACGCATTCTCTCTCTCACTGCTTCCATTAACGATGGCTGCTGGTTTATATAAAAACCCATCGTTTCCACAAAATGTCTTTCCGTTTTCCACGTAAAGAACGAAAATCAATCCGAGGCGAAGCGTGTGTGATGTGGGACGCAGAGTTTGCGGGTTCAAACGTGCGGAGTGCCACTGTCTCACCCTTCGACGAGGGCTCTTAACCCGAGCTGCTTAAGGAAAAATGAAGGCCTGCGAACAGACGATATGAGTAGGCAAGCTGTGTAAATCAGCCTAGATAACGTCGTCTGCTAAGCAAATGAATATAAATGTGCATGTAACTCGCCAATGTAAAAATAACCCTTCTGTGACGTCTTCGCTGTTCCAGGCACAGCAGGGGAGAGAGAATGCAGCATCACTTGGGCTCATTTCAGACGGGAGGCTCCCGTTTCATCTCTGACCCGTGTTAATACAACTGGTCACCTACAGTGGTTCACTGGCTGTCAGAGGAGAGTTTATCCCCACCACAGGATCTAGTGAAACAAAGCTGCTGGGGCCAGTACTCCGCCAGGCACTGCTCTGGGCTCTCATTCCCTCTGTCCCCGTTTTCAAAATAAACTAGAACATGTAAGAATACCCTCACTGCCCGTTTGCTGTATTTCCTGTTCTTATTTAAGTAATTATGTGAATCCGGCGTATTCGCCGTCTTCAAAAGCAACTTACTACGGAACCCGTAGAGAATAAGTGCTGTCTGGTTACTCTGTTTATTAATTAACTTTTTTTTTTTGTTTCTGTCTGCTTTCCTTTCTCCCTTCCTTTCTATCCAAAGGCAAGGTCAAACTGGAACTGGAGAAATTACTCCTACACAAGATATTTTAAAGTATGCTAAACGATTCATCCACTACAATTAAGATCAGAGAGAGCGCAACGTGCGCGGCCTGTCCGGTGGGGAATGATGCGTGACCACCCCCACCCGCCACCCCCACCCCCCACTGCAATTGCTGGCGGGAGGCGGGGGATGGGGGACATTTGCGATGGGCGGGAAAGTCAGGCAGAATTAGCATTCCTTCCAGCGAGGTGTTTAGTTTTGCCCAGCCCAGTGCTCACCACCGGTCTCAGCTGCCCTCTGGACACTGCAAGTCATCACCCCCCCCTCATCACCACCCCCACCTCCCCCCTCAAAGGCCCGCTGGCTGTTTAGATTAACACCAGTTGAATAACGCCGCTCAGAGATGGGTGGGAGACGGCCACGCGACACACCCCGGCAGGGGGCACGGCCCTGGTTACGCCGGATGTACCGATAAGCTCCTGGAGAACACAGGCAGTGGCTTCAAAGCTTTTCTTAAGAAGCGCCATCAGAGACATTTAACAATGGCCCTGCATTTAGGACCCCCAAACCAGAATACGGTCAGAAAGACTCGCCGTTTGCTGCAATGACTCGCAGAGACCACATTGACCATAGGTTTAGCTAAGCCAAAAGACGAGGCCTGTAGTGAAGGGATTGACTGCACTCTTACTCATTACATTACATTACAGACATTTAGCAGACTGCTCTTATCCAGAGCGACTTACACATCTTTTTAGCATTTTTTTTTAAACATATTATCCATTTATACAGCTGGATATATACTGAAGCGATTCCGGTTAAGTACCTTGCTGAAGGGTACAACGGCAGTGTCCTACCTGGGAATCGAACCTGCAACCATTTGGTTACAAAGCCAGTTCCTTAACCATTATACTACACTGTTGCTGACTGCCGATTACTTAGAATCTAGGCAGTGACGTCACCTTTTTCATCTGAAAAGAATCACTGGAATATCAGTGGTGGAGGAATACCATAGATAAAACAGCACAAGTGGAATATCACGGGTAGAGCTGTACCATAGACGCTATAGTATTTTAACACAAAAAATTAAATCTAAAATTCCCTATTAGTTCCTCTGGGAAGCTGCCTCCTGCACAACAGCTGGGGTTTAAGCCGGCATTGGTTCTTGTGTGCCACCAGCACAGAAGCTCATGCTGACAAGCAGAGCAGCAGATAACAGGCGTTCAGCCCACGGGAGGGCTATTATCTGCCTCCAACATTCACTCACCCCTGCCCCGCGCCCGCTCACACACGGCACAGTGCAGACAGACACACGAGATGGACTTCACCAAATAAATCCAGCTCAGGACCCCGTATACCAGAATTCCAAGGGACTTATAAGCACGGAACACATTTCATTTTCCATCTGTGCTGCTTGTTAAGTGCAGAAATATTTTTTAAAGGTTTTTTTTTTTTTTTCAAAGATGCTGGCAAATCCAAAATGGATCCCTGCACCTGAGCACCTGCGCAGTCAGCAGAAAGAGAAGCCGGCCCCTTTCTTTACCCTCTCTCTCTCTGCTCTATTTCCATCTCTCTTGCTGATAGGGCAGTGGCAGGTCCCCTGAGTGCGGTCTTAGCAGTCCAGCAGCGTGTGGAATGGGCCTAAAAACCACCTGCCAGCCTCACACTGTGCAACCAGGAAGCTGACCATCACAGGGAACAACCAGAAAATTAACTCTCAAAAGGAAAACAAGAAAACTAACTCACAGAAAAAAGCAGGAAACAAACCCTCACAGGGAACAACCAGTAAATTAACCCCTCACTGGGACAAGCCAGGAAATTAATCCTCTCATAGGGATAAAACAGGATGAAGTTTATGGCGACATGTAGTCCAGCTGTCTCTCGTGTATGTGTTTGATAATTTGAACGTGTTTTGTTGCGTCAGGCTTTTGTCTTTAGTTTTTTTCATGCGCTGTGTGTCTGTTGTGGTACGGGGAAGCGGATGGAGATTTTTCGGGGCACTCCTGCTGCTCATTTTTGTAATATTGATGAATTGTCTAGCCGGGATGATTTTGTTTGTGGCCATCGCATTCGTATTATGCTCAGGAATGTCCGTTGGATCTGCAGCCACGGAGTTTACCATCGCTCTTCAACGGAGTTCAAAATGTCGGGACTGATCCGGGAGTGCGGGCACTCTTAAGAAGGCCACCAGGGAAGGAGAAGATAATGCGGAGGAGTGAGGCGGCAACTGGGAAGGCTGAGCTCCCTTTCGACAGTGGACAGAGACCGCAGCACTGCGTGTATGGAGGAAAGTCGTGGAGGCGGAGTTTGTGTGTTGGACATATGACACTGGACATCTCGGGACAGCGGGGGCTATGTCTAATCATGGCTATTCCATTTTAATTTACTTAGTTAATGCAATGATTCTATTGAATGTCTTTATTTAATATGTTTGTTTGTGTGTTGTGGGTCAACTGTCTGTCTTTTTTGTTGTTGCTGGGGCTAAAGGGAAATAAAAGTTATTCCATTCCATAAGGATAAACCAAAAAATTAACCCTCAAAAAGAAAAACAAGGAAACTAACTCAGGAATAAACCAGAAAATTAACCCCTCAGGGACAAACCAGGAAATTAATCTTCTCATATGAATAAATCAGGAAATGAACCCATTCTCAGGGACAAAAGAAAGAAATAATCTTTCTAAAAAAAGATGAAGTAGGATGTAATATTTCTCACAGGGCTAGAAACAAGAGCCCAGGTGGAAGAGCTGGACCAGTGCCAGCCCTGACCTTCCTCACAGGCAAAAGATCACTTCCATTTTATGCTTCAGCCCAACAGCTATTTGTATTACAGTACAATGCAAGGATTTAAAATGTATACGAGAGGACTAACTAGTTTCATAAATAATTAAACAGCCAGGAAAAACACGGCAGAAACTCTCGGATGAGATTAATTTGATTCTGGTTTATGGTTAGCTGCCCTCCAGTTTATCCTCACACTAAGCCCCTGGGTCCGGTTGCACCAAGAGGTCTTAACTAAGACGGTCTTAACCGGCTCCTGGTGTTCTACGACTCCCCAGTAAAACAGAACTCCATAACTGCAGCTGTGATGAGAGTAAGGCGGCTGAGGTGTGTGCTCCTGATCCAGATAGGGTCTTTTTTGGGTTCTTTCCAGCTCGACAATGACTAAAAGCTCATTATTTCAAAACACGGTTTGGGAAGCGGTAAGAGAAGAGAACAAAAGCTTGAAAAGTCGCCCGGCTCAGCCTGGCTGTTGAGTGCTATGAGGAGTTTTGGGTCGCCCCCTCTCACCTCTCCCCCAGGCGGCATGCTAGTGAGACATCTTTTGTGCAGCGGGCCAAGGGCCGCCAATTCTTGAGAAACACGAGAGCATAATGAGGCGTGAATTCTCATTTCACACTCATTTCTCTCCCGCCATACCAGAATCAGAACACATCGGCTTCCTTTTTTATTCCTCTCGCTCATCCGAGCGGAGGGCCAGTGCTGACCTCAGCTGTTTAATTGGACCGGTTTTCTGCCGCAGAAAATGTATGGGCCGATTTAAGCAGGCTCCCGCGGCTTCCAAAGTCATTCACGGCGGCTGGAAAGAGGGGGGCGGTGTGATCCGTCTGTGGAGGTGCAGCTCGAGACGTCCGAGGACAATCCAATCCCACAGTGTTGCAATAAAACGTTACACTGGGTTCCCAAACTCAGTCCTGAGGGACCCTGTGTATGGTTATATGCTGAAGTATAACAAGCTGTTCGTTGTTTTTTATTAAACACTTTTAACGTATAATGAGGGATGATTTGCCCTCTTAATACCAGATTATAACATGGATATTCATGTTGCGATGCATGAATAGTCCACATTTATTTAAGAACTTTTAATCAGTCAGATACATTCTCAAACACCTAATGCTCGCTTTGTCTGTACTGCATTGTCGAAATTGAATCCTTTTGAACGAGATTACATTTTAAAGTAATTTATTGATAGGCCTACAGCTAAAATCGGTGAAACCCAAAATCTGGTCATTGAAATTAAAACCATTTATGCAAGATAAAAAAGTTAAAAGAAAAGGCAAACAGCAATGCGCTAATCCTGCTTTGTGTCTCAATCCGTTTAAACACAAAGCTATGGAAATGAAGCGTTAAATCAAGATTATACACAAGGCTCCCCCAGGAGTGAGTTTTGGAAGCTCTTGGCTACGCAGTGCAGGCACTGAGCGGAGGCTGTGCCCGGAGGTTGCAGGATTAAGTCAGTTACCGAGAGCCCACAACAAGTGGGACAAATCGAACATTGTCATGCCAGGGGAAAGTAGGGTGGGCTTAAGTTGATTTGGAAAGGTTCTAAAGTTCCAGTGGTCCTACTGGCTACTCACAGCAGGTTATCAGTTGCTGCCAGTTCCTCCAATTGGCTATACTAGCTTTCCTGCAGTACTGTGTATCCTGAGGGTATGTGGGGAGCGCAGGCAGGTGTGGTGCAGCGCAGTGTGGCACAGTGTGGCACAGTAGTAACGCGAGGGCACAGTACACTTTGCGATAGCGAATGGGGGAAAAAAATAAAATAAAATACAACAAATAATGCTGTAAAAAATAAAATATGGGCAATTTTACAGCATTATTCTTTTCCCTTTTTCCGGTCAGACGCACGAGAAGACGGAAAATGGCGGGGCGTGTACGGGGCCCTGACCATTGCCTGACAAGGCTTTTAAGTTTAATCGTGGACTCCACGCCAAATTAAATTGCCCCAAAAAAATCTTCAGCATCGTGGAGAGAGACCGCAGGAAAGACGCGCTAAGAAACAATGACGTGAATTTTTATAAATAAATGTGCTGTGTGCCAGCGAAGCTCAGTTGCATCTATGTTCATTACATTACACTGTCATTTAGAATAAAGCCTAGCTTGACGAGCAAACCCTCTGGACCCTATAGATAGATGTGCTTTATTGCCGATGTGTAAATGCAGCGGAAAATATTTCAAGGAAATCATCCAACATTTCAGTCGGGGAAATAAACACCGCCCACAGGATATGAGGTTCATCCTGCCCACAGGAAACGAGTTACATCCCGCCAAAGGGACTAGCTAGAGAACAGCGCCGACTCAACTGCCACAACTGTCAGACTGCATCAAAAGTTTTGGAATCAAGGGAGTCAATGGCGTTTGAGGAGAGACAATCTCTTTATATGAGCCGTGACAGATCTGGCTGTTAAAAGTTAACGTGGGGGAAAAAAAGAAAGAATGCAGCCCTGTCGAATCTCTCTCCGAGTCTGGTCTCGTCCTCAGGAAATGGTGTGGTCTGCCCCGCCCACAGGAAATGAAGTCTATCCCACCTACAGAAAACCAGTTCCCTGGTGGCGCTGCTGGTCTGACACCTTGTCTCAGCTCCTGATTGTGTAGGAAAGCAAGGCCTTTTTGAACAGTGCCTGCAGCCTATAGTGACTCACCCAGCGGAGGAGGGAGCCCCAGGAGTCCTCCAATCAGCTGGCTGGAGTGGGGGCGACGGGGCCGCTTTGATCCACTACCTCGTTTCTCAGGAGAAAGAGGGGGTGTTTAATTAAGAGCATGGGGCTGAGGAGGGGAGGGGCACAGGCCTCGTTTCCATAGAAACGGCGCCCGATGAGGCGTCACAGGAAATGAGGTGCAATGCAGGAAATGGGACATGGGGCTCCGTCACTGCAGGGCCGTGGCAGACGGCGCGAGGAAAACGTCTGGCCAATTAGATGGGCAAGCTGCAAGTCTAATGCACCAATGGAAATGCACCTCTCTATAACTGCGCAAAGGGGTCCAGCTTATATCCCACAGCTGGGAGTTCCCAAAGAAAATGCATAATGAAACTAAAACAACCGCACCTTCTCCTTTGCAATAAAACGCATGTTCATTTATTAATTAACGACGTTAGAAATAGTTAATGAGCAGTCATGTGGTGCTGGGCGACCAGGCTGTCTGTACGGCGACCAGGCTGTCTGTACGTCCGCAGACTACTGCTCCCTTTCAATGGTCCATCACTGATTTTTATGACAGGGCACACATAATAAACACACAGCCTACAATAAACATAAACAATGAACACACATAAACCACATCCTTTATGTTGTCAACTTAATTTGTAACTTACTCGTTTTTGAGAATGCAAGCATTTTTTGCAAGCAGTCATCGATTATTTTTATGCTAAATCTTTCACAATGCTATGGAGTGAAGAAAGAAAGAATTACCAGCATGTTATAAAAACTGATATTAATGTTGATCATTTTGAGTAAATGCTAAAAAACAAATCTGCATATTTACAACCTTGCCAACATAACATCGCTGTACAAGCAATTTTTGTACTTGCTTGAAGTGTGTTTTCTTGCTTTAACTGCAATGCCCCCATAACCTTCATTGTAAAGCCAGCAAGTCACCAGCAATGACTGCCAGTCAGTATTAAAAACAAACTCACAGCAAACCATCCATTTAATCTCCAGCGCGACCTGCACTGCACGGCTCATTGCGCGGCAGGGAATCGGTTACCTGGCCCATGGCTGCTCACAGATTATCACTGGACGGTCCGTACTGGCCTGACAAACGCCTTCTCCTCGCTGGAGTAAGACGTCTCGTTCTCGGCCCTGTAATGCAACCACACTTATCTAACATGAAACAGAGTTTGTAGAGCGTGAAGAACGCGGTGCTTTACTGCGCTTGGTTAAATCGTTTTTTTTTTTGCAACAAAATCGACAGCTCTTTCTCAGCACCGCACTACACACTCAAGGACAGATTCACGGAACGCCTGATGATAAAAACTCTATGGTGGTGATGTGAATGCTGAGGTAAAGGCAGGTGGAGCTGTGCAGGGGTTACCACAGATTCTTTACACACACTAGATACTCAGCTCTGTATTCTTAACTGAGAAAGTTCGGTCACCCTGTTGAAGTGAAAATATTACACATTTTCTGAAAATTCACTTATCCATTTAAGAAGAGTGACTGCCCTAATATAGCACTGGAAAGTCCAGTTACCAAATTCCAACCACAACCTGAAGTAAAAAAAGCCAAAGAGAGAGGAGGGATATATTTTAAAAAAATCTGTTGCTTTACGTGCCGCAGTTTTGCTGTAAAGAAGCCAATGGGTCAACAAGATATAGATAAGCATCTTGCCTTAAAAACTACTTTATCTGGGCTATTGAGCTTCTTCATTTCAAATGTTTACGACATCTTAGTTCAGTGCCCTCGGGAGGCAACATAAAAACTACATAAAACTGTGTCCTCACTAAACATTACCATCATTACCGCAGCCACCAATCAGCTGCTGCGTACGTGCTCACTT
This sequence comes from Ilyophis sp. 1 JC-2022, assembly GCA_022702515.1. NCBI lineage: Eukaryota > Metazoa > Chordata > Actinopteri > Anguilliformes > Synaphobranchidae > Ilyophis > Ilyophis sp. 1 JC-2022. Next base: position 33,440,424 of record CM040399.1, on the reverse strand, counting down.
GACAGGTGCTCACCTCACCGATCTCTGATGGTTTCCTCTGAATTTCCCCCCGCATGTTTCCTCTGTTTTTGCGTGGAGGCATGAAACGCACGCTTAGTAAAGTCCGTACGCACTCTGCACTTTAAACCGACTCCCGTTTAATCGAAGCAGCCGATTGCACTGCCACAGATAAGCCCGCGTGTCGTAGCCGACAGCCAGATTGAAAGCGGAGACTGCATTCGATCTCGTTCCTTTAGCAACGCCTGCTCTGACATGCGGGGTTCCAGGTGGGAGCCCACATTTTTTAAAACCCACAAATTAAAAACACTTTAAGGTCTACCTGCTTCAGAAACAAAGCATCCTTAATGGGAAAGACTGCAGACGCTGAGCTCTGGTACGATGTTTTAATAAAGCTGGCGTACCGATCTGGAGCCGCGAGGCGCTCGCGACGGCAATAGTCCTTCTGCTGTGGGGAGCGCGACGGCCGGCTCCCGCTCAAAGCGGGGCACGTGAGGCCGGGGCGGGGCGCGCTGCTCCATCGGTTCCTGGCGCCGGCTTAAAGCGGGTCGCCGGTGCCAGAGCCGGCGCTCAGGCCGGGGGGCCTGTTCGCGGTCAGCGGCGGCCTGCGCTAAAATGATGAATAACAGATGTTCCTTGATGGACCGCTCCATTCATCATACCGACGTCTCAATTTGGCTGCGGGGGGCTTCACAATACGTCAATGTCGCATGCCGGACCGCCCCAATGCATCAAAAAAGTATTTTAATATAGCTAGGGTCACACCCTTTTCCTCCCAGTGTTTTTAAATGTTATTTTTTATTTTATTTCATTTTACCCCCCCCCCCCTTCCCTCGAAACTCCTCGGCTTTTCATTTACATCAGCAGAGATGGCCTACTCCCTTTTATTTTCCGTCCTTCTCCCACGGTGACGCAAAACAGCCAAACAATTAATTTGAGAGAAATGGGGGAGGGGAGGGGAATCTACAGAGAATCGTTTTGTGTGAATAACGGATCTGCTTGTGAAACGAGAAGCATTTAAACTGCGGGTGGAGGGGGTGTGCGGGTGGAGGGGGTGTGCGGGAGTTGGCGGCTGATGTCAACGGTAAAAGTGACTGGCGGGCGAAGCTCCGGAAAATGTTAACTTTGTTTAAAAGCTCAAAGTAAACGGAGGAGATGGTGCTGCTTTGCTGCACAAGCAAACGTGCGTGCATAAACACACTGACATGAAAGGGAGCCAGGACGTGTTTGGCTCCTCCGGGTTTTATTTATTTATTTATTTAGATCAGATGAGAGAGAGAGCATATGGCCTTTCAGCTGGGAAAAAAAAAAATCTACACCTGGATATTTAAATTAAAAAAAAAAATTAAAAAAAAGCCTTTGGACCAACTCAATGGCACTCCGATGGGGAGGCATGAGGCAATTAATTTAATGAACCTCAAATCAACTCGGCTCTGCTGAAGAAACATTTTGTTGAATGTAACGTTAAGGAGCAATGCAAGAGAGAAAATAATGAATTTCTGCAAAAGAGCAATTACCTCCTTCAGGGAAGAAACGCATCATTTCTCCAAGCTGGTTCACCACAGTCCCATTGGACACAGTCCAACTGAAAGTGCAAGTGCTCGATGTTCACTGGCCAAAAGAGAGAACCTTAAGCATGACTGTTCCCTCTATGTCAGCAGTAAGGCCTATCTGTGACATGCACCTGAGTGTGTGTGTGGGTGTGTGCGCGCCCGTGTCAATGGGTAACTGACTGAGTGTACACTTGTATGTATGTATGTATGTACGTGTGTGTGTGTGTGTGTGTGTGTGTGTGTTTGTGCGTGTGTGTGTGTGTTTGTGCGTGTGTGCGTGTGTGTGTGAGTGAGAGATTGTATGTGTGTGTGTATTTGAATGTATTTTGTTGTGTCTGACTTTTGTCTTTTTTTTTATTTTTTATGCGCTGTGTGTCTGTTGTGGGACGGGGAAGCAGGCTGGAGGTTGTTCAGGGCACTCCTGCTGCTCGTTTTTATAATATTGACGGATTGTCTAGTCGAGATAATTTAGTTTGTGGTCGTCACCATGGAGACGCATCCGCAACATACGTATGCTCGGGAATGTCTGTTGGATTTTGCAGCAACAAAGTTTACCATCGCTCTTCACCGGAGTTGAAGATGTTGGGACTGATCCGGGAGTGCAGGCAATCTCCAAAAAGCAACCAGGAAACGAAAAGAGAAGATAATGCGGTGGAGGAGTGAGGCGACGACTGAGAAGGCTGACGCAGTTCGACAGTGTACAGAGAACGCAACACTGCGTGTATGGAAAGAAATTTGTGGAGGCGGATTTTGTGTGTTGGACAGCTTAATGACACTGGACATCTCGGGACAGCGGGGGATATTTGTAATCATGGCTGTAGGCTATTCCACTTAAATTCACTTAATTAGTTTGATTAATGATTAATTGAATGTCTTTATTTGATATGTTTGTTTGTGTGTTGTGGGTCTACCCCACTGTCTATGTCTTTTTTGTTGTTGCTGGGGCAACAACTGAAGTTCCCTAACGGGAAAATTAAAGTTATTCTATTCTATATATATATACAGTATATACACACGTTTGAATGGGTGAGTGTATATGTGTATGTATCCAGAGAGAGAGAGAGAGAGTGTGTATGTTTGAACGGGTGAGTGTATACATGTATGTGCGTGTGTGTGTGTGTGTGTGTGTGTGTATCCAGGGAGAGAAAGAAAAAGAGATTGTGTGTGTGTGTGTATGTTTGAATGGGTGAGTGTATACAGTACGTGTTGTGTATGTGTGTGTATCCAGGGAGAGAGAGACAGAAAGAAAGGGGGGGAAATTGAAGCCAGTCTTTCCTATTGACAGAAACAATGTGCAGTTTGTCACAGGCAGGAGGGACAGCAGAGGCAGTCAAAGCAGAGGCAGGTTATTTAAATCCCCTCCAGCATGTGTCAGAAAAGAAAGAGAGCTACTGAGAACCTATTTACCTACTGCCACGGGCAGAGTGCCCATAAATACACATATATAAATCTCAGCTATTTGTCCCACACTGAGACCAATATTTCCTACACAGTTAAAAAACCCAGTGCACAACAGTACCTGAGACTTGTCTAGATAGTCACCTGAGACTTGATTTTTCTCTGTACTTGCTGGTTTTTTTGGGGGGGTTTGGGCTCTGTATTTTACAATTTTCCGATTTTCCTGTATAGCATGTTTGTGACAGTGTCCCTGTAAAAAGCCCTATAAAAAAAATAATAATAATTTGAACCGGAAATCTTGGCAAATCCAAAATGGTAAAATAAAGAGAAAAATGCATGTTTCTTGCTATTAATCTTAAACCTACACAGTACTATACGGTTACTATATTCATTACACGCACTCACGCACGGATAGAGATCCTTATGGCATAATATCCAACATATTGGATTAACTGGAAGTTTTTGCATTTTGTCCTACACCATGACTAAAAGTTTAACAACAAAGAATGCGTGCAATAATGCAATAAGCAACCTCCAGCATTCAATAACAATGTAAAACTGGGCCGTGAACAGGGAATATGGAACGGCACTTGACGCAAACGTTTGAAACTCGGCCGCAATCTGCAAGCGACGGGCATCTCCAGCAAGCAGCCCACACCGTCCCCGTCCTCATCGGCAGGACGGCCAGAACATTCATCGGATGTAAAAAAAATAAAAATAAATTTAAATAAATAAAAAGCGCAGAGTCGGCAGGCGGGGAGAAAAACCCCTCGGGGAGCACATGTTGATTTACTCTGAGACATCACTGCGCAGAGATGCTTGAAGGCTCAGGCACTGTGGCGCTTAAAATAATTTTAAAAAGGATAACGTCAGCGTGCCGTCGTAACGAGATTATCCTTTCTGACAGGCTCTCGTGCTCTGGCTACAGGGTAAACCCCCCCTCACATATTTGCCCCTTCCTTCTCCTGACCCTGCAGGTCTGCTCGACGCACAGTTTCCTGGATCCGTGCTCACTTTGTAAATGGCAATCTGTTCCTATTTGTTCTCACCTGGACCGGCTAAAGATTTAAAGCGGAGCCGCTGTCCCAGCATAATTACAGTAGATAAAACGTTGATGCCCCCTGGGGCAGCGGCTCGCCACGGTGACGCTATCCTGTGCCACTTGGGGGGGGGGGACTCAGCTGGAATCCCTGACGGCAATCAGGAGCCTCGAGTCGGTCTCGTCTTCCAAATCAAACAAAGCGCAACCACTCCAAGCAATATTAATGCAGTTCTCCCCGAATGTAACAGGCCCACTCTAGTTAGAGAGATCGCGTTTACCTGTGAAGTTAAAATAAATCACAAACGAAGACTCACTGCGACATCGCAGCTTAGCCCCAATACAATTAGCCCCTGCATTGTGAAACTGTGCATCAGCTACCAATTACCAGGGTCATTATTATTATTATTATTATTATTATTCCAGCCTGTGTGAACACTGCAATCAGTTTTGGATGTCTATATTTCATAATCCATAATGTCCTCAGCTTATAACATTCTGCACAGGAAGATAATCACACAGCAGGATGAATAGCCCTGGGTTATGCATATTAACAGTCAGAATGCAGGCGAAATATAGAATGTGTTATGGACACACTCATATGGGTACACTACTTGTATCACAAGTAGGTTCAGGCAGAGGTTCATCGAACGTGTCTGTGATGCAGTAATGATGCAGTAATGACTGGCCAAAGCAAGTCAAATATATGAACAACAAACCAGAAAATGAAATGTAGCTGGTATTTACCCTGGGGCTCTAATGACTGAAGGTGGACATACAGGTGCAGCTCAAAAAATTAGAATATCGTGAAAAAGTTCAATATTTTTTTTTACATACAGGTATGAACACCATGACTGGCGAAATTGTACGTACGTCATCAAGGGTCTATGTATCAAACGAGCCCCAAACACTCACACTGCGGCCAGATATGGAGAAGAGATGGGATGGATGTGTAAGAGTTTTTTTATACCCATATAGTTCAGTTTCTATATAGTCAGGAGAAATAAAGAAATAAGTGATCCATCCATCCATCTACTCCATCATATGGCAACAGAGTGAGTTTTGGGGCTCGTTCGATAGCTCAGACCCACTTGATGATACAGCCCATTTAGCCAGCCATGTGTTCCATACTGTACCAGTGGAATGTAGCTGAATCTAATCCTCACCCCCACCCCCCCATTTTCCATGGTCAAATCAAAAGAATGAGAGAGAGGTTATTGTTCACTTGTAACTAAACCTGAAAATAAGATAGTTTTTTTTGATTGATTCAGTCACAGACTTCAGGGAGTAAGTAACAAGCAAGGATATGCGACCCAATATTAAATATGATAAATTAAAAAAAAAATAGACACTTTTTTTTTGGTTTCATAATCTGTAAAATTACATCAAATAAATAACAAAAATAAAGGCTTGAAATATTAATAATGAAATAATATAATATATATAAAATATGAGTTTCAAATTCTGAAATGAATGAAAAAAAAATATATATTTTTTTTTTTTTTTTTTTTTCTGTTGAAAGTATAGGGTCTCATACAGAAGCTAATCACCGCCTCTGCCTCTTGGTCCAACAAAACAAAACTTCCGTTAACAGCACCGACAACCATGACGCGGCGGTAAACGGCTATCAGTCTCAGGCCAACGTCTGTTTCCCTCAGTCTTCCATCCCGATAGCCCTTATCGCATTCTCACAAGTTCACAAAGCAATTCTCATCCGACTGCCTGGGAGATTTGTCACAAGGGGAAAAGCTAAAAAAACATTTAGTTTTTTTCCCTGTGATAATTAGTTTGAGAGGAAAAGCTTCAATAACAGCTTACAGGCCGAATGACTGATTAAGGCTTTCAAAACACACATTACGGCAGACAGATCAGGATTTTCAAAAACAACAACCGTTTATCTATCTCCGATGATCTACAACCGACGATACCATAACTGTCACGAGCCTCGGTGTCAGAATGGATTGTACAGCAATCCACGGAAAAACACGACAAGCTGGAACATCAAAAAAAACAAGAGAACCATCCATCCACGGCGAGTGTTCTCCCTTTACCAGCTCGCCGTGCAGTTTTGCTGAAAGTACAATACTGGCAGGTGGTTCATAAATGCCCAGGAGAGTCATCTGAAATCAGAGTGGGTCGCTGGGCGGTGAAGTGAGCCTTTTCTCATCCCAATGTCAGCCAATTCCGTGACGGCCTCTCACTCCCCGATATCAGACTCGATCCGAATTTTGGTGAGAAAAACTTCAGCCGCATTTCCATATAAATGAACCTGGATGTTTGCAGCAATTTCCCAGCCACCTGTACCTTTAAACGGGGGGCCTGGAGCGGGGTATGGGGTATGGGGTACGTTAACAGTTTGACTGGCGGTGAACTGAACAGCACCAGCTTCACAACGTGGGCGGCCTCAGAAGCACTTTGCTTTAAATGGCTCGCGCAGTTGTGCCCCAGGACCAAACAAAAAACAGGAATCAACCTGCTCCGCAAACTGTTCTTCAGAAAATAACAGTGAAAGCTCTTCAGCCTGATTCTTAATCCTCTTCTCCATTATTGCAAATGAGCGTGTGGAAAAGACGAGAGGAAAGAAAGAGGAGTGGGGGAAAAGAGGTAGAACATGAAAAGAAAAGTGCAGGAAATAAAGAGAGGGGAGCGATGATTCATGTAGAAGATAAAAACACTTTCAATTTCAGACCCATTCAGTCCATCTAGGCTCGACATTTGCCTGACGTATAGTGACCGTATAGTTACTGCCTCCAACTGACCAGTCAGCACTGCCTCTACCTGACCAATCAGCACTGCCTCTACCTGACCAGTCAGCACTGCCTCTACCTGACCAATCAGCACTGCCTCTACCTGACCAGTCAGCACTGCCTCTACCTGACCAGTCAGCACTGCCTCTACCTGACCAGTCAGCACTGCCTCTACCTGACCAGTCAGCACTGCCTCTACCTGACCAATCAGCACTGCCTCTACCTGACCAGTCAGCACTGCCTCTACCTGACCAATCAGAACTGCCTCTACCTGACCAATCAGCACTGCCTCTACCTGACCAATCAGCACTGCCTCTACCTGACCAGTCAGCACTGCCTCCAACTGACCAGTCAGTACTGCCTCCAACTGACCAGTCAGTACTGCCTCCAACGGACCAGTCAGTACTGACTCCAACTGACCAGTCAGCACTGACTCCATCTGAACAGTCCGTACTGACTCCAATTGACCAGTCAGTACTGCCTCCAACTGACCAGTCAGCACTGACTCCATCTGAACAGTCCGTACTGCCTCCAATTGACCAGTCCGTACTGCATCTTATTGCCAGCAAGCTCACAGCAGAGGAAAACAAATGGCCCTGTCCAACTGCAATCCCTGGCAACTTGCAGTTATTGACAAGCGCATGTCCCTCAGTTCCAAACAAACAGCACAGGATGTAATACAGTTAGCCAATCTAAAAGAATAATTTTCTCTCTCTCAAGCTCCCTGGACACTGGGCTGAGAATAATGAAAAAGGCAGCAGTTTTAAACCGGCTTGCTGTGTTCCTCCATATCCCACCTACCCCTCCAGGGGGTCGGAGAGGGAAAATCAGATCACTGAAGCGAGTGAGGTGAGGCCCCACTATCGATCACCTGTTACCCAGGACACTCTGTCCATTGTGTGGGAGGGAGAGAGAGAGCTGAGGGAATCGCCGAACCGTTACTCACATGCAGAAACACTTCAGGGTGTCAAAGGTCATGTTAGGAACTGGGCTAGTGCCAAAACACTCACTCTTTTGTCACTCAATACTTCAAAAATAAAAAATACATGTAAAACCTTCAGCGTAGAGGAGTTTTCAACATACGCATAAAAATAGATGGAAAGTTTGGTTCCTATAGCATACTTGACCAGAGCCCTGACCCGAGAGAGAGAGAGAGAGAGAGAGAGAGCGAGAGAGAGAGCGCAAGAGAGAGAAGCAGGCAGGCAGGCAGGCAGGCAGGCAGGCAGGCAGGCAGACAGACAGACAGACAGAGCAAGAGAGGGCGCAGCACAGTTGCAGTACTGAGCCCAGAGTGGTGGAACAGACGGGCTGGGCTGTGCTGTGAGAAAGAGGGACGGCGCTGTGCGACTAAAGGATGGGACAGTCGGACAGAGGGATGGGCCTGTGGTTGAGGAGGGCGGAGGTATGGGACAGAACGGTCGGACTATGGACTCACGTGCCGTTGATGACTCCGTCTGGGTTGAGCATGGGGATGATCTTGAAGACGTAGGACTCCCTCAGGCTCTCTGCTACGGGGTCGCTACTGCACAGAAACTCCAGCGAGCCCTTCATTACCCAGCTTGCATTGCTCTCTCCTGGGTGCACCCTACCAGTCAGTACCACATAGGGGCGTTTACCTGTAGGAGAGAGTAGCACCCAAATCACTGACCAGAAGTGGAACCAAGACTACCTTACACAAAACCTAGAGGAATGAGCAGGACCCAGCTAACTGACCACAACCACAAGTCCAGCTCACTGACCACAACCACAGGTCCCCTGATCCTTAGGGGCTTTACCTCCAACCAGCTGTCTGAACATCCAAGTTCAGCCCAATTCAATCCAGACCACCACAATTCAACCAAGTTCAGCCCAATTCAATACAGACCACCACAATTCAACCAAGTTCGCCCTAATTCAACTAAATCCAAGCCAATCCACCACAATTCAACCAAGGTCACCACGATTCAACCAAATTTGCCATGTTGTTGTCATGCTTAGACCACTTTTTATTTGCTCTCTTGTTTAAGGGTCATTTAGTGGTTTGAGGAGAGCTATAAAACACATGATCACATTCAATCTGGGCTGGAGCCAAAGCAAAAGTCTAAACAAAACAAAAAGACAAAAATATGTAGTATTTACAGCAAGACTGAGTTACTTTATAATTCTGGGGCTTTTAGTGGATGAATCAAATTTCCTGGCATGCAGTAATAATAATAATAATATATAAGTATGCAGTACATATTGTAGATAATTTATCAGTATGTATCCTGTATTTTATAAAAATAAATGTACAAGCAAGAAAAATGTTGAATTTCATTTAAAAGAACATAATGTATTGATGCAAAGCCATTTGCCGTGTAGCAAGTGCAGCACATCTAGAAAATAAATTGTGATTAAAACGGAGAATCACTGATTTGTGTAGTCCTGCTTATATTAGTATTGATTGAGTAAAATTCAGAACACAAGTACAAACGAGGATAAACTAAAAAATGTGTATTGTACCAGCCTCCACTGACTGGCATCACATTTATTTATTTATTTATTTATTTATTTATTTAATGTTCCCATTTCCTGTAAAGGGTCTTTGTGATAAGGGAGCAAATTCAATCAAACGCACTAAGGGTTCAATTTACTAAAGGTTTGCGTGTACAAAATCACAGGTGAAACTGTTACCACCCGCAAAAAAATGATCAAATAGGTGATCAACTGACGAGGTGCAAAGAGGACTGCGCAAGTGAAAATAGAAAGATGCGTGGATTTTCCTGAATGAATATGCAACATTGGGCATCCCTATGTTATTTTGCAAAATAGTGGAAGGAGGACATGCAAATGGATTACGTTAGCATACGTAAAGTGATTTACCAACCCCAAAAGCAGGTTTGGAAAAGGTATTTGTGTGTGCATTTTAGTACAAATGGAAAGCAGGTATTAAAATACACATAATAGACAAGATGACGGCTGTGTGTTTGGAATATCCATAACAGAATGTTCTGAATGATTGCGTAACAATGGGGCCTAATTAACAGGCCAACGAAATACACAAAAAGAGAATTGGTGGATACATACATCATAAACAAATAAGAACTATTCAAACAGGACTATTCAAAAGAATAAATACATTTTTAATCATGAATCAAATCATGTTACAGAATACAAGAGGAACTAGTATTTGAATCAAACAAGCAATACCACATCTATTATAACAAACAGTGAATATCAAAGCAAATAAAAACAATCATAAAATAAAAATGTGATTTTATGTGACACTAATGGCGTGAGTAGTGGAAGTAAGCATCATTATGATAATTTCAGTCCTGACAAACATCTGTAACTCCCGGCGGAAACTAAGAGCCATCCAGTGAAACAGTTTGCAGTAAACTGCCAGCTTGTAACGGTAGCCTATACCTACACTGTAAAAAAATAAAATAACATAAGGCAGCAGCAATGTTGCCAGTTAAATTAGTTTAATGAAGGGGGAATACTGTATAAATCCTGTTATTTAGCTGCAGCCTATAAATCATGTTATTTAACTGCATAAACACTATTTATTTTATGGGATGAGGGTTAAATAATGAGTTAGGCAATTGCTGTTATTCTACATGACTTTTACAGTGTTAGTGAAATCCTGTAACAGTTTTCTTTTACAGTGTACTGTGGAAAAAAACGATAAATTTTTCAAGTCAAGCAGAATAATTATTTAACGGTCATATTTTTCACTGTCAACATTGCTGCCAGTCTTTTAACCATTTTCTTAGTGAAACCATTCCAAACATGCTAAATCTTTAATTTAAATATGGCTGTTTCTAATGATTCTTAGTTGATCACCAGCAAAGTGTGAAATCATAACGCCTTAGACTCTTTAAGAGAAAATTCGATCCTAACAAACTCTCCAGATTAGTCTGGCACTGTATCTCAACAAAGTGTTCTTAGTCTGCTTTCAGGCGAATGGAAGGTTCCTGCCAATGAAAATGTTTGACACCCTGGTTCTCAATCATTGGACAAAACCACTTTTAAAAATACCCACCTTTTTTTCCATGCTAAAAGGTCTGTCTCGATTCAACACTTTCTCAAGCATTCTGCACTGTTCTCTGTAGAACAGGAAGATATCAACCTGTGGGAAAATATTGTCGCTACTTTAACATGACTTTCTATGACCGGATAATCTAATAAAAAAATTAAGAAGTTAATTCATTTTGTTCATTGGTTTTCATTCATCTCATTTGATTACATGAAAAACATTGGTAGGACAAGGTCAACTCTGCATGTGTCCGTTATAAATATAATGCATTAATCTACCCAAAGGTTTTTCGTGCCGTTATAAAGAATTAATTTACTTTCGGTAAGCCATTTTGCATTGGACAGACCTGTACCTGGATCCGTTTAAGTGAGGTTATTCATTTGTAAATGTATGATATCAGGTTTGAAAAGACACCAGAACGCCATATAGATCATAGAACAGAACAGTTTTTTCCTAATGGCATCATTTTTAACTATTTCTTCTATCTTTATGCAGTTGAATCTACATGCTGAGGGTTCCTTTTAATTCCTACAAATTTAACTTGTCAGGAAAAAACAGCATTTTTATAGAGTGTTCTAGTGTTAGGATGTATAGAAACTATGTAATAACTCGGGACACCAGTTTCTCACCTGCAATTCAATCATCCCTGAGCAAGAGGTAGATATAGCCTTCTTTTCAGTCAATTATCGCAATAATTTACACCAATCGTCACTAATTAAGCACAGATGATGATTGACAGCAGTGTTCCCACACGGTCACGTGCTGCTTTCAGTGCATAGAACATTTTCACAGTGTTGGGCAGTAATGTTTTTTTGTATAACCAACGAGAAAAGGCATAAAAAATGCAATTACATTACCTGCAGAGAAATGGGTAAACAAGACTAATAACAATGACAAAATTTGCAGCCATGTAGGCTTATAAAAATGAAAACAATAAAAAACAGAACTCAAATGACATAAAAGTGCAAGTTTTAAACTTTGTGATTACATTTTATCACGGTCAGTTTTTTTAACGGTGTCCTCTGTCATTCTTTGGCGGTGCTTAGCGTAAACTTGTCCATGGGGAAAGATGCATCTTTCTGCATCACAGAGTTGGTTTGAACAGACGAGTATCATTTTGCAATCTGTGCAATATTTGGAACTATTTTTCTCCCTCTGTCCCAGAGTGTCAGTGCAGTGCCTTGTTCGTGTGCCAATAATTTGTAATCAACTGGTTCAGAAGTGCAGTACTTGTCAGATCCTGGAAATCGCTCGTCCAGATGCCACTCGCGAGTGCCACATTGTCAACACTGCATGTTAACTGAACTGCATTACGCATCGAGCCTTTGAGGGTTTCCATTGTATGCTTACAGCAAGCAATTTGCATTATCCAAGACAAACACAGTGACATTGCAGTAGCTGTGTGAGGGCTTGCATGTATGCGTGCGTGTCTGTGGGTGCGTGCGTGCGTGCGTGCGTGCGTGCGTGCATGTGGCTTCAGATCCTCTTCCCACACTAAACAGAGCTTTTATTGGGGGGCGTGGGTTGTCCGGAATAAACCATGTGACTGGAAGGATATTAATATTTTGAATTTTTAAAAATCAACATTATTCCTCATGTTCACCCATGGATTTACCTCATTTATATATATATACACTCCTCAATATCTACATGATTATTATAAGTGCTGTGACGAGAATGATTATGGGGATGAGCAGTTTATTTGTTGTTGCTGTTGTTGTGGCTGTTGGCGTCTATCTAGGGCGGTTTAGAGCATTTCGAGAACATGAATAATACATCAACAAGTGTAGAACAACCGGCGGGGGCTGTAACCGGTGAGGCAACTTGGGGCTCCGCGCACAATAAAACACGTTCTCTTAAGGAAACACGACAGAGCTGTCTCTGCGCATTTGAACGCGAGTGGCGTCAATACGTGGTGCAGCCACCGGTGTGAGCGCATGCAGCCGCACTGGAGAAACTAATATATGCTAGATGAATGTAAAATTGTCCTTTCCTTGTCATTATGAATGAGAACATTTTTTATTTTATTTTTTTAACTACAGAGAAATGTGATCCCAGGGCATGCAGAAAAATATTACATACGGTACAGTAAATAATCAGGCACAAGAGTGAATGATTGGCAATGTATTTAGGTGTACCAGTGTGATATCAATGTTTTCATCTTAAACCATCAGAAAGGGAAAATGCATAATGGACAAAAAATAAACCTCCACCCAGTCTCACCTGAAACTATACCTACCCATGCATGACACAGTGGATAATAGCGTCTATCTGTAAGTTCAGAAAAATATTTTTTTTACACCACCAAAAATTTGTATTCCATCATAGCAACAAGATAAACTCACCAATAGCCCGAGCGTATGCCAAAACAGCCGTGAAAAGCCCTGCTCACTCAATTGTCAAAATAAAAAAAGTGTAATTCTTCTGTAATACCACGTCATTCTACTGTCAATACCTGCTACTAAAAATTAAATAAATATAAAATCCTACCATTGGTTTTACATAGATACAGTGCCCTCCACTATTATTGGCACCCCTGGTAAAAATTAGTAAAAAGGGTTATAAAAAAATTAACCGTTTGGTGAATTAGCTTAATCTCACTGAAAAAATTTGACAAATCCAACCTTTAATTGAAGTAAATTTATTATTGAAAAAAAAATCCCTCAAGAAATAATTATTTTTAACAAAACCATGTGTGCCACAATTATTGGCACCCCTGCATTTATATATATAATAAAGTAATCATTTTTAATATTTGGTCGCATATCCTTCACATGCCATGACTTCCTTATGTCTGTGACCCAACAACATCAAAAGATATATTATTTTCTGTTACTCTTACAAGCGATACTATAACGTCTCTGCTTTTGAATGGATCTCTATGGGAATTTGGGGGTGGGACTAGATTTTGCTGTAAATTATGCTGGAACAGTATGGAATACATGGTTGGTAAAATGGCTGTAAGTCATCAAAGGTCTGAGGTATCAAACGAGCCTCTGCTGCCAGATATGCAGTAGATATGGATGGATAACTTGAAGGGTTCCAACTTGAAAAAACTTGAAAAAACTAGGCCTGCCTTAAAAGTATTGATGTCAAAATGTGGCAATATTGCCTATCGTAGCTCACACTAATTAAACTAGCTCTATTCCAAAGCAATGCTATCCAAACTTCCCGAAATTATTTAATGCACAGGCCCCTTTATTTGTTCCAGAGAGGACTGCCTGTGATTTGTGAGTGATTGCTGCCAGTGGCATGATCTCCTTTCAGCCAGCCTCCTTTCTCCTCATTAGTGAATACTCTAGACTAACTATCATACATATATTTTACTCAAGGCTTCAGAACATGAAGGGATATTGTTCAATAAAAGTGGTGGTATTAAAAGCTGGTGTGTTTGTGTGTGCCTCGACGGGGCGGGGGAGTGTCTGCAGGCCGGTTGTTGTAGGCCGGTCTGGGTCAAAAAGTCCAGGGCCATTTTTTAGTCCCAGTCCGTCCCTGCACTGAGGTACAAGAGTGAAAAATTGGCAATGTATTTAGGTGTGTGTACCAGTGTGATATCAATGTTTCTATCTTAAGCCATCAGAAGGGGAAAATGCATAATGGACAAAAACTAAATACATTTTGGATAGGTTTTAGGACCCATAGATATCTAACCCCCTATACTGATGAAGATAGTAAATTCCCACTTGAAAATTATACAAAAGTGAGTTTTATGAGCCAAAACAGTTGATAGTAGTTAAATATATCATTATGATTTACAGCAGTGCACAATCTAGCCATTTTGGATAGATTTCGAGACACTAAGGTACAACAGCTACACTGCTTATATTTTGCATTTAGTAGTTCTGGAGTTTATGATCCAGGAAATTTATAGTTTTACCCGTTTCACATACTGTATGTAGCTCTCAGTATTCCATTGCGAACTAAAAAAAAATATTATTTTTTTTGCATTTGTGGCGCTTTATTTTACCTAAATTATGACAAACACATCTAAGTTAGGATTGTAAATGGTCGAACTGTCTTGTTTTATTTAAGCCATTTTCCAAGCTTCTGTAATGCTCATATCTGGAGTTATAAAGCCTTAAATGGGAAATCCCCTAAATAAGTGAGAGTTGACCAAATTCGGCATCTGCGCGAAGGGGTTAACACAGAGTGAATAAGGTCTGTTACCCATGTTATATTAACACAGAATTTATCCATTTGTACAGCTGTATATTTATGGAAGCGGTTCAGATTAAGATGAATTGCTTGAGGGTAGGCCAGTAGCGCCTGGCCCGGGAGCTGAACCACCAATAATTGAGCTCCCCAACCGCTGGATCACAGCGCTGATATCAATTTCACCTTTGGCTATTACGTACGGTTAAGCGGGACGCTTTGGCCGAGATAAAATTTATTCAGGGGAACTTGTGGGAACGCGAAAGCGAGCGGGTGGCGGCGGCCGAGGTTTGCGAAGACCGCATCGCAGAAAAGGCGGCGGTAATGAGTTGACATTGCATCTCGCGGAGCTCTCCGGGGGGCTCCTGCCAGTCTTAATGAGCCGGTCGATAAATCTCACACGCACTGGACACGTGCTGTCATTACGTTATGCGGCGCGCTCTCGTGTGAGTTACTTTTATGATCCGCAGTACGGGTTGGGTATATGTTTTATGCTGCAGCTGTATGGTTTTTATCTTATCTGCTCTGAGTGATGACTGATGTGCGGCTGTTTTCAATGCTGTGTTGACAGGAACCCTACGCATCTCGCAGTGACTGCCTCGCGCTGAGAATTATCCCAATAAATAAAGGCGGAATTAATTAAATTAGAACGAAGATTTTACAAGAAGTCAATTTTGCGGCCCCTGGGTTACATGTCCACTGCTCTCAGAACGGGCGGGCCGTAAAGGAGAGCGGCGGCTAGTGGCGTGCGCCACGGAGGACACGCATGCTTGGGAACTGGGAGTTAGAGGCAAAACTTACATTTTAGGCATTTAGCAGAGACCTATTGGCACATATTACATTCTTTTTACATACGGCCCAGTTATACGGCTGGATTTGTACTGATGAAGATGAGGTTAAATACATTGATGAAGGGTACCCAGCTGGTATGTGTACCTACAGCCCTGGGGGTGCAAGCCTAGTTCCCTAACCATTATGCTGCTGACTGCCACCCAAACAGGTGGCGGAAAAGAACAACATCAGCTCTGACCGCAGGCAGCATTCTGCTCTCTTCAACTACCCTTTCCAAAGGAAGTCCAGGCGCCAGAGAGAGCGAAAGAGGAGACGGCTTGTTTATCAGCTTTAATTAATTATCGAGGAGGTCAATGGAGGACAGGGACCATCACATTAATTTAGGGGTGACATTTTAGCTCTGTCCTTTCAGTAACACATGCAATTTAGAAGAGCCTGGCAGGTCCGGAGAATGTTTTTGTAAAACACGTTCGGTTCCCCCCCCTCCTCCTTCGTCACGCCCGTCCCGACACACTTCCAAGGCTTAGGTCACGGGTGACTGTCAGGGTAATATAGCTGGACAGCAAATCTATTTCTTGAAGCAATTTCTCAGTTGCTGCAATTTCAGTATTTTTTTTTCTGAAAAAAAGCTGATATTGAAATAGAACATAATTGTGACCCAAAGAATGTCTGGGAGCCTTGTGCAGTTATGATACTGTTATAGAGGTTTTGAGCTGTGGGGGGGGTTTAAATTTTCTTCACACCTAATCTATGTAAAACTGAATGGGGCCTTGCATCTCTTGCTGTCTTCTGAAGGAAGTAGTATGTTATGCATGCCCTAATATGAGAATGCCCCCGTTGGCATCCACAGAACATGTAATTTAGCAACCAGCAGGGGGCCCTATGAAATTACACACCCCACCATAAAAATGCTTTTTAGCTTTGAAGCTTTGATTGCTATATGGCTGCTTCTCATTGCTCCATCCATAGAATGTGCTAAGCCCTGACACAGAATAAGCCATGGTAACTATAATCCAGATTGGTCTGCCAGCACTGCAGGGCATATTTTCACATTCAAGATTCACTGTCAATCATATGCACGTATATACAGTAAGTGTAGATGCTACATGGTAAAAGATGGCCGCTATACTATACAAAATTGCTTAGATACTTAGATCATTTACACTTCGATAATGTATCCTTGTCAATGTAAAAAACAATAGTGAATGTGATTTCAATGCTAACTGTGAGCCCACAAGCCACATCGGGATGCAGACGCAACGCAACGCGAGGCCTTTTGATCACGTATCAAACGCTGGAAGTTTGCCAGCTCCTGCGGCACAAGGACCCCCCGAGCCAATCGGAAGCAGCCTCTTGGTTGTCTCCCTATCCCATCCTCTGCATGCAAACGAGGTCTAATTAGTACAAATCAGAGATGTCCATTTATAATTACAGGATGAATCTGCCCTGCAAAAGATCATGAAAACGCTGCTTTCATTTCAAATTCGTTAATTAAAAGCGTTCCACTGTAATTACGCCGAGCTCGTTCCTGGGTCTGCCAATTATCAAGACGTAATCCTCTTCTGTACGCCAGGTCCACTAAGAGCACCGGTTGGACACGCACGTACTGCACAGAGGCTTTTCGCCAAGGACGTCTTCTCATTCCCGCCTGAAGATCCTGTTAGTTGTGCCACCTCCTTTAGCCGATGCAACTCTTTAAATCGCACAGCACTGAGGAACTCGTTCTTGCTGCTTGCATCTCAAATATGCGCGTAATTCAAGACATGAAATATACTCTATAAAAAGCATCCCCTGAGCACACTAGTTATTAGCTCAGATGGACATGGGGGGCGTGGGTGATCGCAGAGAACAGGAGACTGGCTGATCTGCCTTTTAAAATATCCTACTTAAAAATGAAGGAGGATTTGCTGCCTGTGTACCTGTGCGGGAAAGGGGCACGGCGTTGAGGGCCTGGACCATGCAGGGGAGCCATAAGAAGCATCTCACTGCTCCATCGTGTGGTTTCTGAGCTGTAAAGTGTCGAGCGTCACGTTGGTCGTCGACAGGGCGTGAGTCATACGGCGGGCTGTTTCGCGGTGGACGGGAGAGATGAGGCAGGCGAGAGAAATGCGCCTTTCCTCGATTAAAAGGGTAACATGGTGGTTTACCTTACTTTCTGGTGTTTTGTACGATATTGGTACATTGCGGGAACACCACGGAACTATCAAATTTGTATTTTCTTTAGGTTTGGAGAAACAGACTATTTAAATTTTGTGGTCCCATTTCAGGTCGTTTAGCGTGTGATGTCACACGAGAAATGATCACTCCCCGGTGTCTCAAAACTGTCTATGAAACACTCCCCCATCCACACCCACAAAAGAAAAAAGACTTTGAACTTCACCAATTTGCACCATAACCTCTTCACCCATCAGTTTGTTACTGGTTTACACAGAGCATGATTGATTATCTATTATTGCAAGCTAACTTTACTGAATTTGTTGTTAGATTGCAAACCTTAGATAAAAGTTAGCAACATTTTAAAACGTTGACTGTTTCGATAACCAACTTGTAACAAGGGTAATTCGAGTTAGGCTAATGTTAGCTAGCTATTGATAGCTGAGCACTTTCTATGTTATATGAAAAACGATTTGATAACTGACCTTTCATAACGTTAACGTAACAAAGTCAAAGTTGTCTAGAGCCGGTGTGTCGACACATAGCTAGCTAGATCTAACGTTATCCCGCTCAAACTACATCTTAGCCGTCCCCTAACGTTACTGTATGCATCTGCTTTTGGTAACATTAACCCTCCTGCGCTATGGCCGTATCATGCACAGCGCACTCGATTCGACCATACTCTAGCCTTACTTTATCAAACATACCCTTCCCTGGCATTAAACTGTGCTGTAAGGTTTCCAAAGTGATACGTTAACGTCAGCTAGCTGAATCAATCCTTCCCAGCATGCTATCGATAGCGGGGCCGACTGCAGTGCATCGTTGTACTTTTATCATACTTGTGTAAGACTGGAGAAGGAAACTGAATTCTGACTCCAGTAGAATGAGGGCAAAAATGTTTCTCTGGCTTTTGCATCAAAGTCATCATGAATCATAACGAGTGTCCCCGTTTCCCATTGGTTCAGCTTTTGGGCGTCATTACATAAACGCGGGAATATATAATGTAAAATGTCTTTGGATTTCCTGCAGTTATACAGGGCCAACATCAAATGTCACCAACAGACTGTGATCCAAAAGAGTTTTAAAAACGTTGAGTTTCATTAAAAAAGATGTTCCTGACATTTTCTTAAGAATTTAATTCGCTCAACAGAAACTGTAGAAAATGTAGAATCTGTGGGCCCCACCGCAGAAATGTGCTGGTGCTGACAAGTTAATGTGATCCATTTATATCACATCATTAAATTCAGACCCCAAGGACACATTGTTTAAACTTACTTTCAGCTTTACGCTGTAACGTCCTGTTTTGTGAGTTAATGTGTACCTCCAGCCAGCGATTTTCTGCAGATTGAAAAGCAACGTGGCAAAACGTGCCTGGATTACATTCAGAGGATCTCGGTGTGTTCGTGTTGCCGTCTGTGGTGGTTTCAAGTTAACAGTTAACTATTAAGAATGGCTGCATTTCTAGCGTTGTGTTATAGACAGTCACAATCAAAAGATTGACAGGCCCTGAATTTCCCAGAACAACTCATTAAATATAAAAGAGTTAAATGAAAACACACATGGCCCTGGAACAGACACACCCCACCAATTTAATGCCACTTGTCCAGCACCATCAAACGTAGACGTGCAGTTACACCCATTTTGCAACAGACAATCCCAAGGCATAAATATAAACTGGCTTCTTCTGCCAGATTTCGAGTAGATTTTGAGATGGATTTGTATAAACATTTAAGAAACCTTACGAGACAAAACGTTTCAGTCGTGTTGGTATAAATAAAGACCTGCTTTTCCAATCGTGCAAAAAAACAAGGTCTGCAATCTAGCATTCACCACGTATTTCCACAACACGACACAAAGCCGTATATGATTGTAGAAGCAGTGCTACCACAGCTGACATTAGAACGCTGATTACTCTGTTCAAGTCCCCACACATTCCTACCTAAATAGATTCAGCTGAAACTGTAATTTAGTTGAAAGGATTGACACTTGGCGTCCTAATCAGGAGATGTTTCCACAAATACAAGCCACCCCCGCCCCCTCCACTTTCAGCGCGTATCCGGCTCAGGCTGACGTTTGAGGGAAAAGGGCTACAGCAGGCCTACGTCTCCGATCGCGAATCCTTGACGGGAGTCCATTTGCTAAACAGGAAAACACTCCCTTTTAAATCGCCCCTTTTCCTAGAAAGGAAACTAACAGACCGACTTCAAGGCCAACCGGTCCCCTGGCAATGTCATGCCTCTCTCGTTTTCTCACAGGGCACAAATTTGATCGCAGCGCTATCCTGACAATTACGCATGACCATGCAGGCACAATTAATCAATTAACTTCCCCCGAGTTCGATTTAATTTGCAGCAGACAGCCAAACGGCATCAATTTAATTAGATCCCTTTATTAGGTGAGGCCGCGGAGAAGAAGACGGACGGAGGAGGAGAGGAAGGAGCGCTAGATGCACTCTGAGAAAGCGGCGGATCTTTTGCGGCTGGCGATGACGGAGCGCCCTTCGAGACGGCAGGTCCAGCTCGCACCTCCACGTTAATCGGTGTTAAGTCTGCAGAAATGAGCATCGGCGTCAAAGTTCAGGATTTATTTACAGAATGAATGTCAGTAACGCTTGAGTGTATGTATTAGCTTTGGAAAGCGTCACTTCCCCGGGCGGGGAGGGGAGGCTTGGCGGCGTCGTTAATAACCTTAATGGGAATAAGTCGCATGGCGTGGTCGCATCGCAGCTAATGAAGTTTAGTTTTTTTTTCCCAGAACCAAGGCACTGATTAAATTGCGAGCGGCGCCATGTTTCAACAGTGCGGCGGCCGAGAAGAAGACGCTAACCGAAGGATGGGCCTTGTCATGTGCTCCATGTGTGAAGTCATAGGGCGGCAGTGTAGTATAATGGTTAAGGAACTGGACTTGTAACGAAAGGTAGGACACTGCAGTTGTACCCTTGAGCAAGGTACCTGCATTGCTTCAGTATACATCCAGCTGTATGAATGAATAACTGTAACAAGATGTAATAAGAAGTTGTGTAAGTCGCTCTGGATAAGAGCGTCTGCTAAATGCTTGTAATGTAATGTAAATGGAGTGTTTATGCGAGTTACATGCTTTTACACTGTGATGCATGCGTAGATGGTGAACAGTGCAAACACAGTGCAATATGAATGCATAATTCCATGTTCTGCAAAGAGAAGAGTACACGTGAGGGGTTTGGTAAATGATTGGCAGATTATCTAATAGGCAGTCTTTGGGAGTACAGTTCAAGTCTCAAGTAAGAATGCACAATTGCCCACCCGCGATCGAAACAGTCGTGCCATTTGTGTTTCAGCGCAGATGCTGTAAAGAGGAATGCATTGGTGCTCAATGGCCACAACAATACATATATTGTAAACATATAAAGTAACCTTTATTTGGGCTACTTACAAGACTTATGGGCAGACTGAACAGAGCCAGGGAACACAGAGTTATACAACCCACCCACTACAAGCTCCACTCGGGATTCATTTGAGAACAAAAAAATTATAATAAGAATGAAATAATTATAAACCTTTGTCTATTTTTAGTTTGTCATTTTAGTTTTCTAATTTTATTTAAGGTTTTAGGTAAATGGTTTTCGTCTGCCTAATTCATCATAAGCTTCAGCAGAAATGGGACTCTTGGTTGCGTTTGGGTGTAAATAAAGGAGTGTGAAAAGGTAACTGTTTCTGAATCATGCAGTTTCGTAAAGTAACACCAGTTGTTCAGTAATTTGGTCAGATAACTTTGTAACTAAAAGTTTGCTCGTAAATAAAGCAGGTTAATAAGGTTTTTTGTGTTAATTAAAACTAAATATTTGATAAAGTCACGGTGTTCTAAGGTTAGACAGTCATTGGTGAGATGGAAGTGGAGCTGCCCTCCTATTAATCAATAGCCTCATACAGGGCACTGCTGGGAAGGTGTGTGCCCTGCCCACAGCCACGGGGGGTGAGGGGAGGGGCGATTACAGCTACACCTCCAAACTATGGTGTACACCAGGGGTCTTCAACCTTTTTCAGCCTAAGGACCCCCTTGGCCGATAGAAACAGAGCGGGGACCCCCAGATATTTAAAAAAAAGAAAAAAAAGAAAGTGGTTTTGGGAATGGGAATCATTTGGGAATGGGAATCATTCTTTTTTTATATAGTTTTTGTCAACAAAAGTAGCTTATTATTGCCTATTAATGCTTTGAATTTACTCAATATTATATATTTTTTGTCGAAAATACATTTAAAAATTGTTAGATTTACATTTTTTTAAATCCCACAAAAATTGGGGGACCCCCTGCAGTACCTCCGCGGACCCCCTGTTGAAGATCCCTGGTGTACACGGTTTGGAGCGAGCACCATTGCGCTTCGGATAAAAGTGTGCACCCATCCTCCGATCGACAGGCTCATGCGGGAGAGCGCCACTCCGCTGGCCAGGCAGCGAGCGAATGAGGCCGGCAGGGCGCTGAGCGGAAGAAAACGGGCCACGTGTCGGTGTTTCCCTGTAAACACCAATGGGTTTACCAATGCCAATGCCTCTGGCGCGGTTTTCTCTGCGCGTTTATTTCCCCCGTGTGTGTTTCTCTGCGTGCGGTCATACGTGTGCGAGTCCATCCACGCACGTTTCCTCATCGGGCAGCGAGCCAAGCGGAACACCCACGCTGCAGGTGTGAACGGGAGACGCGACAGCCGCCGGCTCCTCTGAGCCACTGCTAGGGAAGATGCGCCGGGGCGGGACAGACGAGGTGTGAAACGGAGAGGCTCACTCACGCAGCTCCTGCAGGTGATGCCAGCTGCGGGACTGGGGGCAGGCGGTGATGGTGAGCAGCGGACAGGGGTTTCCCGCCAGGGTGTGGCACAGGGTCTGCTTTCGGAAGAAGAGCTTGCGAGGGTCCACCGTCTGCTCCAGCATCTGCAGATGAGTCTGGGACAGGGGGAGGCCTGTTAGACTGCCACACTCACACACACCACAAGCACACACACTCACACACACCACAAGCACACACACTGAAACACACGCACAAATACACATGCGCACACATGGACGCACACAAACACATACACACGCACACATGCATGCACACACAAATGCTAGATTAAATGATACCATGGACACATACTCAGGGTTTGTGGCTGTCAGAAGCAGCTGAAAGAGCAGTACCTGCAGGGTAGAGTAGGTGTAGGGGAAGTGGTAGGCCAGGTAGCACACATCCTCGCTGTGCTGGAAGGTCACGGTGAAGGTCAGAGTGTAGTACGCAGGGCCTTTTGGACCTCTGCTGGGACAGAAATGGTTTCTGGGAAAAAAGTAAATGAAATTCAGTTCCTACACTTCAGTCACAAGAGACGTCACATTCCTGTAAGCGATGTGAGTATGTGAGAAGCTTGTGAGCACTGCCGAAGTGGGGGAAGGTTCTGGTTTGAGACCGGGGGACTCATCCTCTCACCTGTAGTAGCAGATCTCTGTGCTGGTTCTGACCCAGTGGGGTCGCCC
This sequence comes from Ilyophis sp. 1 JC-2022, assembly GCA_022702515.1. NCBI lineage: Eukaryota > Metazoa > Chordata > Actinopteri > Anguilliformes > Synaphobranchidae > Ilyophis > Ilyophis sp. 1 JC-2022. The sequence goes on along the minus strand of CM040399.1, from coordinate 33,417,115 downwards.
CTCCAACGCCTCTCTCACGGAGTACAGGACCGGCTGCATGCCTGACACCAGGATAACCTCTATGAGAGCTCCTCACCCGCATGCTCAACCCTGGAGCCTCCTCACACACACTCAGCTCTTCTTGAGCACATCCAGTGGTCCTCACTTACACACACACTCAGCTCCTCTTCAGCACATCCAGTGGTCCTCACTCACACACTCAGCTCCTCTTCATCACACCCAGTGCTCCTCACTCACACACACTGAGCTCCTCGTCATCACACCTAGTGCTTCTCACACGCACTCAGATTCTCTTCATTACACCCAGTGCTCCTCACTCATACACACACACACACACACAGCTCTGATGTGACCTGTAGTAAAACGTACCGGGTGTGCCTCTTTACTTACCATAATTGAACTGGCTGTTGGCCTTCTCACAGCAGATGACGTTGAAGCGGTACGGGACATCGCTCTGCATGCCGCTAACCTCAAAGTAGAACCACTGGAGGTGCTGGGAACAATTCACATCTGCGTTCAGAATCAGGTCATACTCATACCTGAGGAAAATGATAGGGGAACAGAGAGGAAGAGGAGAAGAGAGAGTGAGAGGGGGGGAAGAAGAGAGAGGGAGGGGGGGAGGAGAGGAGAAGAGAGGGAGGGGGGGAGGAGAGGAGAAGAGAGGGAGGGGGAGAGGAGAAGAGAGGGAGAGGGGGAGGAGAGGAGAAGAGAGAGGGAGGGGAGAGGAGAGAGGGAGAGGGAGGGGGAGAGAGGGAGAGGGGGAGAGGGAGGGAGAGAGGTTACAAAAGGATGAAATGATGTCCTGTTCTGACCGTTCCCCAAACTGTGTGACCATAAGTACATTTACACTGACTTTCTAATGTGTAACCCCATTCCTTATCACACACAAATTATCAATTTTGTAAGGTCCAACCTCGAGCATCTGCCAAGGTTTCCTTTTTATCGATCTTTAATTTTTCCCAGAAAGTCCCACTGAAATAAATCAATTTTTTCCCACAGAGAAAAATCCTGGCCAAAAAGGCAGCATCCCACAAAATATATTACACAGAGATTTTGACAGAGTGTTATATGAAAATGCAATAACAGCGCACGGTGCACACTGGGACATGAGTCATGAGAGAGGCAGTCTTTTACACAACCTTTCCTTGGTTGCAGGCAATTCTCTCATACTAGCTGTATGTAATATACACACTTCACACAAAATGGGGCCTGTGCAGAAAATAAATTTGACAAAATGGCTGGATAATTTTACACACTCAATGGAACATCAGGGGCTCAAAGTAAACATCAAAAAGAGGCTACTGAGGAACAAGTATACAGATTAGTTACTGGAGACAGTTGGTGCAGACACTGGTTTTTACCAGACAAGCTACACTACAAAAGGGCGTGGGCTTGTCTGCAGTACCGGCACACTGTAACCCAAGGAGGAATACACGCGGTTGAAACGCGTTGCAAACTTCCCAAACATATTTCGGTCTACGTAAAAAAAAAAGAAAATCGGTACAAATTTACAACAAATGTGTTATTTGACCAATTTCTTTCGTTAAATCTGTTTCCAGGGCTTTATTTTTTTAAAAGGGATGATCATGTGACCCTGCATGAGTGTCGTCAGTCAGTAGGAAGTTAAAACTCAGCCGGGCTGCACCTGCGGACTTGAATGGCTTTTCGAAGGTTTCCGGACTCAAACTGGGAGTAGAAGCACAGGGAGTCCCGCTCTGAGTGACACTGGGGGCTGGGTGGGACAGAAAGAGGAGAGGAGAGGGGGAAGAGAGGAGAGGGGGAAGAGAGGAGAGAGGGATGAGAGGAGAGGGGGAAGAGAGGAGAGAGGGATGAGAGGAGAGGGGGAAGAGAGGAGAGAGGGATGAGAGGGAAGAAAATAAATACGATAAAGAAGGATTTTCATGATTCCAAATCCAGAAACACACCCAAAATGGCCAAGCCTGTCTGGCCTTTAATTCACATTCTCTTTTTAATCATGAGCTCATGTCTGTTTTTGGCCAATCAATGTCTGTTTTTGGCCCGGATTCAATCAACATCCGTCCTTAACTCTGTAGCAATTACAATAGTGTTAGTTTTATTTTTTCGTCAATAATCATCAAATTAAAGAACCAAACTCTCTTTAACAATACATTTATTTGTAAATCAAAATAGAAGGTGAACAGCGGGATTGAATCCAAGCTTTAAGGTCGTGATTTTCTTTATGTTCCACAGCACTCTGGAAGCAGAAAGCAGCGAAGAAGAAGCAAAGAAAAAAATTTATTGTTCTCTGCATCTCCACCTCAGCTGATATGTGGTAAGCATTCTGGCGCAAAATGGCTGCCGTGCATCGCCCAGGTGGGTGCTACACGTTGGTGGTGGTTGAAGAGCTTCCCCCTCATCACTGTCAAGCAGTATATGTAGTAAATGTATGCCATTATTTTTATTAGAAACCCGTTTGCTCAGCAGTAAATGAAATATGCAGGCGGATGCAAATGTTTGGGCCCCCTTGGTCAAAGTGCATGTTACAATGAATCTCTACATGAACAGAAGCCGACCTGAACTCTACATGGAACAAGGTTGAAAATCTTTCTGCAAATGTGAACGCATAATTACTATTTATCTGCATTTATGGCAGATTGAAAGTGATAAAATAAACTGAACACGGCACAAGCAAATGCTTTGGCAGCCTGTCAGTTCGTGCGTGGTAGCGCCTTCTTTGACAGATCTACACCAGACCCCCCCCCCCACAAATAATAATATTCAAGTTTGCAGACTGTGATGGCCATTCCAAAACTTCACCTTTTGGGGGGGGGTACCTGGTCTTGGAGTTTATGATTCCACTAACCTTAAAAAGAGCGCCAGGACCAAAACATGCAAAACAACCCATTAACAGCAGAAAACAAGTACCATAATGTCACTGTAGGTATGATAACCTTTTCAACAGAAGCATCCTTCTTCTAATTCCAAATCCATCACTTGTGTGCCTTGCCAAAGAGCTCAATTTTGGTCTTGGCTGTAATAGATGCAAATAAATAGTAATCGTGCATTAAAATACAGCGTGTCCCCTACGCAGACCCGTCTGTGCTGCACCTCCACAATATCAGCACAGACACCACTGAATAAGAGGTCGCTCAATAACGGGACTTATTTATGACAGGCGTGTTTGTATGAACAAGTGCAGGACATGCCACAGAGAGGGTTTACCCCCTAATCACCACAGGTCATGCCACAGAGAGGGTTTACCCCCTAATCACCACTGGTCATGCCACAGAGAGAGGGTTTACCCCCTCACCACTGGTCATGCCACAGAGAGAGGGTTTACCCCCTCACCACTGGTCATGCCACAGAGAGGGTTTACCCCCCTAATCACAGATCATGCCACAGAGAGGGTTTACCCCCCTAATCACTGGTCATGCCACAGAGAGGGTTTACCCCCCTCACCACTGGTCATGCCACAGAGAGGGTTTACCCCCTCACCACTGGTCATGCCACAGAGAGAGGGTTTACCCCCCTCACCACTGGTCATGCCACAGAGAGGGTTTACCCCCCTAATCACTGGTCATGCCACAGAGAGGGTTTACCCCCTCATCACTGGTCATGCCACAGAGAGGGTTTACCCCCCTCACCACTGGTCATGCCACAGAGAGGGTTTACCCCCCTCACCACTGGTCATGCCACAGAGAGGGTTTACCCCCCTAATCACTGGTCATGCCACAGAGAGGGTTTACCCCCCTAATCACTGGTCATGCCACAGAGAGGGTTTACCCCCCTAATCACTGGTCATGCCACAGAGAGGGTTTACCCCCTAATCACTGGTCATGCCACAGAGAGGGTTTACCCCCTCACCACTGGTCATGCCACAGAGACACCAGCCACAGAGAGGGTTTACCCCCTCACCACTGGTCATGCCACAGAGAGGGTTTACCCCCCTAATCACTGGTCATGCCACAGAGAGGGTTTACCCCCTAATCACTGGTCATGCCACAGAGAGGGTTTACCCCCTCACCACTGGTCATGCCACAGAGAGAGGGTTTACCCCTCACCAAGAGGGTTTACCCCCCTCATCACTGGTCATGCCACAAGGTTTACCCCCCTCACCACTGGTCCACAGAGAGGTTTTACCCCCCTCACCACCACTGGTCATGCCACAGAGAGGGTTTACGCCCCTAATCACTGGTCATGCCACAGAGAGAGGGTTTACCCCCCTCACCACTGGTCATGCCACAGAGAGAGGGTTAACCCTGTCACCACTGGTCATGCCACATAGAGGGTTTACCCCCTCATCACTGGTCATGCCACAGAGAGAGGGTTTACCCCCTCACCACTGGTCCCAGCTGCTTGCGGAGACTAGGCAATATTCACTTTGTCACTGATGACCACCAAACCTAAAGGAAGTACTGAAGTAATAACATGGCAGAATGGTACAGTGTGTGCTTATGTGCGACAGAGTGTGTGTGTGTGTGTGTGTGTGTGTGTGTGTGTGTGTGAGAGAGAGAAGAGAATGTGAGAGGAAGAGAGAGAAATGTAAACGGCTAACAGCAGGATCCTTTGTGGGAGATGTATTGAATGCCTATTGCTGCTGTTGATTATGAAGGAAAGACATAATTAAAGCTTTCTGTTATAGAATCCCAGGAGGCGGTGTTAAAATACACCTTCGGTGTGATAGGGTGATGCGATGTGAGAATTAGTAATGGAGGAGATGATTGCCGTGTGTTTGTGAGGGATACAAATGAATATTGGAACAGCTCCCTTATGCTGAAGAGCAGCTCTGCTCAACAATGACATGGCAGGGCTCCCCCCCCCACTGATTCTCCATAGAGAGAGCACTGACCTTCAAATTCTTTGACAGTATAATTGTGTCTAAGTGTGTGTGTGTGTGTGTGTGTGTGTGTGTGTGTGTGGGTGTGGTTGTGTGTTTGCGTGTGTGTGTGGTTGTGTCTGTGTGCATGTGCGTGTGTGCATAGATCTTCTCAGAGGATCTGGGCACACAAAATGGGGGGATCTGCCGTCCACAGAGAAGATGACTAACCCCGCCAACCATCGCCGCAGCCGCCACCCACCATCACCACCGCCGCATATGCGATAGGGTTTGGCCAACATTAACTCGGTTTCTGTTATACCAATATTCACTTTACCTCAGAGAAATCTAAAGAGTTAAAGTGATGGTCATGGGATTCTAAAAACTTCAAATAACCACAGCATATCACAGAGGGATGTGTCCACTACACACCCACCAAATATCTTTTCAAGAAAATGTGAATATGTATATTAATATACATCTCAAAGTCAGCTAATAAACTCAGTCTTGAAAGGACTCAGGATTGTAGGGGTGTGGTCTAAATCCACACCCTCAACCCGAGTGCCATCGACGTCATCCAGCCCTACTGTTTGAACCATAGGTTTGAACCCGGCGGGAAATTAATGCAATCAATTCAAAGTAAAATACAGCGTGGCTGCTATCAAGAGATAAATATCACAAGCGAGCTCGCAATCAAGTTAACTAAACTTAAACGCTAAGCAGAGTATTGCAACCGTTTGATCTAACGTTAGTCTATTTAAAGCAAGCTAAATTGCAAGGCAACGTTTCACCAAATGCATGTTCCACACAATCAAATAATGTTAGGTTTTACCAAGTTTTAAAAATTTATTTAAAATTCATTATTATTATTCATTAATTTCTGTTGCTAATCGAACTTCAGACAGGATTTATTTGTGGGACAGGACGGATTTATTCACCTCAAACTATGAGAGGAGTTATGTAATGAGATCAAAGTATGTATTGGCTGAGGTTTCACATCTACGTCACCATGGACCCATTTTGACTCCACCCTTTTTTTCAGCATACAGGAATAAAAAGATATAGACTGAAATTTAACGAGATTGCAACGGAATTTATTCCTCGCGCTTTATTGGTGCTCAATACAAACCTTAATAGTCATAAATAACGTGGTTATAAGCATTACAGATTTTCCTTGACCGTCACTAAGAAATCAACTCTGAAGCCAGGGCCTGGGTTCTGCCTGCATGCATAGTTCCAATATATTCAACACAATCTGAAATACATTTTTGTTATTGCTGTACTTTAGCTAAATTTGTAGTCCTTTAAAATGGCTCAATTTGCCGTTATCATCTCTTCCCAAATGGAACAACTAGGACTTAAAGGTTATTCAATGGCAAAGTGACCCGTTTGCTTCGGGGGAATCTCCCTACATGTCACACGTTCCTTAGACACTACCCGAAATGAGACTTATGGCGGATGGGTGCGAGGGGCGTGCCTCAGTTACCTGGTCTCCTCCAGGTCGAATACCACCCTGCCAATCACGTCCTCTGGGTTCAGCTGCCTCCGAATGTCCTCGAGCACCTTCTTCCTGCAGGACAGAGTGGGGGCAGCCATGTTAGAATCGGGATCCCCGTCCTGCACTGCCCATTTAAACCGCTGTTCCACCGTTTCACCCGCACGGGAACTGCACACAAATCGAACACACTGTTCGTTCACTCAATTGGTAGAGGCTTTCATCCACAGCAAACTCGCAAGGCCAATTTCACTGAGTGCAAAAGACAAGGGTATGCTAACAGCACAAGAACAGAGGAGGCAGTGATAGTGCCAAGTCAATGGGACTCAACCACTTCAGTATAGAAAATGAGATGGGCAAGTTCACAAGTACCTGATATGATGGTCTTAGCGCTAATCACAACAAGCATCACTCCCCCAGAGCGTTAGCCAATACGCACGTCACTAGCTTCACATGCATGGCGGCAACAACAGACATGAATATTAAAATTCTAAATTGCACATCGCCACGAGCAGATTGTCTGAAAGCCCCCCAGAGGCAACTAAGCTGAACAGGCCCGACGCGTTTCCCGAGCAACCGGAGAACTGTCACAGGGCTGAACCGAGTGTCATTTTCCCCACGCAATCTCGTGTCCGCACCTGCGATGGTGCCTTCGGGCGAGGAGCTAGGCGGAGTGACCATTGCTGGGCGGCGGTGCTGGGAATTAGACGAACGCGCGGCGCACAGGTTTTAAATCAGAGGCCATCTCCGCCAGAGCGCCGTTCGCTGAAATAGCGACGGCTCCATGGCGATGGCTCGAAAAAGCCTCGGCTGAACGCGCAGCAAACAGAATGAGACAGTCCGGAGGGGCTGACAAAGATCATTTACACTGACGCATTAAAAGTCCTGCCAGCACTAATGGCTCATAAGAGATGGATATCTATCCATTATAGATTCCACACTTGGCTGAGAACTCCCATGATTTAAAGTTGAACTTCTTTGTTTGCTGAATTCAAGGGGAGGAGGGGGCTCAAAAGAAGTAAACACAAAGAGGTCTTTGCATACAAATTCTACCTGACTTTTTATGGTGTTAAAAAAAACAAATACAAATAAATATATTTGGATATCTCTCCCCGTTTCAGAAATGTTTAAGGCCGGTAATCTGATTAGCTAGATAATCTTCACGGTGTGCCTGTCTATCTGAGAATTGTATGCTGTGGAAAAATTCGATTCAGAACGCTTTTGACGGCTTTGAAAAGTCTCTAAGCTTCTTCCCCGTCTTCAAATTAAGCTTTAGATTCATAGGAGGTTCAGAATTTTTTTTTTTTATTATGCAGGTTCAAAGATGTATTATTGTTCGCTGTATGAATTCAGCTTTTGAAAACTATTGAAAAACACACAAAATATTGTACAAACAGCAGTAATATGGGCCTCTATGTCCACAGATATTTTATTTCAATAGTATGGTATTTGCGGTTCCATACAAAAAAATGTGGCAGAAATATTTGTCGTACCAACCTACCAAAGTCTTTAAACTACAGTGTGATCTCTTGAAACTCGAAAATATTAATTATTTACAGAACACATCAGAATTAATTCAACAAAGGGGTCTGCTCTTTTGCCCATCTAGTACCTTTTTGAGGCCTAGAAACTGGCCAGATGTGGGTGTGGCCTCCTGAGGGCAGGGGTCAAATCTCCAGGTCATCGGACCTGTGACCCTGCCTCCCTCTCTACAGCTGCAGCACACTCAAGCTGGAACTGCGTAAGGGGCGTGGCAAAGACCTCTGATGTGGCAGTCCCAGCAAAAGCAGGGGGGATAAGGGGGCGGGAAGGATTTTTTAAAGACCATTCAGCTTCCTGACCTTCAATACGCTGTAAAACTGTCACTGAAAGGGGTTTCCGGCGAACGGTCTGAGAGGATAGAAGGTGGGGGGTGGGCTCACAGGAAATTTAGCAGTAATCCCTTTCCTCCCACGAGTAGAGCAAAATAAAAAACAGGAAATAAAGTTTATCAACCTCTCCTGGGTTCCCAAAGTCAGAGAGGAGCGAGCGAATGGGCAAGCGAGCAAGCGAGGAGGAACCGGAGCCTGGGCTGGAATGGCAGCTGCACGCGAGGCTCAGCGAAGGGTTTATTGGAACGCACTGTTTCGTTTGATCAACTCTGGGAGTTGCTCTGTGGGATTCAGAAAATAAGGCTTTCCAAACTTAAATTCCGCGAGTCGGCGTGCGTGAGCGGAACTGAAAACTGAATCTGGACTCACAAAAGGCAATTGCTAATGGGGGGGGGGATGAAGGGCAAAGGGTGTTAACTTCAGAGGCAATGTGAAATGCTTCCGGAAAAAAAAAACACACTTTAATAGTCCGCCGCGGTAGTACAACAACGAAAGACTTTCAGAACTTTCATCAGCGCAGTTGTACTCCGAGGATCGGGGTTCGGGGGGTCCCGTCCCCAAGCGTGCCAGCGCCCCGTGCCGGCCTGAAGTGGCAATTCGTGGCCGGGGTGGGGGGGGGGGGGGGGGGAGGAGAGGGGAGAGCTGCGCATCGGGACGAGACAGGGCGAGTGAGTTGGAGGAGCTCGAGGAGCTCGAGGAGCCGAGGACGTGGCGCCCTCTGGCTCTACTACTACTACCGATACCACTATTATTGGTAACCGTAGTGGTTTGGTTCGGGTTGCTACATGGGGGGGGGGGAATTTAGAATAGGGGTTCAATTGGCTTGGAAGAATAATTGGGAAAAAAAAAAATAAAAAGAAAAAAAAAAAATAAAAAAACACCACTGATATTAATTGGATGTTGATAAGACAGCCAATCAGCAGCAAGGCCTTGCTATATGACCTTGCTGCTGATTGGCTGTCTTATCAAAATCCAATAGATATCAGTGGTGATTTTCTTTCCGGAAGTATCTCATGTTGCCTCTGAAGTTCGGATGTTTACTGCCGCATCAGGTGTAAAGAATAAAAATGTTAAAAAGACGGAAAGAAAGGCAATACACACCACATGTATTGTATTGTGCTCAAAATAAATATTTGATAATTATCCATCAAGTATATGACCCAGCCCTACAAGTGAGGTGCGTTTAACTGAATTCTGAATGGCAGCAGCAGAAGCCAGCAGGGGCCCAGGACTGCAGACCCCTGGATTAGGGGTGCGGGTACCTCTGCACATTCGGTTTCCGGGCGGCCATGGGCTCCTGGCCCTGGGGCGGCAGATGACCCCAGAAGTCGGGGAAGGCCAGGGCGGAAAAGCCAGGGGCGGACTTGGTGTGGGCGGCAGTGGCGGTGTAGGTGCGTGGGTCGTGGTGAGGGACGCAGGGCTGGTGGACGTCCAGCAGCCGATCCACTGCGCTCACGCCATCCTGCCTGGATGCCAGGCCCCCCAGGGCCCAGCTGTGGAAGTCCGGCGCGCTCAGCCAGCTCCTTGCTGGTGGATTCCGCTCCGGGGGAGGGGCCCGGTTCTGCGGACGGGCTGTTCCGGGATCCCCCTCAGGCGTGGCGTGGCCCCTGCGGTCGGGGCCCGATTCCCCGTTCGGGAAAACCTCCTGGTCTGAGGTGTCCTTGGCCTCCGAGTCAGTGTCCAATTCCTGAACAAAGCAGAGCGTGGAATCACTGAACAGTCACTGAGCAAAATCTTTCTGCCAGTAGTGAGTCACTGCACAGTCCTACTGCTCCCAGTGAGTCATACTGCCAGTAGCGAGTCACTGCATTAAGCTCTGGTGTCATCCCCAGTCATTACTGCACAGTCTTACTGTCACTCTCCTCCCATCAGTGAGTCAGTGCACAGGCACAGTGCTCTACACGCGTGTGCAGGACTGGGCCCAGACCCCAGACGCACAGCTGGAGCTTTGACAGGAGCGTATCGGCACCGCGAGCACGATGACACTGCGCCCTGCATCACACATCTCTCTACTACACGCGCATAACAAACATCTGCAGGAAAAAATCACACCAATTCCACTCAGAAAGAAATCCTGTTTTTTTTTTGGTTGCCCCAGATATCAACATCATCTCCTCCCTCAACAACAATATATTACAAGAACAAAAACAACCGGCGCAATTCTCACAGCGTCCTTGAGAAGCAGTCAGCCCCGAGCCGGCGCTTTCCACTCGCGGTGACATCAAAAGGTGAGCTCGCCTTTGATATTTAAAACAGATTAGGGTCTAGCCAGCAGACAGGCAGGAGATTCACAAAATCGTAAGTGCTAAGTATTCCTTGCAGGCTAGAGACATTTTTAATTAATTCAGTTTCCTTGCATAATTGGGGCTGGTTTCCAAGACACCAGAAGTCAAGAGGGAGGGGGGAAATTTATGGAAAATTCTGCATCCAGATGAAATCGGAGGGATGTCTACAATCTGTAACCACGAGCAACAGTGTGAATCAGCAAGACGGAGCTTTGTTCAAAGTGAGTGGACACTTCAGTGCAGGTTTTGCCAAAATCAGCCTGTGACAATCATCTCGTTTTAAGGTTGGGCCTTGGCTCCTTAAATTAACAGAAACCCTTCAGGCTTCCTTTCTGCATACGCGGCAAGCCACAAGGTGGATCATTTTGGATTAATTGAATTTTCACCTGAGAAACGGGCTCTGTGTTTCCATGGTGAAGGGAAAGAAAACCACCGCTCTGTGGAGCGCTTCTGCGGTCTGAAAAACTACAGCCAGAAGAGTCGTGCCAAAAACTCCTCTGGGCTTCAACCTTCGATGCTCTTTTTTCCCCCCAATGCGACAAAGCCGTCTGTGAACACAGTTCTGCTGTCAAAGTTAAGACTGCTCATTGTTTTGGTGATTTGCATTTTAAAATAATTACAGGGATGTGGCTCAATTAGTGTCTTCCACAATGTGGTTTGAGGGTCGTTTGCCGCAGTCATTTAGACCCTTTCATTGGCCTTCCAATGTCAATTTCTCCACAATAACACAAATTAATTATAATTTTTTATTTTATTTAAAAAAATATTTTTGGCCATTGATATTAACAATTTACATATTAAAAAATGGGTCACACTTTAAGCAAAGTCTCCATATAAAGGTTGTATATAGCATATATACTATGTGACTACGTCACGTGGCGCTGTAATGGCGACGTAGTCCAACTGTCTCGTGTTCGTGTTTGTTAATTTTGAATGTGTTTTGTTGTGTCTGGCTTTTGTCTTGGTTTTTTCCATGCACCGTGCGTCTGTAGTGGGACGGGGAAGCGGGCTGGAGATTTTTCAGGGCACTTCTGCTGCTCGTTTGATAATATTGCCGAATTAACCTAGTCGATATAATTTTGTTTGTGGTCGTCACCATGGAGACGCGTTCGCAACATATGCTCGGGAATGTCCGTTGGATCTGCACACTGCAGCAACAAAGTTTCCCATCGCTCTTCACCGGAGTTGAGGATTTCAGGACTGATCCGGGAGTGCAGGCAATCTTCAAAAGGCAGCCAGGGAAGGAGAACATAATGCGGGAGAGGAATGAGAAGACGACTGGGAGGATTGACGCAGTTCGACGCTGTTTCGGCGGTGGGCAGAGCGCGGTGCTGCGTGTATGGAGAAGAGTCATGGAGGCGGAGTTTGTGTGTTGAACTGCTTGGTGACACTGGACATCTCGGGACAGCGGGGCTATTTTTTTTTATCATGGCTGTATTGCACTTTAATTCACTTAATTCACTTGATTGATGTAATGATTCTGTTGGATGTCTTTGTTTGATATGTTTGTTTGTTTGTGTGTTGTGGGTCTGCCCCACTGTCTGTCTTTTTTTGTTGTTGCTGGGGCGACAACTGAAGTTCCCTGCGGAAAAATAAAAGTTATTCTATTCTATTCAATAAACATGACATAATGGCTTCATAAATCATACATAAGCAAATGTCATGCTTCATAAAGGGTGACATAACACCTTCTTATGCAACATGTTATGCCAAATGTGACATAACCAACAATGTCACCTGGCTAATGGCTAATTATTATACAGGGTGACATAAAACATGCTTCTATAGGATGCTAGGCTAACTGTGATGCATTTAGCATAACGTGTTGCATAAGAAGGTATTCTGTCACCTTTTATGAAGCATGACATTTGCTTATGTATGATTTATAAAGCCATTATGCCACGTTGGAGACTTTGTTTAAAGTGCGAAAATCTACCACCTACCAGCGCTGGCCAGCACTTAACTACAGCTAGTCTGGGGCTTGAATTGCAAGATAAAAGACATTGGGCTTTTTTGGGGGGGTTTTGTTCTTAAAACAGAGACCCCGGTGGATAAACAATTTAGATATATTCCTGTTGCAATGTTTCATGAACATGACAAAGTTAGTGAGTAATATTACTATAGAAAAAAAGACCAAATCCCTGTCATGAAGCAATAGGAAAAAGGACCCAGACTCAGAGCATACATGATACAATGTATTGTTATAAAATCATTGTTGCATCATTAATTTGACTTTTCTTCCTTTTAAGTCATAAAAAACAAAAACTTTCCCTTTTTAACACAGAGAGCAGCTCCTGCAGGGACCGAGTCTACGCAGTAGAACAGTCTTCTCAGTCCCTCAGTTCACTGTAGTCTACAGCACGTCCAAAAAACTGCCCAGGAATGAGTCGTGGAACTACATATCCCATAGCTACTCTGGAAAGGTGGCACCACTGGGTTCTCCTTTTTAAAAATAGGCACTGCTTTACATACAATATGTAGCCAAGCTCAAAGAAACAGAAGGAACAAGAAAGAAAAGGAGAGAGCGAGAAAAGGAAGAACCTTGTAATTCGCAGCTTGTCATGACAAACAATTTCTGTTTTTTGCATACATTTTCTTAACACCTGCCAGTGTATTAAATTGAGCGCAAGCAACTAGAATAAAAAAAATGCATTTTATTTGTCTTCATATGTAATGCAACTACCTTAGGCAATTGAAAAATGTATAGGCAATTAACTTCATAAACATGTAAAAATGTAGATACTGACAGTCCTGCAGTTTTATTACAGTAACTAAAAAATAGTATTATTCAAATCAAGACATTAGGCACATGCACCGCGATCATTTAGATTTGAAAAAAAAAAAATTTGTAATTTTTATTTTAAGGCAGATGATTGATGACAAAGTCAGGCCACGCCCCTTTGTAGTATCAGCAGATATTTTTGGAATATGTTACGCTTTACCTATTCCTGTAAAGTTCCATCTTTGTTCCGAAAAGCTTGAGTCCTGGTCCGGAGTAATTTCATTTACTCCGTCTCTTGACAAGCTGAATTATTGCACAGGAGGCAGACGGCCATAAATTAATTGGAGGGGCAACATTTTTCAATGCCAGTCATTAATCTTATAAGCAATGCTATTTAAATTAAAAGTGGTGCTGGGTACGGACAGACGTGGGTGAGGTAGATTAGCTCGGGCCAGGTGGATATTTCTCTTACATTTAGGCCTCACCTGCACAGGAATGGGGACTCAGCTAAAGGTACAGGGGAACAAGACACGCTTTAAACCCCCTCGCGTTACAGGTCAACAGCGGCTCCTTAACTAACGGAGTGCAAATATGTTCAGAAACCCGCGGTGTGCTCAAGACCAGGCTGGACGTTTTCCGGAAAGGAGGAAAATCGATGCGCTCGGATGAGATGAACGGCCCGTTCTCATTTCAGCAAGGGAGGGAATGACCTAGCAGGCCCCTTTCTGCAACATCTGCGTCACACACACATCCGAACCTGAATAGCAGGAGCGCTCACAATTAGATTTTAGAGTGGTTTTCCTCCGACACTGTTCTCGTTCCAGAGGGCGGCTGGGGGCTAATGGAAGATTAAAGACCCAGAACAGGCCCGGCTTGTGAGACAGGTAAAAGGGTAAGGGAGTGGCATCAGCAAATTAAAATTCAGCTGCGCTATTCGGGTAATGTAGTCGGTAAAATCTATTTCTGTCGACAACGCGGCGATCGGTTCATCCAACGATGAACTATTGCTCTCTCCACTGACAAAGGGCGGCGCAACCCATTTAATAGCATGCATATACATTCAACCTTTATTAACCTCGGAAGTGTCCTTGAGATTAAATCCTTATTGCAAGAAAGGTGTGGAGGTGTGTGTGTGTGTGAGTCCCTGTTCTCATCTGTGCATGTGTGTGTCCCTATTCTTGTGTGCGGGCATGTCTGTTTGTGTGTGTGTGTGTGTGTGTGTGTGTGTGTGTATACGCATGTCTGTGTGCCTGTTCACTGAATAATTTCAGAACAATGGGTTTCTTGGAAAACGCACTCACTTTCAACAGTGTACCAAACCTACACCCTACCCAAACACACCGCCAACACAACTCTGCCAAAGGCTGCCAGCCTGTCTAGAGCACTGTGAAGTCTTACGCCAGCAGAGGTGGGCGGGGTTACCTGGAAGTCATGGAACAGCTCAGGACATAGATGCAGGTACTGGCTCAGCTCCTCCGGGGGCCTGTCGGGTTTGGGCCGCTCCCGCAGCTTGTCCGGGTCCGTCTCCAGGTCATCGTCCTGACGGTACAAACGCACAGCGCTCAGAGACGCAGGGGGACGACGCCAGATCAGGTGTAATGCAATGCTTCTCGGCAGCATTACCCAGCCCGTATTTAAATCCATTTCCCAGGGGAGTAAAAGGCTGGCATTGAACTACGGCTGTTCAATTTGCCATTATGGGCTGCAAATGAAGAGAACAGCTGGGACAGTATAGAGCGATGCCGCGGAGAGCATTTTATTTTAATTTGCATTGCGGCGTTCTGACCGATGTCAGGGAAATTGGCTTCCGGCCTACCATTACGCCTCCCATAAGGAACGTGCGGTACAGCGCGATGAGGCTACGCGAGTGCGACTGCCACCCCACAGGATCCCAACCACCGGGAAGGAAAGGACGTTCTGTCCATTTCAGCTCGTCCTTTAACCTCTAATTTACCGTGCAGCACGCCGTTTACTCTCTCACTGTGAGACTGGCACTGCGGGGTTCCACAGTCTCGCCTACATATCCAGTAAATGATTCCATGCATTTTATGAACTTTAAAAAGCCCACAAAAAAGTGCCTTGATGAATTAGCCTGTAATTAGTGTGTAATGTAAGTGATGAGACATGTTAAACGGTGTTACATGAAATAGCTGTGAGAAAACATGGCATTTGTTTATACAGAAATAGCTTTTCTGCGCTTTCCTTCGCATTTGTTTATTGCCTTTAGCAAAGAGACTGAAGGGTTCTGATTGACGTTTCGTAGATGGCACTCCCTTCTCATGGAGTGTTTACCTGACACGCCGTCTATTTTTCACGCTGCCCAACCCCTAGTTATGCTGCAACTTGGTGGAGAATGTGGGCACAGGTTGAGCAGTTTCGGTCATGGTGCTCCCTGGGTGTGTGGAGCGATCAAAAAAAATCAAAAAAATAATAAATGTACTGAATGGGAGCCCCAACTCTGATTTACACTTATTAGAGACTCCGCAGAGACATAGCATATCCTGTGGGAGCACTGCTTTCCCATTTAAAGACACACCTCGTGGTCTGGCATTGAATTTTGCTAACATGCTAACAGCAATAACACTGTGGCTGGTTGGCAGTAGTGTCTCCCAAGGATGGATTTAGGTCAGAAGGGCTGCTCCTGTCTAAATGAGCAAAATCAACTCCTCAGTTGATTGCTCAAATGCCTGAAGTGTGCCTGCACCAGCACGCGCACCAGCACGCGCACCAGCACGCGCACCAGCACGCGCACCAGCACGCGCACCACCAACATGAAGACCGCGCACCACCAACATGAAGACCGCGCAGCTCAGCTGGTGGACTGCAACGTGAAACGCGGGGGCGACTGGCAGGATTGCTCGTCAGGCAACCCCAAATGAGAGGCCTACATAGAGATGGGACAGCCTACAAAAAAGTTGCATTTGGGCATAAAAATACCGGTTTAAAAAATGTAAAATTGAGGAAGAGGTGGCCACCAGGCCATGTGGCATCCCTCCAAACCTGACTGGAGCCCAACGGGACATGGTGAGTTCAGTTCCCACCTTTGCTCTGCTTGCCCGGAGGGCAGCCGTGAGGAGGAGGAACGCTGCCCGTACCAGGAGGGGGCGCGGGACCTCCGAAAGCTGGGCTCGTGGTCCGCGGGGGGGGTCCACGGGCACCAAGGAAGTGGAGGGAAACAAACAGAGGGGAAAAGTAACAAAAAAGGGAACCTGCAGCCAGCAGCGGGAAGAAGAGGAAATGGAGAACCTAGTGGAGCACCTCCACAGAAGCAGCCGATGTTGAAGCGGGTTGAGGGGCCTGAGCTTCTAGAGGTAATATTGGACTTGGTTCAGGAGCTGTCAGGGAAGCTACTGGATTCAGAGCAGGAGCTGTCAGAGGAGTTATCCAGTTCAAAGCAGGAGCTGCTGAAGGCGTTACCAGACACGGGTCACCAGAGGCGAAAGAGGAGCGGCAGGAGGTGTTACTGGAGCAGGGGGGTCAACAAAGGAGGGCATACTGGAGTCAGAGCAGGAGCTGGCAAAGAAGTATCAGCCAGCACAGCATTTTACCGGACACACACAAAATAAAATGAAAATTTTTTTAGGACGGTTTTCGGAACTTTTTCCATTTCCCATTGTGCGATCTAAAAAGCAATTTAAGAAACCAAAAAAAAAATCTTGGCAGAGAAGACATGGAGCCATTTTGCATTAACAGATATTGTTTTGAAAGTTCTCATATCTGTAAAGGTTAGGATAAGCTTAGTGGAGCAGGAGGCCCATGTGGCACGTACGGCCCCCGGGTAAGCGGCAGCCGAGGAGCAAATATGTATTTGGCGGCTTGCTGATTACGCCGCCGCTGCCAACCGGTGAGTCGTCACCTGGAGGAAGCCAAGCAGGCCCGGTGGGCCGAGCAGATCAGCAACCCCCAGCTGATGATCAATGCGTGTGCTCGCTCGCGCGTGACGGTCTCGCCCTCTCCTCTCTTATCTCTCCGAGTGAGCAGGGGAACACGGCGCGCAGGACTCTCACGTTCATGCGCAGCTGTGCACAGCCTGCGGCCGGGACCAGGCAGCCGAAAGGAAGAATAAACACATCGCCGGGAAGAAAAAATGTATTAAATTAAACAAAAGTGAGAACAGTACAACCCAGCTCCCCAAAGAACAGTACAACCCAGCTCCCCAAAGCTGGGGGTTCTTTTTGGAGGGTGATGGATAATGATTTATGGACCTATAAACCGGGGCCGTTATTGAGGCGATGTGAACGCGGAAATGGGTTTACGCGTGACCTCCCAGCAGGCATCTGCCATTCACTTTTACTCACTCAAACGATTAACTGGGAGCTACTTGTGCCACTGCCAAAGTACCCCCCTTCCTCCCCCAATGTTGGAAAATCTTTTGAATTGAAAAATCACTTACGCACTCCAAGCTGTCAGAGTCGCCATTTTGAGCGTCGTCATCGCTGTCATCATCCGAGCGGTCATCTTTTAAAGAAAGCAAACGCATGATTAGGATCTAAAGGATCAAACACTCCAGTCACCAATTTACCCTCTTTTTCACAGATTGGATTTTGGTTGCTGCCATCGCGGTCATGTGACACCAACATTAGTCATGTGACACCCCTTTTTATGCCACTTTCTCTTTGGTCTTTCATTCTTTTACCAGAGGAATAAAAACCACGCCAGTTTTCTCTGGCCGGAGTCAAAAGTGCTCTAGAATTTTTTTAAAGCACGTCGGGGCTCTGCAGCACTCGATAGAGCCGTTCCCTGTACGAAGGAATCCGCGGCGCAGACGGACCCAGATAAACAGTCTGAAAAGCACAAGCAGTGCAGGCCGCAGACGTTTCCGTTCATCTTTACAAACGGGTTCTTTTCACGAGGAGGATTTTCCCATCTGTCAGGAGGTGTCAGGCCTTGGAAGGCTTCAGTAAGTTAAAGCCTCTCTTGGGCACGATATCCATTAACATTTTTCTGGCTGAACTTACAGAAAATAATATTGTATAAATTGTGGAATTGTGGCCTGTTGTTGAATGTTTCTACATATATGTGCATATGTTTTTAGAGAAATGTGGCAAAAATCTCAGTGTGATTGAATCAGTCTAAGACAAAACCAGGGGTCATTCTATTTTTGCTTTCATATTTTTTTCAAAGAATACTAGAAAGGAGACCTGTCTTTACGTGCATATCTATAATCTAAAGAGAGCCTCCATAAGATTTCACGATAGCCAATTTTAGAAATGTTTTTTCAAAATTGCCTTAAATACTGTACAGAACAGGTTAATTCCTACCCTAGCCTGAAATCCAACCAACTGTGGTTTAATCCACAATGTTCAGTTTTAGTCCAGTATGTAGCCTACAGTAGTGTCCAAACTTATCTGAAAAGGGCCGATGTGGGTGCAGGTTTTTGTTAGCTGTAACATAATCCGCATCGGGGAGACATTTTTTTTTTTGTGAGCGCCCCACAATTTTTTTTTCTTTCATGTCTTTCAGAGGAACGATTGGTCCACCAAATCGGAGCCAATCGGGCATCGCAGAAAAGCATGAAGCAACGAGCTTTATAGAGGCTTGGCTATGCACCAGCAGGCACTCAGCACGGAGGCGATTCTTCCGAGAGCGGCCGTCAGTCCGTTTCCCACCATCTAACGAGGGTCAAGCGCGCCTGCCAGACGCATTCCGCCCGCAGCGTTACGGCGCACCATTGGCAACTGGGGTGCCCTGCTCCCGGCACTGGCTTCAGAAGCTGACTGCAGAGCAAAGGGTGAGGCCAAGAAGGTCTCGTAAAAAAATTAAAATAAAATAATAAAAAAAATATTTAAAATTAAAAAATCATACACATACATGGGGGGGGGGGTCGAAAAAGAAATTTGAATGTCTTCAATGTGGTGGAAAACAAGGGCGGAACAATCCGGAATATGTCAAACTGCAGATCCCCTCCCTCTTGGCAGCTGCAGCTACGGAAATAAATTTTAATTTGAAAGGGTCAATATGAGGGAAGTGAACAAGGCTGTTAGCGGCAGGTACGTGGAAGAGCTTGCGGTGTGTGTGTGTGTGTGTGTGTGTGTGTGTGTGTGTGTGTGTGTGTGTGTGGGTGCGCGCGCATGTGTGTGCCTGTGTGCGTGTGGGGGGAGGGGTAGGCTGGGTAGCTGCTTTTAACACACGCCCGACTGCAGGGAGGTCGCTCTGACTTCATGTCCAGCTGGCATGCACTGCAATCCAGAAAGACCGGAAACTTCCAAGAAAAGGGGTCATGCTGTAGCCCTCAGAATTAAGCTTGCCTCGTGCTACATTTCCCCACGGTGTGTTCTGCTGGGGGATTCTATCTGGAGAGGTCAGAATACACATAAGGAGTTTATGATGATTTTATCTTTATTGTGCATTTATCCATGATACTTTATGTCCCAGCATTTACATAATAAAGGGTGACTTGGCTTGTTCGATGCAGGCCCCAAAACTGTGGAATGCCCTGTCTGAAGCACAATAAAGGCATACTATTTTCAGATTCAAGTCACCCATCTTTGCAAACACCATTTCATTTTATCCTTCCTTATGTTATAAACTTCATTTTTAAATTGTCCATCTCCTGTTTTATTGTTAATGTAAAGCACTTTGAACACATGACCCAAAACCAACCCTACAAATAGTTTTTTAAATATTTTTTATATTGTATTTAGCATTTCTTGCAGAGCACCAAAATGACACGTACATTTGGACCGACGTACCAGCACCTGGGTCAGGTGAAGGTGAGGCTTTTCAAAAACTGACAAAAATAAACCTTTGTGCACTCAATTTGCAAAAAAGAGGATGGTAACTTTGTTCCTGCTGATTGGTGGTCTCATCATGTCATGTTTGCGTCATGCCAAAACCAAAAAATATTTTGAAGGATGAGCTTGCAAGAAATGTTATTCGTGCTGGACCTGTAACCCCATCTCAATAAGCGGCAAATATGAGTTCTGACATGTCTGTCGTTTCGCTTTTTAGAATGCCAGAGAAATCATCCAAATTAAACTGTCACAAAGAAACCTGACGGAGCGCACTGTGTAATTGGGCCGGATCGCCAGGGCGACGGTGACTGTGCTTCCTGTATGACTCGCACGGGATACAATGCCTGCCACACAAGGAGGTGCATTTTCAAAAATGGCCGGCACTGGCCAAGCCAGTTCCACTGAAGAGACTCCTTCGGGCCAGGTTTTGGATTTGCAGGAATACGTATCGCCGCAAAAGAGCCTTGCGTCTCACAGGAGTCAATCAAAATACGCCATTTAAAAATCAAAAAAAAAAAACACACTTCTTCTCTTTCTCTTGACTTCAAGACTTTTTCCTGTTTTCTTTTTTCAAAATGGAATCATTTACTTTCTCCTTTTCCCCCCCCCCCCCCCCCCCCCCCCCCCCCCCCCCCCCCCCCCCCCGAATTTTCTCCATTAGTCACTGTAGAATAACCTGTCCTGCAGTTATCACCCATTGAGGGTGCAGAGAGACAGCCCTTCTTCGCAAGCGGGGTATGCAGGATCAGGGACAGGGGTAATAGAACAGGCCCTTACCCTGCATTCCCAGGTCAGTGTCCTGTCCTGGGGCAGGCCTCCCAGGCAGGGGAAAGCTGTAGGCGCTCTGATCTGAGGTCAGTGGGAGGGGGCACTTTGGGAAACACTTCCTCATCAGCTGAATGGACAGTTCTGCCAGGGACTCTGTGGCCTTATTGGCCAGGCACATCTAGGGGTAAAACAAAAACAAAAAAGATTTAAAAAATGAGCGCAGCAAACACAACTTGCCTGTACACAATCTGATGGTTTCTGTTCTGTGAGAAAGCCGAGCGCTTCCCGATCCAGAATGCACGGCAAAGAAGCTTTATTTATATTGCTTTGTTATTTTGGTTTCCGCATTTCTTTTTAAATGAATGCAAATGACTATTCAAAGCAATAAGCCTGTTGTGAGCAATAGCTACTCCAATTCCAGAAGCTAATGATAAGGAAAGGAAAGTCATTAGTAGAATAGACCAGAAGGTTTTCAAAGGAGCAAGAGAGAGAGAGAGAGAGAGAGAGAAAGAGAGAGAGAGAGAGAGTGAAAGAGAGAGGGGGAGAGAGAGAGAAAGAGTGAGTGCGTGAGGGAGAGTGAGAGTAAAAGAGAAAGAGAGGCGGGTGATGGCAGGTTACCTGTGTGGACTGGAAGAGCAGAGCCACGCCTCCCTGTGCCAGCAGGGCGTCTCGGCCAGCGCGGATGTTGGTGGCGTGGTGGAGGCAGTGGAGCAGGGCCATGCGGATGGACACGTGGCCGTTGGCGGCATCCTTGCTGTGCCAGTCCTCGTACAGCTTCAGCAGCCTGGATACGTATCCCTTGGTGACCGCGCATCTGCTGTTTACCTCTGAGGGACATGTGGAAACGTGAAGAGCAAATGAGGAGTAGGTGAAGAGTAGAGAAACGGGTGAAGAGCAGGCGAAAAGTAGAAGAACAGGTGAAGAGTAGAGAAACAGGTGAAGAGCAGGCGAAAAGTAGAAGAACAGGTGAAGAGTAGAGGAACAGGTGAAGAGCAGGCAAACTGTTTCCTTAACCACATGCTGTATGATTGTGATAATGCCACTTGAAGGGTTTCTTATTTTTACATTTTTCAATAGGAATATTTGCCAGGAGAAACTAACCTTAAAGTGATCCATCCATATCTACTGTATTTCTGGCAGCAGAGTGATGGTTTAAGGCTTGTTTGATACGTCAGACCCTTGATAACTTACAGCCATTTAGCCAACCATGTGTTCCATACTGCTCCAGTATAATTTACAGCTAAATCTAGTCCCACCCCCCAATTCCCATAGAGATCTATTCAAATGCAGAGAGGTGTTATAGTATCACTTGTAAGAGTACCAAAAAATAAGATGTCAAGAGTCTTTTGATGTTATTGGGTCACATACATCAGAGAGTCATGGCATGCAAAGGATATGAAACCAAATATTTAAAAGACTTTATTCTACATTATGTTAAACTGTCCATTATTTTTTGATGCCCGATAATGGGTGGACTATCTACAAAAGGTTCTATCATTTTTACACGGTTCATCCGATATGGATGAAAATACCCTCAAATTAAAGCTGACTGTCTGCAGTTCAACCTCATTGTCATTGTATCCTTTCAAACTCAAAGCGCTAGAGTACAGAACCAAAATAACTCACTGTCCAATGAATGGTGCTGCTCACTGTATATACAGTAGGTTAATGTCAGGATTAAGGTGAACATTTTTAATTAGAGATAATACTAAGATCAGGATACTGGTGAGTACTATTTTATGATCATGGGACCAGGATCATGTCTACGATTAAAACCAGGATTAAAGTAAGGATTTAAATTAAGGCCAGTATTAGGATAAAAGTCAAGATCATATTTCTGAGACTAATACTGTATAAGTATTTAATAATGAATACTACTGAGCCCTTCTCTACCATAACTAATGGGGGAAATGTCAGGAACAGAGAAATAAACTAAGTATGGCTGATTTCAGGTGACACTGGGGACTCATCACGGGCTGGTTTAATAAAAAAAGGCTTCCTGTCAGAAGATCAGGCTGATGGCCTTTTTTGCATCAGAGATGGCCTTTTACTGAGATGGGTTCTGCCAAACTTCCTCACGGACACGAATAATTATATCATGTTTGGAGTTGATTATCAAAAAAATAGTAAAACAATAATAATAAAATCTATTGTTAATAAATTGAAAGAGAGCTTCTAATTAGTCACTAGTCATACTATTTTAGCAGGGCTGCTTTGGTACAGTCAGGACAAAGACGAAAGCCTCATTTATACTTCTCCGCAGAAGTGTCTCTCAACAAAAATGACGCATTTTCAACTGAAAAAAGTGTCGCGCGACACTCAATTTTGTGCACCTCTAGAATTTTGCTATGTCGCGGACACCGTCATGTTTTGTCACGCCGTGCGATTGGACAGTTTACGGATGTAAACAAACGGTCATCAGTTTAGCGTCTCGTTAGTAACAGAACCCTCCCCCGCAGGCCTTCGCCGAAGCGTAAACGCAAAATTTTGTGAGACGCCTTCATTTTTGTCGCACGACACTTGTTGAATATGTCCTGTGGCGAAGTATAAACTAGGCTTTAGACGGACCAAGACGAGGGAGACGATCTGCAGGATTACATTAAGGCCCTGTGAAGCATCATATCATCTTCAGACTGCATCTTAGAATTCAATAATTCATCTTGGGTTTACAACAGGATTGCTATAACATGCTATATGGTTTTACACCGGTATGAATGTACTCTGTTTTATGTTCTAGGTTGGCATAGGCTAACTTACACTTTACTTATTGATGCTGGACTGACACTCGCTGGTTGGGAACGTAGTTAGCCAGGCCTAGCACTGTTGCTCACATAACTCACACAAAATAGCATAACTTTGCTATGAATGTTCAAGTGGCTCTGGATGAGTATGAACAGCTAAGTATGAAAATATGAAAAATGTGTGCGAGAAGCCCCCCCCGGTTCTGCATGGCTCGTTCCATCATAAACTCTAAAACCGAGCAGGTAGGTTCAGGTTTCAGCCCTGCATGCATTTAAAAATAACAAACGACCCTTGGAGACCCTTTTAAAATATTTATTTGGCTGCGACCTTCACATCAATTAAAGCATTAGCCCCAATAGCGCGCCGAACAAGGTCTGCTCATTGGGCCGGCAGCTTCAGCCGCTTACCCAGAGTAAATATTTATCACACGGAGTCATGGTGGATATTCATATTCATATAAACGCTTCCCCTTTCCCCTTCATAGCAGGCCTTGGACGATGCTTAATTATATATCAATTTATTTAGGGCAAAGGGCATGCATCACCCTGCTGCAAAGTCAAGAAAAGAAACGATTCGGAAAGTCACGGAAAAGAACCTTGACGCAGCAATTTTTGTTGCAGCAATACAATGTTTAATTTTCACACGAAAGAAAAAGGACCCATCAAACTTCTGGCTCTTGACAAAAAGGGTTGCCCCGCCACGGGCTGCTTTTCCTATAAACGTTTCCAGAAACAGCAGACTCAAGACCCAGAGGACCGAGAGGTGTCGTAACTGAAAGCCTTACGGTTACAGAGAGCGAGATATTGTACAAACAGTAATAGTCAACGTAAACAATCCGCTCTCGAGTGAATGGGGAAAAATGTTCCTCAAATGTTACTGAGGGAAGAAGTGGAACATTTGCCATCGGTCCCTAAGTGACACTAAACATAAACGTTTAAGAGCTAATCTACTCCCCTGTGTTTTGGGAGGACAACGTAATGAAGAAAATTGAAAGGAAATTAAGCTGAAACAGACACACCCAGATTACAGTTTTATCTGGTATTAACAACTAGTGCCGAACAGGGCCTCTCTGCCCGTAAGGGACAGGGCTTTCTTGTAGGCACCCGCTGTACAGATTGACAATATGTAGTTTTACATTTACAGCGAAAACAATCGAACCCCCCCCAGAGGTGAACTACACTGCTGTCCGCAGGTTGAAAGTAACAGATGAACTGCGCTACACGCAGGCGGCGGAACGGACAGAATCAGGGACAGGAAGTTCCTCCATCCACCCCCTTCTCAACACAGCAGGACTCGAGCCAAAAACGAGCCGCCGCGGTCAGGTATACCGAATCATTACGAAGCATATTGGCGGTACATAGCGCTGGGGAAAGGCAGCGCGAGACACAATGAGCAGCACCTGCTGTATTGATTAACATTTGTCACGGTTTTAATTGCGCAAAATCAACGAGCAAGTGAAATGGAGTTGTGCGAATGTAATCATTACTTAGGCCCTGATGCATCCCATTACACTACTCAGCAGGCCCGGCCCAGGAGCAGTGTAGTCATTAGCGCTCATGCGTTTTAGCATCTTAACCGTGCATCAGGATCGGTACCGCCTACCGTGCCGCCAGGAAAGCTGCTGCTGTGGGAACAGCGTCCAACCGCGGCCCACAGCTGTGCGTCCCGATAAATAATGGTGCGGCCAAGTATTTATATTCGTGGAATTGATACAAAATTAATGTGTTATCTTATCTGCATATTTTAAATATGATTACTGATTAATATGATTAATATGATTAGCAGCAGAGGTCTAGAAAATGTATTGGAGGGAACGTCTTGATGAAAAACCCTAATCTGTAATCACGCACTTTTATTCGAACCCATAATCATATTATTCTAATCTATCATCTTGCTCCTACATCCTATTCTGTAACTATACTAACTGTACGCTTCTATTTGAATCTTTAATGAGGCATTTATAGCATCACCCATAATCATGTTGTCATACACTAGTCTATAATCATGTGCGTTTTTGTATTGTAATCCAGTGATTCCCAAACTTTTCCAGTCTGGTCCCCCTTGAATAGGACATTATTAAAAATTTGAATCGGACCGCTTCTGTGAAAAACATCAACAAACAGAAAGCCTGTCATGACCTCACGATCAGATGGAAAACGATGGTCTTCAAAGAGAAAATGGCAGCTGTGAGCTCGAGGTGGCTTTTGTGGCTCAGAGAGACTCTTCATCGTGATTCTAACGCAACAGCCTCATCCGCAAGGACCCCAAAATCGGTACAGTACAGAACCAAATGATTATCCCAGTGCAGTTTGTCCTGAGCTGACCTGGCATTTGTGTTTTAGGTACTAATTAGATCTTATCGGTATAAAGGTGGCTTCACTGATTAGCATCAGAATCCATTAGCAAAAAGGTTCACATTTTTCTGACGAAGCAAAAGAATCAGCGAAATGCAAGACAGCTTAACAGCTATAATTATGACATGGTTGAGCAGCACAGGCTAATTAGAAGCACCAACCAAGAAGGACACTCCACCGCAATCTTGAAGTCGCCGACAAGAATCCCCATTGCTGCTTATATCATTATCATTTTCTCAAAGAACAGACATCTAGACTGCAAGCAAGGCATTGTAAAGTAAGCCAAGGGAATGTCCTGTTGCTACCTCCATTCATTAGCCCTGGCTTCCCACCATCACCTCCTAATCAAAACCCTCCATGACTGTGTCATGTTTAAGTTCCATGTATGTGCTAACCAGAAATGTGCCACTGTGGCCAATAACTATAATAATTTATCATAATATGTGTAATAATAATAATAATAATAATTTGAAAGGAACGCAGCCTGGAACTAATAATATATTGGCTATTTTATCATGTCCATTATAGTTATACAAAATGCAAGCTATGTAAATCTGCCAATTCATAATAAATAAATGAACTATGACGGCTGTATGGGAAAATCTTGGTACTTCGTACCGGCCACAGTGACGCGCTGTAAGGGCAGACTGGGGCAGACTGAGGCAGCCTGCGAGGCGGTATCGGTCAGCTGCGCGATCGCAGCTGATGGGGGATGCGTCGCCTGCGCAGACGTGCTGCAGAAACGGAGCAGCTGATTGGGGGAGAAGGTCATGTGATCAGCGTAGTCTTCCTCTCTGTAAGAAACAGTGCGCTTCACACGGGCCCCTCAGTCACTCTGTGGAGCGGGAGGATTCTTCTCACACTCCCTCTCTCCTGCTTCCTCGTCTCTTTTTCTTTTCTTCCTCTCACTACAAACGTGCCTGCACATCCCTCTTTTACGACTTTACCTCTCTCGACCTCGATCTCTTGCTCATTAGCTCTCTCACTCGCTCTGTCTCTTACCATCAATTTCTCCCTTCCTCTCTTCCAGTCTCCCTACCATGGTCACTCCCTCCCCCTCTCTCCCCCTCCCTCCCTCTCTCTCTCAGCATGTGAGTACATGTTTTTCAGGGGGACAGTGATATAAGCCTAAGGCAGCGTCTACCACAGATATGGGAGGACTGAAATATTAATGCTGCCGGGTTGGAGCGGGCCCCCCGCGGGACGGCCCAGGAGAACGAGGCAGGCATCCATAACAATAAAAAATAAAGTCGCACACATCACAATATTTATTATTCAAATGGCACGGAGGCCACAGGCGGGGGCCGTGCGAGGCCGCGAGCAGCGCCAGCCGCGATTCGCCATATTGTGATCGATGTTGCTGACTGAGCCAAACTGGGAAACGGCGCAGAGAAGCGCAGCAGATTCAATACGGCGCGATCTCATGAAGATGGATTTAAGATGTGGCCCATGATGGCTCCGTCAGAGGCCTTCGGGCCCCGGCGGTAATCCGGCAGGACGGACAAAACAAACTCACCCAGAATTAAAAACACACGGTTTTTCCATTCGCGGCTAGGTGATCAAGTTTAAGAGTGACGTGCGTTTCATCAAATCGCCGTCGTTGTAGCCTTTGTTGGGGGATGCTGGTGTTGACTATGGAGAGCAGCACGGCGTTTATGTGAACCGCATCCTGGGCCCAGGTCAGCGAAACAGAATAACCAAATTTACAATGAGAGCTCGAATGCACTCTATTCACCAAGAAAGATTGGAACTGCTGTCGTTATGAAGATCGAAATGAATCCCGAACGACGAATAAGTCTGACCCAACGAACGTATGAATCTGATGTCAGATCCTGGCTTTTGCTTGTCTAGAACAAAGAAACGATTTGGTCGGTCTCACAAGCTGTCGGGTGTTTTTTTTTTGGTCTCTGCGGAGCAGGATTACAGTGCACGTCCGAGCAGGCCGAGGGCTTGGGGGGGAAGCGGTTCGATGTTTGATAGTTATCGACTGCCTGGAGCGCAGGTCCTCTGGAAGGGAGGCTTGAAGCACAGGCTCCACACCTCCACCAGACGGCAAACAACAGCGCGCTGCCCGGGCAATGAGAAGCCGGACAAAGCACTAATTGCGCCACCATCGAGAAGACCTACGTCACGGAAGACTCCGACCCCCACTGCACGGACCCGCATTGGCAGAGAGGCTGCTGAAAAAAGCCTGGGGATGTAATGATATTCACCAGCCGAGCTGCACAGACACCGCAGTGCACCAACAGGTGTACGGCCTTCACACACGCCGTCACAGAGCCACACTGCCATCTGCAGGCCGTCCACGGTATCGTCATCAACTGCCCAAGTACATCGCTTCAGTCTGAACTGCGGTCCGTTCGCAAATCTTCAATAACGGACCACAAAATTAGCTAATTGGAGTTAATTCGCTCAAGGCAGATGTGAAAGCGCATAAGTTATGCGTGTATAAATAAAAATGCGAAAGAACAAAGTCAGCAGACCCTTTATACCCCAGAAATACGGCCAGCCATAGCACACACTGCTGGAGCCACGGCAGACACTAAATCAAAGTAGAAAGTAAACCCAAACCCCGTGGTCTGGAGCTGAACCCAGACAGTGGCAGTGCCAAGCATGGCTGGCTGCCCCGTGTCACCACGGACAATTGGCGCCAGCGTAGCCCAGGGATAGAAGGGGCTTCAGTGGGGTGGAAGGACGCCATCTCATCGTACACCAGCGACACCCCGCTGGTCAATCAGGCAGCGGTAATCCACCTGTTGAGCTGCACACGAATGGTCTTTCTCCCCGAGTCAGGTGTGTGTGAGCACAATGTGCACACGCGGTATGTTAAAAAGCGGTGGCTGACACCACGTGCTTTGGAGGAGAGCACATGGCTGCCAGCGTTCTGGTCAGAGCAGTGAGCGCTGATGAATGATGAATGGCTGGCCATTCCCAACTGGAAAAAAAGGGAAAAAGCATCAAAAAGAAAATAATAAACAAATGAGCTCATGCTGCGAGATCTTAGTTATTATTTATATACACACACACAGGCACAAACACAAGATGCCGCATATTCGTACTCACTCACTCACTCACTCACTCACTCACTCACTCACTCACTCACTCACTCACTCACCAGACACGGCATAATCAGCTCGGTGTGAGCCCTCTGCAATTGTTTTTCCAGCAGCAGTAGTAGGCTCTGAGGAGCGAGACCACACTGCAGGTCGTCTCAGATCGATGTGCGGCTGCCATGTGCAGTCAGTATCTGCTCTGGATTCCTGCGAGCGCCCGCCATACAAAACAAGCTTTCGCACCTGTCAAAACCAACCTCCCATACGCTGAGCCAAAAAGCCATGCCAACCATTCCTTCGCAATCATACCAGGTGGGAAAGGCTCCTCGGGCGAAGCAATGCCTGCCTCACAAGGCACGTGGAAGCAGCTTCTTGTTTTGTTTTTTGCTTTTTCTTCCTTTATGTAAGCGGAATTCTGTATGAGGGCTGACTACATTTTCTTTAGAGGAAAAGCAATGTGTAGACTCGTTTGTAAGCGTATAGAGGGAACACATGTTAAAGTTATATTCGAGCAAAGTTTGAGTGAAATGGGAGACGCATATTCCTAAGAGAAGCTCTGATCCAGTGGCAGCTATTTGACAATTGACAATTCAGAAAGAGGGCCCTACTGGTTGTGTGCATAAATGTGAGATTAGTACATAGAGTAGAAGCAGGAAAACATATCCGTGCTACAGGAAAACTGGGTATTTTCTGCAGCAAAACATATCTGTGCTACAGGAAAACTGGGTATTTTCTGCAGCAAAACATATCTGTGCTACAGGAAAACTGGGTATTTTCTGGAGCAAAACAGGTCTGTCCATTAATATTTCACAGATTCTCACCGTCAGTGCAATCCAACTTATGAGTACTGAAACAATGGGGGGAAGGACTGCTGAACAATCCCATGTGCAATGTCTGCCAAACAGGCAACCGTAATCGCACTGCTGGGCACAATGTATAAGCTCCCGCTAAGCTGGTAGGCGTTTGAAACAAAGGGAGGAATGTTTCAGTGCAAATAATGTAAGAGAAAAGAAATACCACTACCTTAAATCACAATATGGCCGGGATGAAAGTTCCTCCCAATTATTCCCTAAACAATCCCGCAGTGTGAGTTCACCTCTACCTGGGTTCAGGGTCGAGCCTTTCATCGTTTTTGATTACTCGCTGTAATCATTCACATTCCAGACTGCCAGCACACAAAATTACTGGTGAAATGTGATGCCATTAAAAATTGTGCTCATTCAAATTATTCCACTGACACGAATGAGAAAGCAATTACGCAAACAGATATATGAGATCCCGCACGGTAATTTCTACTAATTTGCGGCTGGTCTCGTTGTGTCAGTAAAACAGTTATGTGCACGCCCTTTCATTTTGCGAAAAATAATAAAATGTCACTAATTTCTCTGAGCTCACCAAGCAGAGCACCAATAACAAAAGATGCAATAGAAAGAAAAGGAAAGAACCCCCCCCCGCCTCCCCACCCCCACAGCACATCAAATTTTCCTAAATATTGAACTCTAATTGGTCTTTGACCTTGGAAGACCAATGGCCCAAACAGACAAACTATAACTCAAACTCAATACCGAAACAGTACTTAACTTATGCGTAAGATATACTTAAACTGTGCAAAATCCTATACCCCAAAGGACTACCCTGTGAATGCAGGTATCTAAGCCATGATAGGTTGAAAATAATATGACTTTTCTTTCATAATATGGTGTAATTTCACTGAAACACAGCGGCAAGTCCAGAGCTTGGCCACCTTCTCTCACGGCCTCTTCTAGGGCGACGTTCATTCAGATTATATTTGACACATTCTGGCAGTTTTTACTGGACATTTACTGAAGCGGTTCATGGCAGTTTCCTTAGCTTAAGGGTACAACAGCAGTATCCTAGGATTCAAACAAGTAATCTCTCCTTCTGGCTACTCTCTGATCACCTCTACTACAAAGTGCACACACTGAGCTCTCTCGCTGTTGAATGAACTCTGCTGGCTTTGTTAGGGTTAGAGTGAAACCCTACAGGATGGTAGATCTACAGGAACAGGGTTGGGGACCACCGGACTAGACCATCAGATACAATGACCTCAAACTATGAATTAAAACATTCCTGTCTGTTTAGTCTGTAGAAGTTCAAGTGCAAGTTCAAGTCCATTTATATAGCCCCTTTACATGCAAAATGTCTCAAAGGGGGTAATAGTTTGAGAAGAACCAATACTTTTTAAATAGGAAGAAAAAAGTTACTTACTTGAATGCAAAAGTGCCGCAAATGCATCTATTGCCGCCCTATGAAACAGAAAATAAAAGAATTAAGATGCGTCATAGAGAATTAATGGATTACATTTTGTGGGGTAACTCAAAAAGTTAAAAAAAATGTACACACAAAGATACTTCTTGGCTGAGACTCTCTCCAACGACACAGTCAGCATTTATAGGTAATATAAAGCGCTATTTTCCCCAGTCACACAAACTCATGTGAAGTACCTTTAAAAGCATTTTCTCAATTAATGTTCTGATTCAATATGGCAGTCATATTTCCAGCTAAAAATATGGGAACATGAATCTAATGAGCAATACATGGCAGGATAGGCTAGCCTACTCGCGGCATCATTGTAGCAATATTTTACCATTTCAGAAAAAACAATTCACACCGTCTTGACAGGTGTAGAACACTTTCTTTTTGGTCAACAAATAAACTAAAACAGCGTTTCATTGCTGTAAATAAACGATGTTTCCAGTAGGTAGGGATGGAGGAATGGGGGTCGTTCGGCAGGATGTTATTGTTTGTTTGGCTTTGATGAGAATTTGCGGGATGGTCTTCATTTACGATGAAGGGCTTGTTCCTTTTATTGGGAAACAGGAGTTATCTCCAGGGTGCATCATGAATAATTTGCATTAATATCCTTTCGGCAGGAGGGGTTATTAAAACCCATTAATCACTCAAAGCTTTCCTTTCACAAGCAACCCATGGTTTCGGCGTTTCATTTAATTTGTTTAGACAAACTTAAAGCCGATCGTCTCTACGTGTGTCACTCTCTTCAATCAAACGACAACAGCGTTCTATCTGATCCCAAGCGAATGAAAACATAATTCTTATCTTTTTATTCGTTGAAACAGAACGGAATCGTTTGGTCATAAATGTATTTCACACCACTACGTCTCGCCGCTGTGCACTGAACTGCTTGGAGATGGATCAATAAAATGGCACTCTCACGGTGACATGACGGTGCAACATCAGCAAGAATCATCCTCTTCCCGGGAGCGCTCATGTAACAAAAGCCAGGGTTATCCTATGGTTTCTCTCATATACTATCCCTATAGGTCATAGTTGGGCTCTGTTTCTGCGTCTATCTGTCCGACCCGAGTGCCGCGGTTTTCCTCAGGGTGAAGCACGCAAGTTGCTTGTGACATTCCTACAAGACTAATAAACACACAAGGCAGAAGCCTAGGCTAATAAAGGCCGCTGTGAATTAAACTGGATCGACAGGCGCATTGTGCTGGTGATTAACGGCCTACTTATCCCACTGCGCGTCAGATTCCAGGAGCTTGGAGATTATTCACTTTACAGTATCGCTTTCAAGCCCGTCCAAGACTTTTGATTGATTGTCCAACGCGGCAGCGTAGCCGGCTACTCGTTAAACGTTCGCAAATTAATACCGCATATTATGTATTATGTACGGCCGACGAATACCCCCAAGTCTGTTAAATTGAAAGCAAAAAATGCCACAGGTTAACACCTAGTAATCCATTTTGCACGTTTCTCAGTAATGTAATTGCATAAATAGGCTACGATTTCTGAATGGAGCCAGAGACGGCATGTAGGCCTAGGCCTAGTTATTGAAGCTGTTGGGCATGGGTCTCGTCACTCTCAGAAATAAAAGTAGGTTACAGTAGAGGCATATTTTTGTTGTTAAAAGAACACATTTTTTGGGACTAGAAAGTAAATTTTACAGGACAAAAGGGTACTAATGAATTGTGTATTGCCGACTAGTGGTACAATTTTATTTACCTAGGGTACCACCCCAGTGACAAGCGTTTGCACTTCCCCCCCCCCCAACGTGATGGAACAGTCTGGCCTGTGTCAGCACACTTCACCCTGGCCTGTGGCTGGAACAGTATGAAGCTCACCCCCAACCCCTCCATCCCCCAGCTGTTCCAGCACCATGACCCTGTCATGCAGCAGGGGTCACTGTGGGCCAGGCACCATTTACTGCTCTGTCTGTAGCGACCATCACTCAAAGCCATGGAGATGCACCACCGCTAAATTAATACTTTGGGATACTGTAAAATTGTAGATGAGATAAAAATCGGATACACCGTAAAAATCGGATACACGATACCGTAAAACACAATACTTTTGAATTAATACTTTTAAACTTTTTTTCAATTAATTTTCTAAATTATACATTCCACCCTGTTGGGTGACACTATGAAATCTGAAAATCATGTTATGTACCATTTTCATGGCAAGTACATAAACACGGCCAAATTTACACTAGTATACTGTTGTACAAGTCCAAGCCTGCAGTCTTCAGATGTGAACATCACTGAAATAAGTTATTCTGATCTCAACTTTCCTCCAAAGTATCTTGCTCACAAACAAGTAGGGTGGGTTGTTAAATATAATCTTGTGGAATAAAAATAGAGTGAATCAGATACTGCTTTAAAAATTTTACTAGGGAAAAAGATGAGGCGCTCTGTATTAAATACTGATGTGATTTACATTTTGGAGATAGGGACATTTGAGTGCTGTAAAAAAGTTGATATGTTTGATGAGTTTTGTGATGCGAGTGATAGAAACTGAGTGAAAAACTACAGAAACGCCAACTGTGCATTCTTATATTTCCCCAGAAATATAAAAATGATGCATTGGATGTAAGGCAAAGGAAAGATATTTTAAAATTAATAACACATCTAAAATATCTTGTACGTTGTATAGTTTTGTAGATAATGGGTGGGTGTGGGTGTGTGTGTGTGTTGGGGGGGGGGGGTGCATAACAGACAGTTAAGAGAACACACAGATGTGATGCCGCCAGTTCACTTCCAAAAACCGCCAAAATTTTTACTTAAGGTCTTATATGTGACCAATGACCTGGTTTAATAACAGGACTGGCTATATTAAATCTACACATTGTCAAACTCATTTGAACAAACAAATAGAACTTTTTTTTCACAAACACAAGCTTATGATCTCAGGCCCACTTCCTGTTTTAAACCGTGGCAGTGAGAAATTCAGCCGGCTACATGCTCGGTCAGTATTTAGCCATTTAGAAGCGGGATTTAAAAATGAAATTCCGTGTGGACTGTCGAATAACTACCATTAGCCGACCATATCTTTTAGGCCATCATAGCTAGCTAATACCCTTGTAAAGTAAATTACTTTTTCATGAAGATATTTGGATATAAATATTATTTATTTTCTCAAATACAACATAATATTACATTGTTATTCATTTGATACAAAAGGTACCTGGCTTTGGTCATGTAGTTACCTAGCAGCAATATTACTTAGCCTAAAAAACACGACAACTCAGTGTCACTTGTCAAACCCTTGTAAAACTTCAGCTGTGACCATTGAGGAAAAGCAATTCCTAGGTTGACTGTTTCTTGAACACCCCGTCGGCTTGTTTTTGGCTTCGCTGTAAGCTAATTGCGCTTGTTACAAATGCTCAGCTGAAACCTGATCCCACCCCACAAGCTCTGTAGCCACACCCACCCCTCCCCAACAGAAAAGTGTGCCACTCCTAGAAATGTCCCAACTACATTTTAGAATAATAAATACAGTGAGGTTGTCGCTGGGCCTGGTTATTTCATCATATTTTCTCGGTAAAAATCCTGCATAGTGCACCTTTAAGTCAGTGCCTCATTTCTTCTTCAAGCAACAGACAGGAAAAAACAGCGTTCATCAGGAAAATGTAGCTATTAAAAAAAGAAAAGAAAAACCAAGCACAAATATATAGAAACCTCGAGATCATCATAAACCTGTCTCCGTTTGAACTGCAGACTGATTTAGCTTGGGGGGGGGGGGGGCAATGCGAAGCACTTTAAGTATGTGTACACTGAGGGTTGATCACCACAGCCAAGATATACTGTGGCCTAGGAAGGGACAGATCTAAGGTGATATACACCACTTACTTGACTGTGCGCGTGTGCTTTGTCGTGTGTGCAGACACCAACTTAAAAACCATGTCCAAGCCTCTGTTTTCGCCAAGCAAGGTAGCGGTGGACACTACAAAAGAGAAGAGAATTCGTTAAGCAGATGGAAAAATCCTGAACGTTCCCCCCCCCCATTTCAATTTTGGAATAACGCTGACATTCCTCTGTTTTTTTTTTCTAGATAGGCGATTCCTTTACTCAATGCTGAGAGTTCACTTCCAAAGACCGCCGAAATTTAAACTTAAGCCGTGTAAACCAGCTGGCTGTGCGCAAACGGTGCATGTCTATTCCTGCATGCTCCTTTGCAGTTGATTGCATGCCTGTGATAGCCAAATTAAAAATAAACGAATTAGATACTGGAAGGGATTATAGGGTTTTGGTAAAATGCCTCTTCAATGCATAACAGCTATAACAGGAAAAGATAAATACTTTTTATTATTGAATTATGAACATTTCTGAACATGAACAGAATCACACTAGCACATCATTCCCATAACTGTTTATAGAACTCACTGGTAGGCTTGTGAATGGGGGGGGGGGGTGTGTAAAAGAGAACTTCAGGTTGGTTATAAGAAAAAGAAAACTTGCATATGTGTATAATGCATTTTCCATTGGAATAAAACTGAACACTGCAGTTGTTACAGGTACTGCTAGTTGCAGTGCACATGCAGTTATTTAATAACATATCATAATAATTGTCAGGCTGCAGTACAATTTGATGATGTGCCACGGGCTCAGAAAGTTCTGGAGATCCACAGGAGATGTAAACCATATTGTGCGGCAGGGTTTATTGTTTGAAAATTTCATAAAGTTTGCCGTCTGCCTGTTTCAGAAAAAGAACACAGACTTCACACCTAGGTGCTCCCAAGACGCAAGCCGTTATTGCCAGCAATATATCAACAGCATACGTTGAGCAGAGCAAATATGTACTCCCTTAGTCTGGACTGTACTACAATCCCCAAATAAATAAAAAATTGCGTTAAAAAATATTTTAATTTGGCGGGAAGCAGACAGACAATCTCCTGAGTTCCCTGGTTGACAATACATCAACACTGTGTTAAAAAGTAATTTACAACTGCAGCATCCAACTTTGTACATAAAAATCTTCCTAAATCTAAGGCGCAAAAGTCCCCCCCCCGTTTGCTTAACAAACGGCATCACGACTGTCAGAGAAGACTTTTTTTGCCTTACAGACGTGTTTAGGAGATCAAAGCCTAACTTGTTTACAGAGAAAGGTTTCCCCCTGTAGTGTACAGTATCGCTCAGTTGGAGCCGTTCTCTGCTGAAGCCTTTGGTCCATGTGATGCAAAACATAAATGCATCCGGAATCCGTCAACAAATCCCGAATATGGTAGAGAAAACCTGTCATTTATATTGAAATTCATATGTAGATGTGTACAAATGTGTGCGATTTTAAATATGCACTGTCAAAATGGCGTTCCTTGGTACATATAAAATTGCATATCGTAAAGTGACAATAATTCTTAATATTTCAAAGGCATTTTACTGCTGACATATATTAGAAAGGATATTACTTCATTTGATTGTATATTTCATAGTCTACATGCACTGTAGCTCCTGAGTGGCGTATCTAGGCGATGCCCTCATTTCGAGTGGCATGACACTTCCTGTGATCTCCAGTGAATCCTTGAGCAAGATGCTTCCAATCTGGCACCAGCCAGTGGGGGCGTCACAATGCGTCTGAACCGTGTGTCTGAAGCTCTGTGCCCCTGTAGGCTACTCACCGGAGGAGCAGAATACCCTGAGGACCCACAGACAGGCCGCCGCCCTTCGGGGGTGTTCTGCATTCTGCCTGAGCAGACCCAGCGTGAGCATCACAGCGTCCGCCTTCTCCGCCTTAAGCCCAATCCTCTTGTCTGCATGGAAACCACAGGACGTGACATCACCCGCAGTGGCCAACCCCCACCCCACCCTCCTGTCAGAGTCTCAGCTACTTCCACAGTCACAAGAACACAATGCTAGATAATGAGGAAAGGTCATACAGTCCATCTAGGCTCATCATCTTTTCCACTGTCTTTCCAGCACTATGTCAGGCCTGCTACTGAATGGAACTGAAAGGATCAAAGTAAGCTAAAGTAAGCTTCCATCCTTTAACAGTCTGGAACAATATTTCCTAAGATCAGGGTGAAATTTATCTTGAACGAACTGAAGGTAGTCGCCTTGTTCTGCTGGCAGACCCCATACTGTAATCTCACCTCTGTGCCCCACCTTAGCCAGCAGGTGGAGCAGTGGCAGAAGGATGGTGTAGTTTGGAGGGGGGGACCTGGCTGTCTTCACCAGGGCCGAGAGGAGAGCCTCGCTGCCGCCTTTGGAGATCATGTAGTGGATCCGCCTGTCGGTGCCTGGAAGACACGCCCCCGGCACTGCCCAGTGAGCTGCAGCCCAATAAGAGCCGGAATGTAGCATCCTGCGTTCTCAACCTTTATTCATATCTCAGTGACACATTGAGGGAAAGTCCCTCATTTTCAATGGTGCTCATTTCCAAAGGCAAGAGATTGAAAAAATACGAGAGAAAAAAAGACACCCTAAAGAAAAAGAAAAAAAACTATAGTAAGGTGCGCTGTGAATCATTATGTACAGAGTGAATCAGGCTGCCCGATTGGTTCAGTCAGTATATGAACTCCTGCAAACGCAGGCTGGGACCAGAGGTCCATAGAAGCGGG
Organism: Ilyophis sp. 1 JC-2022; assembly: GCA_022702515.1. Classification (NCBI taxonomy): domain Eukaryota; kingdom Metazoa; phylum Chordata; class Actinopteri; order Anguilliformes; family Synaphobranchidae; genus Ilyophis; species Ilyophis sp. 1 JC-2022. Next base: position 33,379,493 of record CM040399.1, on the reverse strand, counting down.
AAAGTTGTAAACTTGTAAAGGACGAACCAGGCAACTCCACAGCCTATCAGTTGTCGTCAGTGAAATACATCTTTTCTCCAATTGTGGTGCCTGTACCTAGAGCATAATTCCGGCTATGAACGCTATGAAGCAGGGATCCCCTCTCTCCCAAGCCTTGCTTGTCAGGCTCTTAACCTTAGGTTGGTATGAGCTTGATCAGGTTAATACTCAAATGTCTGTGCTTTGCCATTAAACCTATTGTCATTTACTTATTCTCTTCGACTATGATCTCTTGCAGAAGCGACTTGATTTGAGATAGCTATTCTGAACCAGCACAGCCACTGACCGATAGCATAATTCTGGCTAAACCGTGCTAGAACCAAGAATATTGCAGGACACTAAACATCGTAATCTTTAACTGTTTCCAGATGCCCTGAAGATGGAGGGAAATCGTTTTTCCCCTTGCCGTCTCGACTTTAGGGTTCTGTACAGGGGAACAGTTTGTCCTCTCGCCGTCTCTACTTTAGGGTTCTGTACAGGGGAACAGTTTGTCCTCTCGCCGTCTCTACTTTAGGGTTCTGTACAGAGGAACAGTTTGTCCCCTTACTGTCTCTACTTTAGGGTTCTGTACAGGGGAACGGTTTGTCCCCTCGCTGTCTCTACTTTAGGGTTCTGTACAGGAGAACAGTTTGTCCTCTCGCCGTCTCTACTTTAGGGTTCTGTACAGGGGAACAGTTTGTCCTCTCGCCGTCTCTACTTTAGGGTTCTGTACAGAGGAACAGTTTGTCCCCTTACTGTCTCTACTTTAGGGTTCTGTACAGGGGAACAGTTTGTCCTCTCGCCGTCTCTACTTTAGGGTTCTGTACAGAGGAACAGTTTGTCCCCTTACTGTCTCTACTTTAGGGTTCTGTACAGGGGAACAGTTTGTCCCCTCGCTGTCTCTACTTTAGGGTTCTGTACAGAGGAACAGTTTGTCCCCTCGCTGTCTCTACTTTAGGGTTCTGTACAGGAGAACAGTTTGTCCCCTCGCTGTCTCTACTTTAGGGTTCTGTACAGGAGAACAGTTTGTCCCCTCGCTGTCTCTACTTTAGGGTTCTGTACAGGAGAACAGTTTGTCCCCTCGCCGTCTCTACCTTAGGGTTCTGTACAGGGGAACAGTTTGTCCTCTCGCCGTCTCTACTTTAGGGTTCTGTACAGAGGAACAGTTTGTCCCCTTACTGTCTCTACTTTAGGGTTCTGTACAGGGGAACAGTTTGTCCTCTCGCCGTCTCTACTTTAGGGTTCTGTACAGGAGAACAGTTTGTCCCCTCGCTGTCTCTACTTTAGGGTTCTGTACAGGAGAACAGTTTGTCCCCTCGCTGTCTCTACTTTAGGGTTCTGTACAGGAGAACAGTTTGTCCCCTCGCCGTCTCTACCTTAGGGTTCTGTACAGGGGAACAGTTTGTCCTCTCGCCGTCTCTACTTTAGGGTTCTGTACAGAGGAACAGTTTGTCCCCTTACTGTCTCTACTTTAGGGTTCTGTACAGGGGAACAGTTTGTCCTCTCGCCGTCTCTACTTTAGGGTTCTGTACAGAGGAACAGTTTGTCCCCTTACTGTCTCTACTTTAGGGTTCTGTACAGGGGAACAGTTTGTCCCCTCGCTGTCTCTACTTTAGGGTTCTGTACAGAGGAACAGTTTGTCCCCTCGCTGTCTCTACTTTAGGGTTCTGTACAGGAGAACAGTTTGTCCCCTCGCTGTCTCTACTTTAGGGTTCTGTACAGGAGAACAGTTTGTCCCCTCGCTGTCTCTACTTTAGGGTTCTGTACAGGAGAACAGTTTGTCCCCTCGCCGTCTCTACCTTAGGGTTCTGTACAGGGGAACAGTTTGTCCCCTCGCCGTCTCTACTTTAGGGTTCTGTACAGGGGAACAGTTTGTCCCCTCGCTGTCTCTACTTTAGGGTTCTGTACAGGGGAACAGTTTGTCCCCTCGCTGTCTCTACTTTAGGGTTCTGTACAGGGGAACAGTTTGTCCTCTCGCCGTCTCTACTTTAGGGTTCTGTACAGGGGAACAGTTTGTCCTCTCGCCGTCTCTACTTTAGGGTTCTGTACAGAGGAACAGTTTGTCCCCTTACTGTCTATTTTAGGGTTCTGTACAGGAGAACAGTTTGTCCCCTCGCCGTCTCTACTTTAGGGTTCTGTACAGGAGAACAGTTTGTCCCCTCGCTGTCTCTACTTTAGGGTTCTGTACAGGAGAACAGTTTGTCCCCTCGCTGTCTCTACTTTAGGGTTCTGTACAGGAGAACAGTTTGTCCCCTCGCCGTCTCTACCTTAGGGTTCTGTACAGGGGAACAGTTTGTCCCCTTGCCGTCTCTACCTTAGGGTTCTGTACAGGGGAACAGTTTGTCCCCTTGCCGTCTCTACTTTAGGGTTCTGTACAGGGGAACAGTTTGTCCCCTCACCGTCTCTACTTTAGGGTTCTGTACAGGGGAACAGTTTGTCCCCTCGCCGTCCCAAACCCAGGGTGCTGTACGGAAGAGAAGGGGACTCACCGGCTGACAGGAGCTCGTCCAGCACGTTGAGGATATTGAGGGTGCTCTCGGAGTCTCCCACATCCTGCATGGAAATAAAACATCTTTCAAATATGCAATGCAATCTCCTTCAGCCGTTACTCAGCCTGAAGACTCCCGACATTGGGAATGACAAAACAGGGAGAAACGGAGAAAGAACCGAGTCGTGGAGAAAAAGAAATAGAAACGAGAGCTATAACACAACATCAATCACAACTCTAAATAATTCCAGACTCTAAATAAACGGTGCTCGCGATGACGGCAGAAGAATGAGAAACTGAGACAGGATCGCCTGAGATTCAGTCAATGTTCATCCCCATCTTTGGCTCACTCGTTCATTGCAAGTGCTTCCGTGTTTGTTCAAACCATTTTCCATTTTCAGAGGTTGTTGAAATGAACAGCGTTAGGGAAGAAAAAGACCCTGTTGGTTATTAGCAAGTAAAACGTGAAGACAAATGTGTGTATATGAAGAGTGTGTATTAAAGAGAAATGGGATAAGGTGCTGAGTTGTCCTTCTGAAAAATTAATTTGGATACATTTTCCCGCAGCTAATTTTAAGTGGCACATATGAATGTGAAACTAGCCCAGAACCTGAAACGGATCTGCAAACATGCAGGGGGACCAGCGTGCGTCACCCAGGGGTGGCCCCCGGGGGCCTGGTTCATCGAGCCAAGTTCTCCCCGCACACAAGCGGCACTGCAAATGGGAGCCGACATGGTGACCTCTTCTTCACAGTAACCGGGCACTGCTCCCTCTCCTGTCGGCCCAAAGGCCCCCGATCCTACCAGCTGTGGGGGCGGGGTTTGCGTTTAAAAGCAGAAGGAGCCCAGCATCTAATCCTCTAAGAAGAGGGGGGGCTCTTTCCGCTGGGGTAACTGACAGAGCCCTGGCCCAGCCTGCCCATCAGACAGGCCGACAGGCTTGATCGTATGACCCTGTCGCTCATGTGGGGAGCGGCTCCCAGACGCAAACGCAGTGCCTCGTGCCACAATAGAGCGGCTGCCGTATAATTTCAGCAGGGAGGCCGAGACCGGGACAGGTTTGGGCTGAGGGTGATCGTTAAAGGCTGGAGTTATTCAACCATGAGGAGAGATTAAAATATACATGCATTTTTAGAATAAGAGGTGGGGTGCAGGAAACCGCAGAATCACCAAGTTTCACATATTGAGATGGCCTTGTTTGGTAAATCGAGAAAAGGCTCATCTCTACGGTATAAAAAGTATAGTTCAGTTTTTCCATATAATTTTATTTTTACTGTATGTTTTCCATTGGACCTTCCAATGGAAGATACTTTAGATACTGATGTTCTGCCTCCTTTACAATGGCGAGTATCAGGGCCTTCATGAGTTTGTGATCTAGAGCAAAAAAATATTGCAAGTAATTCCAAAGTAGCTTGCCCAGTGACGTTATGTTTCTTGGGGATATATATATATGAGAAGACCTTTTTATATTGTTTATTCACAATTATAAACATAAATATCAGTTTTATATCAGGCCGGTACTTTTTTTTCTCTGTTCTTTACTACCAAAGACAGCTGTTGTAATGTTGATATAGGAAGCTGTGACACAATTACCTTCAGCACAGGTTGCATGGCCATAGGAAATAGTTCCAAACAAATGCAAGATTAAAAGTAATTTCTAAAGAATAATAGCGCAATATACACACATACAACCTCTGGAGGCATAAATGCCGCAGTACTAGCTGCTTTGGAGTTACTTGGTGTATTTTCTTACCTTACAGCTTAGACCACAGACGCCCCCCAATACCCACCTAGGTCTGGGCGATATACCCCAACAATAATTACCAAATGCAATAACGGTCACCGTGGGGGGTACGGCCTTTCTTTTCGCCTGTTTTTCTTAAATTCTACCTGATGCGGGAGTAAACATCCAAACTTCAGAGGCCGCGTAAAATGCTACCGGAAAAAAACATCACCACTGATATCTATTGGGTGTTGATAAGACGGCCAGTCAGCAGCAAGGTCGTACAGCTTCCATGAGATCATGTGATGTGCTTTTGTCAATCCCATGGAAGCTGCAATGCCCTGCTGCTGATTGCCCGTCTAATCAACACCCAGTAGATAACAGGAGTGACATATAGCATTTCACACGGCTTCTGAAGTTTATTAGATTACTACCGCATCAGGTACAGTTAAAGAAAAACAGACAAAAATAAAGGCAATACGCCACATGGCGACGATATTGCATTCGATAATTATCGTTGCGGTATATCGCCCAGCCCTATCCACCCTCATAAACCTGGCAGGTCACCAAAAGCTCCAGAAAGTGAACTATCCCTTTAACTGTGATAGCTGTGCAACACTGTATATAGTGAGATTAGCGCTTAGCCCTGAAGATCCCAAATGAATGACGTCGTTTGGGTGGATCTGAGCCATGGGAACGCTGGAATGAATGAGAGGAATTCTACTGTCATAGTTGTAGCATCTGGGCTGGGAATGCAATGAAAGGAAGAGCAGACAGACGAACAGACAGAGTTCGAGGAGTCAATAATATCAGCGTGTGCAGAGCACCTTGCATCTGAAGGAACGTGCTACAGAAGGTGACAGAACAAGGTTTTTCCCCCAAAAAAAGAAGCGCTCCCATTTATTAAAAGTGCAGCGCTGACAGTCATTCCCATGTGACATGCTAATCCCGGGCTGCTAAAAAAAAAAAAAAAGGCCTTCTTAACTTAACAAGTGTGAATAAATGTGTCCCTCTGACTCAATGCACCTGTCATCAGCGGCTCAATCTTCCACACTGCCACCTCACCCCAACTGCAACTCCAGAAAAGCCAGAGCCCAAACTTGGTAAGACTGTGCCACGATACAGCACCCGGACTGGCGTCTTAACCAGCTGTCGCTGAAATCTTGTTTTTTCTGACTGTGGCTTCCCTCACAGCCACGTGAGTGGAGTTCAAAGGGGAGTTTAGGGGAGTTAGTGGTCCCCTAAAACCCTGTTCCTGGAGATCTACATCCTGTTTCAACCCTAATTTGGCACAACTGACTACTAATTGGCAGCTCAATCTCAGGCTGTGGAATGAGGTGTGCTGCTTTTTTTTTTTTTTTAGGGTTGAAGTGAAAACCTACAGGACGGTAGACCTCCGGGAACAGGGTTGGGGATCACTGCTCTAAAGGGTCCGGCTCAATAATCTGACGCTATATTTACACGAGAACATAGGCTTGAGAAACAGGGAAGAATCAGTACAGTGGAAATTAAGTGAGGGTGTAAGGGCCCGTTGGGTACAGTACTGAGGAAACTGGTGGTCCACAGACTGCACATTTAAGGCATTGTATCGTACCCTTGAGCAAGAATCCACACCTGAATCACTCCTGTAAATATCCCGCTAGATAAATTGAAACTGTAAAAGAGTAAGATCGATCTTCTTCGCTGCCTCCTTGAGACGAAAAAGAGTATTTTAACAGTTTAATGGTTTATGCTATCCATAAAGCAGGATACTGAAGCAACCCACTCATTCGGTTGTCCCCACTTTACATCTAAAATGCTGGTTATCAATAGTTTATTTAGGATCCATTTGCTTTACCCATGGTAAGCCATGTAGCCAACGTGTTTGGAAACGGCTTTGTAGCTGGTGGCGGTATACAAAATAATAAAAAAGAATTATTACTGTTGACAGTTATTCTGAATGCTTCCTTCTTTATATCTTCTTCCTTTGAGCGATTCAGTTTATTACTTTTTGAGTGTTCTGTTGCATTGTGGAAGTTTTTGCAATAGTGCTTGCTTTAAAATGCATAATTAGAGTGTACGGGTGGGATGTCAGCTTGCAACGTTGATTTCCCAGCGACTTTAGAAAAAGTTCTCTCAGCTTTTCTTGAAAAAGCCAGTGCCACTTCCAGGTAAAACACAAATGACTATGCCTACCTTTTTGTGGATGGTTTTTAGTAAAACAGTGATTCCATCTTTAGCACACTACCTCATCTTTGATGGTTATAAGGCATGTCAAAGATTGTGTAAAAAATTATTACATTAGTCTTCAGTATGGTGGTTAAATGTAAATGTTTATGTTTATTCTGTTGAGGATGTATGTGTGTGTGCATGTGTGTTTAGGTTACACTGAGGCAACAGTAGCACTTCTAGACACTAAACATTTATATAATTTTGCAACTAAGCCGTTAAGTTGTTTTATTTTTGGTGGTTAAATATTGCATGCCTTGTCTCATGCCTTCAAAGTGCAGTGTTAATCTCTATTTTGTGGACAGAGGCAACAGTTATAATCATTGATGTCATGTTGTTCTTCCCTTTATGCCTCTGTGCGAAGATACCACAGAGAGTTACAGTGTGAAAGCAAGCTGTCATGTCTTCCGCAACCGAGATATCAAACGCAGCACGGAAATGCTGGCAATTGATTACCCCACGCTTATAAAATGGATAGTAACAATTGAATGATCAAAAAATGATGTAACTATAACAGAGAAATGGTACATTTGTGCACATACTGGATATCGCAGGCCAGTAAAACTGGGACAAAAGCTGGCAAATTATTTTGGTGAACCCCTTAACTAGCACCTGTATTTGTGCCAGAAGTACTTTATTTTATTTGCAATTTTGCATTCATTGCGTTTTTTTACAGTGAAACATTCAATCAATCTGATAACACAATATACCATTCGAAAGTGTTAAAACACACAATTCTCTAAATAAACTATTTCATGATTCCAATGTTATAGCGACAACGGTTTCTTATTTTGCAACATGACACAAACAAGGCTGTATCAAAAGGACGATTCCGCTAGTTCTGTGTGTTCTGGAAATCCCCAGATGACACAAATCACTGTAAAGTGTAGTATAATGGTTAAGGAACTGGACTTGTAACCGAAAGGTTGCAGGTTCGATTCCCAGGTAGGACACTGCCGTTGTACCCTTGAGCAAGGTACTTAACCTGAATTGCTTCAGTATATATCCAGATGTATAGGAATGGATAAATGTAAGAAGTTGTGTAAGTCGCTCTGGATAAGAGCGTCTGCTAAATGCCTATAATGTAATGTAAAGTCGGTATCCTTATCACGCAAAAAAAACATTAAAATCTTTTAGGCAAGAAAAAAAATTCCACGGTGTTTGAGCTTCTGTTACTTTGTTTTAGTATTACTTTGAGTAATTCTGACTCCTAAAGATTATCTTACAGAAGAGACCAGGATTACGCCTGTCGTCAAAGATATTCAAGAACAGCAACCATTTTATTTTCAGGCTTATGTAAAAACAGTTGGCGCTAGTGAAGTGCTAGTGAACCATTACTTGGTTAAATGACTTTAATTGAAGATAATCACCGTCATCTCATCACTGCCAAACCTCATCAAAGACTCACGACTCAAAGGCAGAATGGATAGACTGTAGTGTTGTGCACAGAAATGTTTTTATTATTCTGTACACTACGCTCTACAATTACTGGCACTCCTGATAAAGATGAGCAATAAGGCATAACATAAATAAGGTATAAAATAAACAAAAGTAATAAACTATATTGTTTGCATAGAAAAATGGAAAATTACATTTTCATAGTAATACAATTACAGAGAGAATGTTATTTCCCAAAGAGATAAACTGTGTGTAAATGTGTAAATTATTGGCATGTTTTAGTCATTTGTACACCCTCAAAAATAAAACTATAAAGTTGTCTTCGATAGTGTTTTAGGAGATCGAGTGACAATATTCCGGGGGGGAATCTTTGACCAATTCCTTCATAATACAAGATCCTTCAGTACATACTTGTGTGAAACCACACATTTTCGATAGGTTCAAGTCTGGAGATGGTTATTTCAAAACAGTCATTTTGTGGTTGGCTAACTGTATTTTGGTTGATTTTGAGGGTATTCTTTCGATCATTCTAAAGATGCATTTGCAGGCAGGTTGCTTTGCCCAAAAGTACCCCCGACCCCCCCTTCTCGGCGAGCTCAAACTTGGACAGAAATGGATCATTCGACAAGACAATAATCCTAACTATACCTCAAACTCAACCAAGAAACGGTTAACTGACCACAAACTTATAATTTTTCCATGGCCATCTCAGTCTCCAGACTTGAGCCTGATCCAATATGTGTTTGTTTGTTTGAGTTTTATGCTCTACACTTCATGATTAACTTGGCTTACAACCTTTAATAATCATCAGTACCATAAAGTCCACATCACACGAGCTGGAACCTTTAGCCCTTCTGGAGCAATCTATGGTGTGCTGCTCCAGCAGGGAGACTGATGCGCATGCCTTAAGGGCGATGCAAGGCACGGTGCATGATGCGCATGCCTTAAGGGCGATGCAAGGCACGGTGCATGATGCACGCAGAGTGACCTCAGATGGACTGGTTTCCAGGGATAACGGAAACCGTGGATCGTCACGTCTTTATTTCACCTCTCTTTGCTGATTACAGAGCTAGTGTTTGAACCAGAGAACCTCTGCTCTCTTACCAGCGTAACAATATCGCACAGAGCCATTTAGTGTATACAAACACACCAACAAATGTGGGCGCAAGACCGTGGTCTCAGGGATGCACACAGAGTTACTGTATGTAAAAACACACTCGCAAATAAATGCGCATGAATACAAGAACAGACATACACATGCGTGTGCACACACACACACACACACACACACACAACACACACCACAACACACCACAACACACCACAACACACACAGCCCTACCTGCAGTGTGGTAAGGAGCACCTCCAGACCGCTGGTGCCCGTGGTTGCCATGGTAGGCCGCACTCGCTCTGGAAACAGGGAGAGAGAGAGGGAGAGAGACACAATCACAAGCTCGCCTCGAACAGACCGCCGGGCAGTGAATCAGCTGCACACGCTCTCTCCCTCCCGCTCTTTCTACTGGCAAATTTTTTTTTTTTAAAGCAGTTGAGAGACGCACAGGGAGAGGGTGGGGGTGTGTGTGTGTGTGTGTGTGGTGTGTGGGGGGGGGGGAATACCATGAAGACAGAAACCCAATCTCCAGAGATAAATCCCCTTGCGCCCTTGTATCTACACGTCTAGATGAGTTCACTATAAATGGGGCCTGGCATGCTGACCTGGGGTGGGCTCCTCACAGGGGGCTGACAGTGAGGGAGAGCCTGTGAGGGGGTGCGGGGTGAGGGGGGGTTTGGGATCATGGGGCAGAAGCCGGTGAGGCGTCTCGTTTTCGAGCCAAACCTGCTCGTCGGGGGCCGTGCCTTCCACGTTTGGCATGCGTGAAGGCGCGATGAACAGAATTAAAGCCAGAGAAACTGCTTCCTTGGATGGGCCAAGCAGGTGTGGGTGTGTACTGGGGGTGGCGGGGTGTGAAACTAGCTAAACGCTTATCCTGGGGGTTTGCTTTCCAAAAGCCTGCTCATCAACTAAAATCGGTCTCCAGTTCTGCTTACAGAGCACAATCTTCATGGCACCGATAACATATATGCCTATTTCTCTAAGCACGTCCCCTTGTTGCCTTTTAAAGAAGGATAAGGCACCATATTGCAATGAAGGATTGCGGTATTTGTCGATACTCACTTGTGAATACAGTATTATGTTAGACGGAGATAACTGCTGGCCTCTAAGCCAGGCAGACTGTCGGAGAAGTACCCAGCTCACGCTGTGCATTTAAACAAGTTTACACCACACACACACACACACACACACACACACAGTAAACAATGAGAGATTATGTGTTTACTGTGCTCAAGGTCCCCAAACAATGGAAAAAATCATGCTGCAGTTTCAGTGGTAGCAAGTGCACTATCACAGACATGTAATGCTCTCACACAATGCTGGAAATGGGGGTACGCATAATGATCTTGGAGCCGGGGACATGTATTGCTCACAGTCATGTAATGCTCCAAGGCAGGTGACAGTTGATGTGTAAGACACATAATGGTCTTGAAACCGAGGCAATGTATGTATGAGCAGCCAGTGCAGAGCAATCAGGGCAGAGCAGTCAGGGCAGAGCAGATGTGTAGAGTAGTTCGTGTAGAGCAGCCAGTGCAGAGCAGCCAGTGCAGAGCAGCCAGTGTAGAGCAGCCAGTGCAGAGCAGCCAGTGCAGAGCAGCCAGTGCAGAGCAGTCAGTGCAGAGCAGTCAGTGCAGAGCAGTCAGTGCAGAGCAGTCAGTGTAGAGCAGCCAGTGTAGAGCAGCCAGTGCAGAGCAGCCAGTGTAGAGCAGCCATTGCAGAGCAATCAGCGCAGAGCAGATGTGTAGAGCAGCCAGTGCTGCACAGGCAGTGCACAGCAGTCAGAGCAGCACAGTAAGTGCAGAGCAGTCAGGGCAAAGGAGTCAGTGCAGCGCAGTCAGGGCAAAGGAGTCAGTGCAGCGCCGTCAGGGCAAAGGAGTCAGTGCAGCGCAGTCAGGGCAAAGGAGTCAGTGCAGCGCAGTCAGGGCAAAGGAGTCAGTGCAGCGCAGTCAGGGCAAAGGAGTCAGTGCAGCGCAGTCAGGGCAAAGGAGTCAGTGCAAAAGAGTCAGGTCAGTGCAAAAGAGTCAGTGAAGCGCAGTCAGGGCAAAGGAGTCAGTGCAGCGCAGTCAGGGCAAAGGAGTCAGTGCAGCGCAGTCAGGGCAAAGGAGTCAGTGCAGCGCCGTCAGGGCAAAGGAGTCAGTGCAAAAGAGTCAGGTCAGTGCAAAAGAGTCAGTGAAGCGCAGTCAGGGCAAAGGAGTCAGTGCAGCGCAGTCAGGGCAAAGGAGTCAGTGCAGCGCAGTCAGGGCAAAGGAGTCAGTGCAGTGCAGTCAGGGCAAAGGAGTCAGTGCAGCGCAGTCAGGGCAGAGCAGACGAAAATAAGCTACAAGACACATACGACTCAGCATGTGTTCTAATAATCTAACTAGCCGTGCAAATAAATGGAGAAATTCGTTTTCATTACAAGTAGCATTCGCATCACATTTCTTTTCCGGTAAAAAGCACCACAGGAACAAGGCAACTCGCAATGCACTATGGGAAATGTAGTTACAGTTTCACTCATTACTCACTGGATCATGAATAACTTAAATAAATCAAACAAGTCAAATGAAATTAGGCACCGTCACTTCAAATGGAGGTGATTCTGTGATTCTGTGGCAGTGACAATTTCTTTAGCGGTGCCACTCTGGACTTTGACGCAACCAGGCTAACAGCCATCCCTTTGTCCCTTGCTTCCCACTGCATCATCTGTGTCTTCCTTCTGTGGGGCAGCGGACCACAGAAATCTCACTGCATCTCGGTCTTTCTCAGCAAGAGAAATCTGCAAAAATGCCTTCTTGATATCTGCCATGAATGCAATTTCATGCAGTCTGAATCTGATCAATATTCCGAGCAGGTCAGGATTGAGATTTGGACCTGTCAGCAGACAGTTGTTCAGGGAGGGGCAGTTCTCTTCATGTGACGAGGCATCAAACACCACTCTCAGCTTAGTCGTCTGTTTGTCCTCTCGGAACACAGCGTGGTGAGGTAGGTAGTATTTGATGTTTGATGTTGAGCACTCACCCTCAATCACCTCTTCGACAATGCCCTGTTGAAGATAATCCTCTATCACTTCGTTATATCTCTGGGAGAAGACTACGTCTGCTCGGAGCCTCCGTTGGAGTCCTTCAAATCTTCTTTTCGCGATTCTATAGTTGTCTGGGAGTTCTGGTTTCTCACGCCGCCATGGCAACTCCACTTCATATCGCCCGTTCTTGAATTGTGTTGTTTTTTCAAACCTTCGAAGCGCCTCTTCTTCATCTGGAGCACTTGGTTCTTCCTTCAGAATGCCAAGAGATTCGATTTCCCAGAAAGCCTTCAGCTGTCTGGAAACTAGTGTCTCCTCTTCAATGCGAATGTGCATGCATGTTGCTTCAGTAACACTGGACATTGTCACTGGACCCTGGACAGACCATCCAAACACACTCTCAAGTGCGACGAGTGTGTCGGTAAGTCTCTCTACACGGCCTGACACCGTGCTCCAGTAGTAGTCCGCTCCGATTAGCACTGACAACTCTGGGTCATCAGCGCTGTCATCTGATGCATGGGCGAACTGCAGTCCTCTTCTTTTCAGTTCATTCTGGATCTCCTCACCTGGAACTTTCATCACAGCAGTGCATACTTGTGGCGTTTCAATTGCTTCAACTTCTATTTTCTGTCCATTATCCCACAGGTTCTCCAGAACCAGTTTTACAGTGTTGCGTTTGGTTGTCACAGGAACAGCGGCGCCGAATGTGTGGAGAGTGATGGTCTCTTGTCTTATCACCGGTAGCTTCAGGGCCCTTGACTGTTTTTCACACACAAAGCTCCTCTGACTTCCACCATCTAGCAGACAGCTCACTACTGTCCGTCCACCTGGACCCACTGCATGTGCTTGGGCAGTCTGTAGCAGCACCGTATTCTGACCTTTGGGTCTCACCTTCATGGACTGAGTGGTGAATGAAGAGACCACCTCTTCTCCTTTGTCACTGGTGATTGGCGTAGGCTGTTGATCGTTCAAGCATACTGCACTGTGGTGTCTTCTTCCACATTGGTTACATGAGACATTTTTATTTCTGCAGTTTTTTGCTATGTGCCGTTGTCCTAGGCATACGTAGCATCTTCCCATTCTTTTCAAAATATCCCGCCGCTCAGTCACGTTGTGTGTGGGACACTGTTCAGGTTTATGCTCTGCGCTGTCACAAAATACACAATTCTGTGTTCTCTGGCTGGCAGTGTGCAACGCAACAGCTGATGGCAGGCTTGGCCTTTTCTGTTTCAGCTCAAAGGTTGTGTCAGTTCTTTTAAATGGCGTATGGTGGCTCTGGTTATCCCTTTCCTTGTTACCTCTGGTCAGCTGCATGGTTCTCTCTCGGCTGAGGATCTCATTTTGGAGAAATTTCATCACATCTTCAACTTGCCATTCATCGCTCGTTCCCCTTTTCCGATTGTACTGCAGAACTATCTCCTCGGGTATCAACTGCAGCAGGATTGGGCAGAGCAAACTGCCATACGTATCTGATACAACACCCAGTGACTCCAAACTGCGTGTCTGGACCTCACATTCGTCATAGAGCTGTCTCAAAGCAACCACATCTGACGCTCTCTTTACAGGGGTTAGGTTCAGCAACCTTGTCATGTGCGCATTCACTACAATGTCTTTTCTGCCATATCTGTCACGTAGTATTTCCAATGCATGGTCGTAGTTGCTGTCCGTTAACATCAGTCCTGCTACTGTTTTAGCTGCAGCGCCAGAGAGGTACGATTTCAGATATGCGAACTTTTCCGTTTTGCTCAGAGTCTCATTCTGGTCAATAGCCGTCTCAAACTGGTTACAGAAGTCCCTCCATAAACTTACATCTCCATTAAATTTATCAATAGTTAGCCTGGGTAATTTAACAGAGTTCTGAATTGGAGTTCTCTCCACTGGCCCTCTCCTCGGGCTACTCACGTTTTCACGAGCCTGTATAGCTCGCTGTGCTCGTGTCCTCATTGTGATGACTCGTTCCTTGTATTCCTCGGTGTTCGTTATTTCTTCTTCCAAATCATCCGTAACAATTTTCTCTCCGATCCCATGGTCTAAATCCAGCAATGTTGCTTCCTTAGCAGATAAGTTCGCCAATAACTCACGTAAACGTCCGACGTCTGCATTGTCCTCCTGTAGCTCCATGTCGAGACTTTGCAGGAGTCTGGTTGTAGCTCCGCGCACTGCTCCGCGTCTTTTCTTCAATCGGTCTAGTCGTTCTTCTTCCATTTTCTTTCGTCGTTTTGCAGACTAGGTTTCCCGGGTTTCGGCACCAAACAATGTTCTAATAATCTAACTAGCCGTGCAAATAAATGGAGGTCGACAACTGAAATAAACTTTGAAACTTTTACTCCGAGGAAATTCGTTTTCATTACAAGTAGCATTCGCATCACATTTCTTTTCCGGTAAAAAGCACCACAGGAACAAGGCAACTCGCAATGCACTATGGGAAATGTAGTTACAGTTTCACTCATTACTCACTGGATCATGAATAACTTAAATAAATCAAACAAGTCAAATGAAATTAGGCAGTTATGCATATCTAAAGGTATCTATGTAAATTCTTTAGGTTAACTTAAATCAGTATTCAAATATTTAACTGCAAGTGCTTAAAATGTCAACTGAACACTTAAAGTTCCAACAGCATGGCAGCATGAACCAGGCTGAGGACGGCAAAGGAAATAATCCATTTCCACATTTGTGTTTGGAAAATTGGGTGAATTGGGCTATGAGCGTTGTACTGATTTAATGGGTAAATCTAACTGAAACACATTAGAGTTTGGCTTAAGAGACACTTAAATTTTTAATGAGGAAGATGTGCTGTTCCGTGTTATGATTTGGAATAAAATAATTGAATTAGGTCTCTGCGCATTATTTTATGATTTGGAATAAAATAATTGAATTAGGTCTTTCCCAAAATTATTTCAGGGATTTCAGAAACTATTTCTATTAATTTCACATCTCCCCTCTAAATTGTTCCATTTAGTTCTTTTTTTTGGGGTCCCGGCAAAACCCACAGTGGAGTTGCAATGTGCTACCAAATCAAATGCCTGTCACAAAGCTCTGCAATTGCTTCAAAACACAGAGCCAATAAAAAATAAAAAAACACACAAGATGGATCCAGTCTGGGGCGTGTGCAGACTCCCTATCCCTCCGTGTCTAAGTGTGACAAGTCTGGATCATGTTTTATTTTATTTTCATATAATCACATGACATGGAGATGCATAGGAACCTTTTCTGAATACCCTTTAAACAGCCAGTTTAATGAAACAGCTGCTGAATATGAGGCATTCCTATAAACACGACAAAGTTGGCAGGTACATTTGTACGACGTTAGTACTTGCTGTGGAAAGAACGTTTGGTTTTAAATCTGATGTAATCGAATAGGTAGCTCTAGGAATATCGTGACACTGCCTCATAAAAGACCCATTTTTTGTTAGCTGTGTAAGTCTTAAAATAAAATTTGCAGGTATAGCGTGTGGATAACCTTTTCCTACTACAGTGTTATTGTAAATTATTTTATTTTTTGCCTTGTCATATGAAATAAATGCAAAAAAATATATATAAATCAGGATATACGGAGGATGGCAAACATAAGTCACTTTCCTTTTAATTTTTTTAATTAATTTTTTTCCTTTTCTTTTTTTTCTTCTTCTTCATGGTCTCATAGATTTAAAGTAATACATAAACAAATCATATATTATTCGCAGACAAGTTATGATTAGTAACGCACATTGGTCAGGAATCCATACGTTACCACGTGAAAAATGAGCCGTCGTCCTGACTCAACTGTTAGGTGATGTGCCACGCTCTGCAAAGTGTGAACTGGATACGTTACAGCCAGAGTTCACGGGAAGTTGAAGTGTTCTTTTTTTGAAAACTGAAACCCTGAAATGTTCATCTGGTGCGTGAGACAGAATCTTGGCACGGTCTACCGTGACGTCCAGGGATAGTGAGAGGCGAACGTGATTCAGGACAAACGTGGGCTGCATGGTGTGTTCAACCGACATATGCAAATGAGGAGCAGCTGAATATGAAATATGAGTGTGTGTACACATTATACGTATATTCATGTATACAGTGCAGTCCAAAAGTATTTGGACAGTGACACATTTTTTGTTGTTTTGGCTCTGTACTCCAGCAGCACATTGGATTTGAAATAAAACAGTGACTATGAGGTTGAAGTGCAGACTTTCAGCTTTAATGTAAGGGTGTTTCCATTCATATCGGGTGAACCTTGTAGCAATTGTAGCCCTTTTAATACATAGTTTCCCCTGTTTAGAGGACCAACAGTAATTGGAAAAATTAAAGACTGATGGATTTAGTAGCGGATATTCAAACGCAGAGGTGAGGGAGATCAGACAAGTCACCCACATAAGTGAGGACCAATAAGGGAGATATAACACGAACAGACGAAAAAGAAAAACAGGAACTAATTCCTGACAGCTAAACATCCAAACTAAATCTACCCACGAAAATAGGGCGAACACAAATAGAACGAGTGAATCAAAAATCTAAATCTCCCGAACTCAATACTAGAGCCAAAATAAGAGACTAGAAAAACACAAAGAAAACGCCTTCAGAACGTAACTCTACAACGTCCGATGGAAGGTGAAACAAAATAAAACCACCAAAAAGAAAGCACTGTCTAGTAGAGAACAGCACAGGAATAAATAGCGCAGAACGCTAACAGGAAGAAACACAATCCTATACCAGAAGAAGCTAAAAGCAAGTCCCTCGTGAATATATATAAGCTATTATCACAAGGTCGCTTAAACCTGGCTATACCTGGCTCAATGTACAAATGAATGACAAAAAAGTACCAGGGAAGCGGAAGTAAGGAACTTAAATGCCCCGCAGGTAGAAGCACAGGTGAAAAGAATAATGAGGGAAGGGAAACCCCAGAACGAAACGTGGAAAAAATCAGATAGATTCTCAATCGGGAAACAGGACGAGAATCGCAACGGAAAAGAAAACCAAAACACACGAACCATGACAAAGTCATCCTATTTAATATTTGGTTGCATATCCTTTGCATGCCATGACAATATCAAACGACTCTTAATATCTTATTTTCTGGCACTCTTACAAGTGATACTATAACCTCTCTGCATTTCATGGATCTCAATGGGAATATATACAGTATATACAGTGCCCTCCACTATTAATGGCACCCCTGGTAAAGATAAAAAGGGTGATCAAAAAATTCACCGTTTGGAACTCAAAAAATAAGAAAAATACAACCTTTAATTGAAGTACATTTATTATCAAGAAATAATTATTTTTTACAAAACCACGTGCCACAATTATTGGCACCCCTGCATTTATATATAGAATAAAGTAATATTTTTTTATATTTGGTCGCATATCCTTTGCATGCCATGACTTCCTGATGTCTGTGACCCAACAACATCAAAAGACTCTTGATATCTTATTTTCTGGTACTCTTACAAGCAATACTAAATGTCTCTGCATTTGAATGGATCTCTATGGGAATTGGGGGGTGGGACTAGATTTAGCTGTAAATTACACTGGAACAGTATGGAACACATGGTTGGCTAAATGGCTGTAAGTCATCAAGGGTCTGACGTATCAAACAAGACTTAAACCATCACTCTGCTGCCAGAAATACAGTAGATATGGATGGATAACTTGAAGGTTTTCTTCTCATGACTTATTTTTCCATAGAGTTAAATAGAAAAATTGTCAGGAGAAACAACCCTTAAAGTGACCTATCCATATCTACTGCATATCTGGCTGCAAAGTGATGGTTTGAGGCTTGTTCGAAACCTCAGACACTTGATGGCTTACAGTCATTTTACCAACCATGTATTCCATACTGTTCCAGCATAATTTACAGCTAAATCTAGTCCCACCCCCCAATTCCCATAGAAATCCATTCAAATGCAGAGACGTTATAGTATCGCTTGTAAGAGTACCAGAAAATATCAGGAAGTCATGGCATGCAAAGAATATGCGACCAAATATTAAAAATTATTACTTTATACATATATAAATGCAGGGGTGCCAATAATTGAGGCACAGATGATTTTGTTAATTATTATTTCTTGAGTAATTTTTTTTCTCACAATAAATTTACTCCAATTAAAGGTTGAATTTTTTCAGTGTGAGATTCAGCTAATTCACACCAAACAGTGAATTTTTTATAACCCTTTTTACTCAATATTTACCAGGGGTGCCAATAATAGTGGAGGGCACTGTATCTATCTACCTATACACAGAGAGTGTGTGAATGAGTGAGAGAGAAAGAGAGAGAGCGAGAGAGAGGGAGTGTGGGGAGTGAGAGGGAGGCTGCCTTTGGATCCAATTTAACATTTCTTTCTCTTGCTTTCTTCCCTCAAGTGAGCTTTTGTGACGAAATTTGTGATGTGCAGCAAACAAACTTAACAGGTGCTCTGCAAGGCAGGATAGACGACAAATAAACAAATACAAAAATGGCCCTCGCAACTGATACAGGAAATGCTACCCCACAGAGTTGAAATGTGACCGCCCACTTTTTCCATGTGGAGCATTGCATTGTGGGATTCCCTTATTGCTGGAAGGGACATGAGGAAGTGAGGGAATATAATCACTCCCTCCCCTTTCTGAAATTGGAACCGAATCCCACTTGGTGTGGCTGCCATATTTCATCCTGGCATTCTGGGGATTCCCCCCTTGAAGCAAGGGAAGGGAATGACAAGAAGAAAGCATAACATTTGGAATCCGAATGCAGCCGGAGTGTGAGGAGAGTGTGAGGAGAGTGTGAGGAGAGTGTGAGGAGAGAGAGAGAGAGAGAGAGAGAGAGAGAGAGAGAGAGAGAGAGAGAGAGAGAGAGAGAGAGAGAGAGAGAGAGAGAGAGAGAGATTCCAATGAATTTAACAAGAGCCGCAGAACCAGTAAATGCAAAAAAAAAAAAAAAACATCACAACAATCCACCACCATATTTCACCCATGATGTCCTTTTCAACACAAACATCCTTCATCCAATGCCAAACCTACCCAAGCAGTTTCAATCAAAGTTCCAGCACTAAAATTGAGAAATATGGCAGTGGATCTTTCATATTATGGGGTTATACTAGTCCTGGAGCTGCTGTTAAGGGCAATAGAATCCTGAACTCCAGCAAGGACAAAGGCAAAAACCTCATATCTCCCCATATATATATATATATATATATATATATGACAAATTTTCCTATTGAACTCTATGGAAAAATAAGTCAGGAAAAGAAACCCTTCATGTTATCCATCCATATCTACTGTATTTCTGGCAGCAGAGTGATGGTTTAAGGCTTGTTTGATACGTCAGACCCTTGGTGACTTACAGCCATTTAGCCAACCATGTGATCCATACTGTTCCAGTGTAATTTACAGGTAAATCTAGTCCCACCCCCCAATTCCCACAGAAATCCATTCAAATACAAAGACGTTATAGTATTGCTTGTAAGAATACCAGAAAATAAGATATGAAGAGTCTTTTGATGTTGTTGGGTCACAGACATCAGAAAGTTATGGCATGCAAAAGATATGCAAACAAATATAAAAAAATATTACTTTATTCTATATATAAATGCAGGGGTGCCAATAATTGTGGCACATGTGGTTTAGTTAAAAAAATATTATTTCTTGATGAAATTTCAGTAAATTTCAGTATGACATTAAGCAAATTCAGTCCACTTTGACGCCTTCAGCCCTGCCAGTGAGCGTAAGTGTAATACTTTAACGCAGGTGTAATACAGTGCTTTCTTCCCAAGGGTCTCAAACTTCCCCAGCTCAGGGGTTGCAAGAGACAGGAAGCTCCCCTGTTCCTCCTGCCACTCCCCTACAGCAGGAGAGACAGTCAGAGGGGGTAAATTATACTCATAATCATCATCCCATTGGTCAGACAGAGTATGGTTCTCAGAAAACGCGATGAGGGGCCCTGGCAGGGAAGCACAAACCTCCTCCACCAACCTGTGCAGCAGTCTGGAAGACCGGATTCCTGTCATTTCCCCCAGCCTTGCCACAGATATCCTCATCATGTGCCCCAGTTTGGCACAGGCTGCCTCCCGCAGGCTAGATCGTATACTGGGAGAGGACAAACAATTGGTATTTATAAAGTCGCTGAAATGCAGTGGCTCCTCAAAGAGCCACATGCCTGGTTCCGCGGTTGGATCCCGTTGGATTTTAAAAACCTGCCACGACTGCAACACTGACTGATAAAATGGTGTCACTCTTGACCAGTCCACCTCTTCATGCCGAAGCAAAAAAAGCTGCTTGTCATATCCAAGGCCAGCTGCCCTCCTCAGCAGCAGTCTGGCCACATCCAACCAGCTCAGTGCAGACCCATACAGCAGCCTCTGGGCAGTCTGCAGCCTGAAGGCCATGATCCTGGCTGGAATATCCATCAGGCCTTGTCCTCCCTCCTGTACTGGCAGGTATAGTGCACCGAGGGGCCTGGCACCTGATCTACCAGGCCCCTCGGTGGAGGCAGGATAGTTAGTTTGTGCCATAGCGTCGAAGCGACCAAGTTATTGGTCCTGCGTCTTTCCAACCTCCCACCACTGACTTAAGAGTTAAAATCTGCCTTTCTGCTCCTCCATACCTCCCAAAAGGACTCAAACCTTTTACAAAAAACACTGTCTTTTTGATATTGAAATGCCAGTATGAGTTGCACCTCATACTGGGTGAAATACATACATCAGTGGTAACTAGATGATGATCCGTGAAACCTACTGGGTGTATAAAACTCTTTGCTATCCTGGTGCTAAAATCCTGTGATATGTAGATCCTATCTAACCTTGCTGCAGTGATCCTACCATCCAATACCCTAACCCATGTGTACTGCCTTTTTTTTTTTTTTTTAACCCTCCATGTGTCTATTAGATCGCGCTGTGTCAACAAATTGGACAAAAAAGTGGATGACTGGAAGTGTGGTTCCTCACCTGTTCTATCTAGTGCAAAATCTACAGTACAATTAAAATCTCCCCCTAATATTGTGCAATCCCTGTGATCACCCTGTGCTAATGTGTCCCTCAATCTCCTAAATACTTCCACACGCTCAGAACCATCATTTGGAGCATAGATGTTTACAAAGTAAAAAAAAGTGTCTGTTATCTGAGCCCGCACAGCGTGCACCCTACCCTGCACTACCTCTGTAGCGGATAAAATATTTACACTTAATCTGGGCGAGAAGAGAATAGCTACCCCTGCGCTAACATTGGTTCCATGGCAAAGAAAATATTGACCCCTCCACCAAAAGCCCCAGTCTACTTCATTAGATGCATCAGAGTGTGTTTCCTGAAGGAAAACAACGTCTAAGCCCTTCTGTTTAAAAAGTTCTGACACCAAAGCCCTCTTCTGCCCATCCCTTCCTCCATTGATATTTATGGACCCAACCCTCAAAACCTCCATAAAGAAATTAAACAGTGGTAACAGAAAAACAGATAGAAAAAAAACAGAATAGAAACACCCTGTGCTACACAATCATTCGCGTCTCAGCGCAGTGACATGCTTTCTTAATCTGTAACGCTTTTTTTCGTCCAATACTTCGAGACCGGCATTTTTTTTTGTAAAGCTGTAAGTTTTCATAAATTTCTCGGTGTTAGGGAAATAATATTTTATTTTAACAGATTTATCAAAAATCTCGTCAAGAAAACTATTAATCTCGACGAGCGTGTACACATCACCACTCTGAGACATTGAATCAGAATCATACTTTTTTCATCATCATCTTCGTTTCTCTGGATGTCGGTGGCAGGCGGTTCGGCCACCGCCCCCTCCCCGCTAACTTGTTCATCCTGCCCGGGTTCAATTACCTCTGCTACCGGAAAAATTATGCTCACAGCCCGCTGTTATCAGCGTCCTCACTTGAGGCTGTGGGGCTGACATTTGCAGTCTTTCCATTGAAATCAGTGCGTTTTCTCAGGCTGTTGCTCAGGGGCTACACTGACCACCTCCGGGGAGGATGCGTCCTGCGAAGCCTCCCCTTCACCCTGTTTACTCGTCCCTTCTCCTGCATCGGCCTCGCCACACTCGAAGCATCTCAAGCTCCCAGAGCTAGCATAAACCATATAGAAACCTTCTTCGTGCTTAACCCTACAATATATTTCTAAGGTTTGCGTAGGTGAGCTTAAAAACATAAATACCTGTCTCCGTAGAGACTTTACATGGCGAAGCTTCTCGTCTTTACAGCCGAGCCCAACAGTCCTAAAAGCACTAGCTATTTTACCAAATCGCTGAAGTTCTCTCTCGAGAGAGCCTCGTTTGGGATGAACGGTGGAACACCAGAAATTGTAATCTTAGTTGACGGAGCAATTAGCGGTGAAACTTGAACGAAAACATCATTAAGATAAACGCCGCTCTCGATTAGCTGAGCAACAAGACGTTCATCTTTCAGAAACGTTACCACCGCTTTATTCATCTTGGAGGCATAATACAGACTCTCGTGACCAACTTGTTCTCCGACAGCGAGGAGAACCTCTTCAACCGTAACAGTTGGACCCGGCGTTACCCTCACTCCATGACGGAGCGAGAGGGACGGCGTCTCCCTAGACGCCATCCGCACCAAGACCCCACTCCAAACAAAAAAAACCCACAAACAAACACACCAAGGACAACTAGAAATTAAAGTACTACACCATATATTACACACACAAACAGCACAAAAGGAAAAAGTAACCAAAAAATGCTTGTAGCAACGCATCACGCTCTCATCAACAGCACACTCTTCCTCTTATTTATTTTATGGTGGTTTGAAACCAACTATAGGAGCTTTACCGCCACCTACCGGACTGGAGTATGGACCAGGGACCCAACCCACTCCCAAAACAAACCCTACCAGCTGACTACCCACTTAACCCAAAACCAAACAAAACAAAACATCCTACAAAACAAATTTAAACCACCCAACTACCACCAAGAATATAAACAAAAGGAAAATAAACTCTTAAAATAAATGAATAAAGAAACAAACAAACACAATCCTCTAAAACCTTTTAAACAAACCCGTTTCCCTAAAAAAACCTAAATAAGTGCCTATATCCCCCGTCCCCAGATTGTTTATCTAAGAACCCCATCTCGAACACCACCCCACTCTCCCTCATTCGTGCTACCATCCTCCCCCTCTCCCTCCCATACTTCCCGCACTCCATCAGCACATGCTCCACCGTCTCCTCCTCCTTACAATACCCGCACCGCCCATCTGGATGATTTTTTTATTAACCTTAAAACCCCATTCAAACCTGCATGCCCCACCCGAAGCCTTGTTATTATTGTTTCCTCCCTTCTACACCTCCCCCCTTGCCTGATCCTACCCACTTTCTGCTGCACCCTATATAAATGCCTGCCTCTGCCCTCCCGATCCCATCCCTCCTGCCACATTCGTTTCACCCTCTCCTTAATAATTGTATTTGCCTCCGCCCTACCCATCTTCACACCCACCTCAACATCGGCCTTCCCCACCGCCCTCCTAGCCAAGACATCAACCATCTCATTGCCCTCTACCCCCACGTGCGCCGGTACCCGCACAAACCTAATCACCAGCCCCATCCTTTGCAACCTAAACAACGCCTGTAACACCTCCCAAATCAGATCCGGCCTACATCTAGAGCTGAAACCCTTCAAACTCTCCAACACAGCACTGGAGTCCGAACACACTACTACCCTATCTGGTCTCACCTCCTCCACCCACTGCAGTGCTAAAACAATTGCCACCATTTCTCCCGTATATACCGACAGCTGATCATCCACTCTCCTCCCCACCTCCACCCCAAACTCCGGCACCGCAAAGGCACACCCCACCCTCTCCGTCACCGGATCCTTCGACCCATCAGTATATACATGTAGATGTCCATAAAAAACACTTCTGGGCCAGGTCAAGGGGTAACGGAAGGACAAATTTGCTGTACGCTGGCTCTAGCTCCTAGGCTATACCAGTTAGGTTGAAAAGAACACTTGTGAGAAGTGAGGGCTGCCTAGTACTTTAAAATAAATCCACTTAGTTTTTTGTCAAGGGTCATTTTCATGGGTAATTTTGCCAAAAACCCACCGGTAATGGAAGGACTCAAAAACAACATCTGTTTTTTGCCTTTTTTTCAACAATGCAAAACCTGCGGTTCCAGGCAAAGTATTGGTATTTTTCTGACTGATAATGGTCTATTGACTATCCATCTATGAACATGCCAAATATTAGACCAAGGGCATGGTCCAATAAATTTTTATAGCATTTTTCCCCACAGTGGTTCCGGTAACGGAAGGACAATTGGTAAAAGTAACGGAAGGACACACTATTAGTTATTGTGTATAAGGCAGCCCTTGCACTCAATGTTCCCAATATTACATCAGTTTGAGTATCTTTTTACAGTCAGTGGGTTAAACTACCCAATTAGGTTATGACAGTGAAAATAGAGTTTTCTGGTAACGGAAGGACACTGCAAAATCTGAAGAACGCCTTTTTTCCGAACAATGTAAACTATAAAATAACAACAATTAGTCCCAAAACTTTCTTTAAATAGAGTAAAATGATCATTCCCAGTCCACTGGACACAAAAACAGTTAGATTATGTATTGGTTTATGGTGGTGTATATGGCTTTAATTTCATCCAATATTGTACTATCAGAAGTTTGTTGCATTTTGATAAAGACCGAACTTCAAATGACCACCAATTTGTTCATAGTCGAGATATTTAAGAACCGTAAAAAGCTCCATAAACTTTGAAATAAGCACTATCTTTTAAAATAAAAAGATAGGCCCATTGGTAAAGATGACATTTTACCCCTACTGTTCACCTCCCCTTGACCTGGCCCTTCTTTAGATATTCACATCCCTATAAGCCTAGCCTGACCATCCCCCACCCAAGCAAAACTATTCATCCTCCTCCTACCCTGCTCCCAGCATTCCCCCAGAATACCTTTCGTCGGGTGATTCTCCCCATGCCCCCTCAAAGACACCCAATAGCTCATCGCCAGCTGAGCCCTCCTCAACCTCAACGGCATTTCACCCACCTCTACCTGTAGAGCCGGCACAGGAGTGGTGCGATACGCCCCACAGCAAATCCTCAATGCCCTTGCCTGCACCACATCCAGCCTCCCCAACACAGTGGCAGACGCAGATCCATATGCCACGCTCCCATAATCCATCACCGATCTAATTAACCCCACATACACAGCCCGTAATGCCGACCTATCCGCTCCACAACCCATCCCGCTAGACACCTCATTACATTAATTACTTTTTTACATTTATTAACCACTGCCTCCACATGCACCGCCCAAGTAAGTCGTGAATCAAATCATACCCCCAGAAACCTAAAGGACCCCACTCTTCCCAATTCACTCCCATACAACTGCAGCCCGACCCCCCTACCCAACTTCCTCCTCGTAAAAAAAAAAGTGACTGAGTCTTCTCCACCGAAAACCTGAATCCCCATTTTAAGGACCATTCCTCTACCCCGTCAATTGCTTCCTGAACCCTCTTGACTGTATGCCCCATATTTCTCCCCCTCTTCCACAGAGCCTCGTCATCTGCAAATAGAGACCTCCCAATATCCACCGCTTGCTTCCAACTGCCCGGCAACCTCCCTTTTGCCCACACTTCATTAAATAACCTCAGCACCACCCCCAGTGCCACATCACTAAGATGGACTAACATCACATAACACACCTCATCCCTCCCCGGTGACGTCAACCCAGCCCTACTAACAGCCCTCCTGACTTCTGCCAATGTAAACGGAGCATCCATCGCATCATCCCTCCCTTCCCTCACCCCCAACACCCCTATATTCGCCACCCTAGTCCCTTCCCTCCCACTCCTCCTCTCCTCCGTCATATTACTTGAGCTATGTACCTGAACAAAGGCCTTTGCCAACATCTCAGCCTTTCCCACATCACTTACAGCCGTCCCCACTCCATTTTACAGCACTGGATAGTTCCACTCCCTCCTCAGCCCACTCATCAGCTTAATCATACCCCAGACCTCCCAGACCGGCGTGCTCCTCCCTATTGTCCCACAATACCCCCTCCCCCCCACCACACCCAGCCGCTTCACACCGCCACCAGGCTTCACCCCCTCCAACCTAACTCCCCCGTCCTCGACCCCTCCCAAACCCACTCACCTCCCAGCCCTCCAGAACCTCCATCCCACCCTCCACCTCTCTCCCTCCCCCACTACTACCCGCCATCCCTGGTCCACTCACAGCCCGGCCGTGACAAACCGCCAAACTCCAGCCTACACTCGAGAAACCACAGTACTCCCTTCAGCTTCCGGGTTATTCGTCGATCAGATAGGATGACAACCGTCAAACTAGTAAATTCCTTCAGTCAAGTCAAATCTCGACAGCACACTCTCACAGACCCAACTCTCAGCATGCAGAGAGTGAGAGAGAGAGGTGTGAGAGGGAGGCTCCATTTGGATCCAATTTAACATTTCTTTCTCTTGCTTTCTTCCCTCAAGTGAGCTTTTGTGATGAATATATATATATACACACACATAAACAGTACCTTTGAAAAGGCCATAATTATTTTATGCCTTGGAGTTCTTGATGTCCAATGACGTGTGAGGTATATATTTTACAAGTTCAATATGCATTCTAAAATTATGTTGCTCATGAAAGCAATAGACACTCATACATTCAGAAACTTATGCTGCGTGCTTTGACATCTAAAAACACATACGGTGAGTATATACTGTATATATATTTTAATATATATACACACAGTGTATACAGTGGGGACTGAAAGTATTTGGGCAGTGACACAATCACTGACAATGAGGTTAAAGTGCAGACTTTCAGCTTTAATTTTAGGGGTTTTCCTTCCATATTGGGGGTGAACCATGTAGCAATTGTAGCACTTTTTATACACAGCCCCCCCCCCCATTTTAGGGGACAAAAATTTATTGAACAAATTAACAAACTTAAATTAAGTCATCATATTTAATATTTGGTTGCATATCCTTTGCATGCCATGACTTTCTGTTGTCTGTGACCCAAAAACATCAAAAGACTCTTTTCTGGAACTTAAGCGATACTATAACCTCTTTATTTGAATGGATCTTTATGGGAATTTGGTGGAAGGGGGGCTAGATTCAGCTGTAAATTACACTGAAACAGTATGGATCACATGGTTGGCTAAATGGCTGTAAGTCATCAAGGGTCTGAGGTATCAAACGAGCCTCAAACCATCACTCTGCTGCCATATATGCAGTAGATATGGATGGATATGGATGACTTTAAGGGTTGTTTCTCCAGAACCATTTTTCCTATTGAACTCTATAGAAAAACAACCATTAAAGCGATCCATCCATATCTACTGCATATCTGGCAGCAGAGTGATGGTTTGAGGCTCGTTTGATACCTCAGACCTTTGATGATTTACAGCCATACCATGTGATCCATACTGTTCCAGCGTAATCTACAGCTTAATCTAGACCTCCCCTAAATTTATTTTAATTTGTCCAATTACTTTTCGTCCCCTAAAATTGAGGGGGGGGGAGGGGGGGACTGTGTATACTAAGGGCTACAATTGCTCCACGATTCACCCAATATGGATGTAAAAACCCTCAAATTAAAGCTGAACATCTGCACTTTAACCTCAGTCACCGTTCCATTTCAAATCCAATGTTCTGGAGTACAGAGTCAAAACAACAACAAAAAATGGTGTCACTGCCCAAATACGTCCCCACTGTATATACTGTAAGTTTTTAGGGCATTTCAGCTTTTTATTGGACAGCACAGTGTACAGAGACAGGAAGAATGGGAGCGAGAGAGAGGGAGAGACAAAGGTCACGTGGCCAGATTCGAACCACCGATGTCGCGACTCACAATGACCATGTGGATAGTGCTCTTACAGGCTACGCCACAGAGACGCCTATGTTTAGTACTTTTATTAGGTGCTCCACCATATTCTGATGTTTATTAATCACAGGCAGTTGGAAAGATTGCCGTATCCGGGCCTGCCCTTCCCTGAGAGGCCTGCTCATCGTTCACCTCCCATTAAAAGCAGAGTACAAAGACCTATATTTAATCGAGCGGGTTGGCTCGGCCGCGGTGCCGGGCCATGTCTGTGGAAACTGTGCGATGGCGGCGGTGATTGATTGGCTGCCAGGGTATTTTTATCTGCGAGATCAGCGAGATGATGGAGGAGAAGAGGCAGTTAATAAAGACTGATGACAGAGGGGCATTTCAGACACTGCGAAGCAGCAGAACGGCGCTCCCCCTTGTTAACACAATTTGGTATAGCCTGTTGTCCTTCACAGCTGCGCCAGGAGCACTGCAGCAGACGCACCTGTATGCCAGAGCGAATTTCTATGGATCCCTCACTTACTAAAGGGCCTGTGGACACCTGGCGCACCACTGGGGTGAGGTAATGCAGCGGCAACCCAAGATAGTCAGGCATCGTCAAACCAAAGATAGTCAGGCATCGTCAAACCAAAGATAGTCAGGCCAACACAAGCCCGCCCTAGCCCTGGTGAGACAAAGCCACTTGTGGCCTTATACTGCAATAGCTCATGCTTGAACCTTCAGTGTCTATAGAGCCTGACCGCAACTCATGGCTAGCGTCTTTTTGCTAGCATGACTTTGTAAACCAGAGGCCATACCACCATGTAATTTTCTCCTGCATGATGGCTGGAGTTTGGCTGTGCTTGGATAATACTTTTAAAGGAGATCTTCAGGAAAAACCAGTTTCTTTGGGGACACTGTTGACCTTCCTGGTTTAAATAAAGATTAGTAAGAATACAAGACCTTAGTTATGCAGTGCTGGCCCTGGTATTAAAACCTGAAGAGCCTCCAAGTGCTGCTGAATGGAGCTTATGAGATCTGTCTTTGTGTGTTGTAGGTTACCTCTGAGCCATGTGGCAGCCAATGCCTTCCCAGGTTATGAACAGAAAGCCTATAAAGAATGGGGAGTCTGCTTTCAGGAATTTCACACAATCCTAAAGCGGAACGGAGGCTGTAAGACTGGAGTACTGGAGATTGCGGGTATCGGTGTGGCTTACACATAAAACAGACACAGTTCAGCATCCAGCTTTTTATCCCTTTCTGAAAGAAAACTTTCTATGTAACCCAAGCGTGTGAAGTCTAGCACCCCTGTCGGAAGAGGGCTGCGTTGACAACAGCAGGCTGCCGTCTGAAAGCGATGAGTGAAGCCCCCCCGCCCCCTTCCCCGGTTTTGTCGTCTCGTCTTACGAGGTGAGGCGTGAGATCCCAATACCTCGATTTGCCAGTCGTCTCGACTGTGAGGCCAGACTTCGACGGGAAGCGCTGGAAATTTCAGCCGACGCGGGTTCGCCCGGGCGCGGGATAAAAGTTAATGACTCAATGCTCGAACCGAATTTCAGGTCGCGACCGTCTGTTCAAGTGACACAACGCACATGGGCTTCGATATCTGATAATTAATGGTGCAGTGGTTATGACTTTTCATCAATGGGCGGGAAAAGCCGGTGACAGTGTAATCACTTCTGCGTGTCATCTGAATCTTAATAAACACTGGTAAACGTTGACAGCTCTGCCAGAGTTTCTGCTACAGTCATTTGCCTCAGGTCTCCAGGGAGCGTTCAGTGCCATGGTATAGAATACTAAACCTAATGCACATGTAAGAAGTTACAAAGCCACTGAAGCATATTAGCTCAATGCGTTTTTAAATTATTATTTTATTTTTTTAGGGCTGAGCAAATTTATCTGGTATAGTCTGCTTCCATAAACAAGGAAGTCGAGCAGTCCCACAGCAGATGACAAACAATGTTAGCGCTGTAAGAAATTACGAGTAAGTATCACCACTCACCAGATCATTATTTTTTATAAATGAAGTACAGTAGTGGACTGGAAAGTATACATGAGTCCAGAGAGAACCATGTTGGTCTTTGGAAAGTGTGTGCAGGGTGAGAAGGCCCAGCTTGGGGGGAACCCAGCAGCCGTGCTTAGATTATTAAATAGGCTCTTCTTCAAAAGCCAGAGCAACACGACCCGCTAACAAATACTGCGGCCCCATTCCCCCAGAATCCATAGCAGGGAGATTCCATGGCTTTGGGGGTCGGCTGCGGATCATATGCTTTTTGTTACGTAGAAACCCTGCTGGGGAGCCTCGCTTAGCATTGGTTACCGATCTCAAACACCGGAGAGATGTGTGGCAGTCAAACGCCTTTCCTCCTGGCGGGAGGTGGGGTAAAGATTTTCATCCCGGAAATCACCGATTCCTCCAATCCAGAGAGCTTTAGATTGGCTGTCATGGAAATGGATGCCACCGCTTGATATAATCGTTCATATTCTTTACAAAGCGTGTTCCACAAGCAACTAGTGTTGTGTTATTCACTTGATAACATGTTTTTCTCTATTTTTCTCTGGTGATTTCCCAACCCTCTACCAGGTCTATCACACAATGATTGCATTTTGCACATAGAAATTCGGGAGTGGAATTTACTCATGAGGTTACAGGGTTTTTCTCAAAACTGTATCAGTTGGTTATACACAGTCCGACAGTGGGCACTTGAAATCTAATTTTTATCTCCTGAAACAAAATATCTTAAAATCTGAATAATGTTAAAACCCTGTTCCATACACAGAAACACCCACTCTAATTATAGTTACAGCATCACTCTAAAATAATCTATACCCTACCGCTAAAACGCCAACGGGGAACTCCAGGCAAGAACAGCTGAACATAAAGACTGGAACTCGTTATAGTCTACATATTACTTTTTTTTTAAAGCAAGCAGCATATTTTTAGACCTGTAACTTTGCTAAATATCTAAAATGCATTTACATAAAATAAAATGCAGCTGAGAAAAATGGACAAGTTGGACAGTGGACATTAAGCCTCCTCAAAACTGCTGCCAACTGCAATAATGTCACCTTAAAGCAAAATTTAACTTTGGTAGAACTTTAATAATAATAATAATAATAATGCATTTTATTTATAAAGCGCCTTTCAAGGCACTCAAGGTCGCCGTACAACAATACAGATAAAAAAAAACAATATAAAAAAAAATAAAAAACAAAAAAAAAAAAAAAGCAAGATTTACAAATGCAGAATTTGTAGCAGAGCAAAGACAAACAGGAACATTATAAGTTATATGCCTGTCTAAAAAGGTGGGTTTTGTAGTTACCTGGTCATAATATGAGTCCAAATAGTGGCGAAATATGTTCATTAGTTGCCATGTGCTCCCCTGGGTGATAAAATGTCTCAAAATGACACTTCTAGCACATACAGTGCACTCCACTATTATTGGCACCCCTGGTAAAAATGAGTAAAAAGGGTTATAAAAAATTCACATTTTGGTGAATTAGCTTAAAGTCACACTGAATAAATGAAAAAAATCAAACCTTTAATTGAAGAAAATTTATTATGAGAAAAAAAAATCCTTCATCAAGAAATAATTATTTTTAACAAAAACACGTGAGCCACAATTATTGGCACCCCTGCATTTATATATAGAATAAAGTAATAATTTAAAATATTTCACATATCCTTTGCATGCCATGACTTCCTGATGTCTGTGACCCAACAACATCAAAAGACTCTTGATATATTATTATCTGGTACTCTTACAAGCGATACTATAACGTCTTTGCATTTGAATGGATGTCTATGGGAATTGGGGGGTGGGACTAGAGTTAGCTGTAAATTATGCTGGAACAGTATAAAGCGCCCCCCTCCACCCCCCGCCCCCGCTGCATTGTGGTCAGTTCACTTGGAGGTAAACATGAATGAAAGAAGCAGTTTGCGGATCTGTCATTCCACACACATTCCTGACCTTTAAACATGTTTGCTGGCTCTTGCTTACACCCACCCACCCTGGTGGCTTAAGAGATAATCAACACCCCCACTCCCTCAACCACCCCCCACCCCCGCTCTGCATGCCTCCTCAAAGAAGATAGCCTGCTAAATCTCCACTTGTCCGAGCTTGAGCCCCTGATGATAAGACAGAGTTAAAATACACTATGCAAATGTCGTTAACGCCAGCTTCATGCCGTAAAGATGGAAAACGGGAGCTTGCATGTCACGTAAACAGAAAGTGTACTCTGGAAACATTAGGCACACCAGCAAGAACCGAGAACCATTTCATAATCCAAAAACACTATACAGAGGGAAACTGACCGGTAGACATGTGGCACAGACAAAAAAATTCATAAAGTTTAACAAAAGAATATGAAAGGGAGGGAGGGCTGCGCTTGGTATTTTGACATTGGGGGAGGGGCGGGGGTGGTGGTAACAAAGAACGGTTACACAGTAGGCTCTGTTAGAAGGCACAGAATGGCATCTGATCCACTAGTTGTAATTTTGGAGGTGAAATGAATGTTGTTGGAACGAAAGTGTTCTTAACTTGATGAAAATTCCTGTGCTCATAAATACACCACGCTGGCGCCTAAGTGTTCATGGAGGACAGCTTGGCCTAGTGCTGAGTAGCGGCTGGGAGGATTAGTGCTGCAGGGACAGAGCAACCTTCGAGGGGTCAGACACGTGGGAAACCCATACCAACCAAAGCACTATGCACCCTATGTGCATTAACACATGTGTGTGATGAATGAACACATCAAGTCTCACCTGTGGGATTACAGCTGCCATTAATCTCACCTGTAAAATCTCACCTGTGCAATGACAGCAGTAATCAATCTCACCTATAAGAGCTCACCCGTGTGATCAAGTGTCACTTGTGATCACGGATCACATGGATCTCACCTGTGTGATTACAGATGACATGA
The DNA here is from genome assembly GCA_022702515.1 of Ilyophis sp. 1 JC-2022. Lineage (NCBI taxonomy): Eukaryota > Metazoa > Chordata > Actinopteri > Anguilliformes > Synaphobranchidae > Ilyophis > Ilyophis sp. 1 JC-2022. Next base: position 33,346,892 of record CM040399.1, on the reverse strand, counting down.
ACATCACTTGTAATTTCAAATGTGTAATCACAGCAGGCATTAATTCAATCTGTGTGACTACAGAGGGCCGGCCAGCCAGTGCACCCCCCGGCCCATCAAAGAGAAGGTTGAGAATTTAGACACGACTGACTGGATTTCAATAACCACTCATATTCCAAGGGTATAGATTATCACAGCTCTCAGTAACCACATACCCTCTCTAAATATAACTCAAATGTATTGGCAGTGGAACACCACAAATCAAAAATAAACAGGTGACATCCCTTCCTTGAAGAGTGGATGGTATCAATACAACCTGGAAATTTGCAACTGCAGCTACAGGTCATAAATATCTGAATGACCATAAACATAAAAAAGAGAAAAACACATGTTAGTCAGAAGTTTGTGAGTGTGAGTGTGAGTGTGAGTGTGAGTGTGAGTGTGTGTGCATGCTTAAGAAGATTGGCACCTTGTTTCTCCCCTGTGCTGTGATTGACAGGTTGTGTTGGAGGCAGATTAGACGCACCCGGTCGACGAGAGGGCAAGATAACTTTATTATGGCAGGGTTGTTCCAGTGCCCTGTCCCCATGCCAACCACACACAAATAAACACAAACACGCCGCTTTGCATTTAGCTCCATTTACGTCTGCGTGTGCAATTCCTTCATAACCAAAAAACAAGCTGCTCTCTCCGCTTCTTCTTCTAAAAACTGACACATGAGAAACGGAACCTTCCAGACCAGTAATGAGGGCCCTCGCTGACTACACAAAGCAAGTCACTGTGTCTTTCAGTGAAGATAGGCAATTATTGTTCAAGATAAAGAGCAGAAGAAAAAGCTGTACTGTGACAGTCATAATTTGAACTAATTCATAAAATGTGACCTTTCATGTTCGAATGGTGACTGTCAACCGAGCCCTGCTTCTTCCTTGTCTCTCAAAACAGATAGCATGTGAAGGTCGTTTTTTAATCATATTCTGTATGAGATCCATTGTGCCTTGCCAAACATACGGCGTTAGTTCTAACAATGAGAGGGACAGGAGGAGAATAATTGAACTATTGACTCGGATCAGATCCTACATAAATGGCCTTAATGAGCAAAGACGAAAATACACGGCGCCTTCATTCGATGCCTGTGGCGGTAATGGCGGCCGCTGAAAGAAATGAAAGAATGAAAATCGATTGAGACCCCTCTTTGCACGCATCACTGAAAATACTTGAGAAAATTGGTCTAATCTGGAGGGAAATTGACCTTTTCATGTTCCTGACCTGTTCCTCAGAAACTTTTTTTTAAAACTCTTTGTTTTCCTCCAGAGAACATTTGTTTCCTGCCGAGGTCTGGTTGCTTTAGTTTTTAGAAACTTTTGTTGTTTAAATACAACTAATCGTTTAATGGGATCATTATTACCCATTAAGACTGTTCAGAAACTTTAACAAAGTCCACGGGGCACTGATTGTAGACTCTTTAATACCATAGCCTCTGAATGCTCCTTGCTACCCACATTGACTTTATCAGGTGAATACAGTGAGTTAGACAGGGGAGAATACAGTGAGTTAGACAGGGGAGAATCCAGTGAGTTAGACAGGGGAGAATACAGTGAGTTAGACAGGGGAGAATCCAATGAGTTAGACAGGGGAGAATACAGTGAGTTAGACAGGGGAGAATACAGTGAGTTAGACAGGGGAGAATCCAGTGAGTTAGACAGGGGAGAATACAGTGAGTTAGACAGGGGAGAATCCAGTGAGTTAGACAGGGGAGAATACAGTGAGTTAGACAGGGGAGAATACAGTGAGTTAGACAGGGGAGAATACAGTGAGTTAGACAGGGGAGAATACAGTGAGTTAGACAGGGGAGAATACAGTGAGTTAGACAGGGGAGAATACAGTGAGTTAGACAGGGGAGAATACAGTGAGTTAGACAGGGGAGAATACAGTGAGTTAGACAGGGGAGAATACAGTGAGTTAGACAGGGGAGAATACAGTGAGTTAGACAGGGGAGAATACAGTGAGTTAGACAGGGGAGAATACAGTGAGTTAGACAGGGGAGAATACAGTGAGTTAGACAGGGGAGAATACAGTGAGTTAGACAGGGGAGAATACAGTGAGTTAGACAGGGGAGAATCCAGTGAGTTAGACAGGGGAGAATACAGTGAGTTAGACAGGGGAGAATACAGTGAGTTAGACAGGGGAGAATACAGTGAGTTAGACAGGGGAGAATACAGTGAGTTAGACAGGGGAGAATCCAGTGAGTTAGACAGGGGAGAATACAGTGAGTTAGACAGGGGAGAATACAGTGAGTTAGACAGGGGAGAATCCAGTGAGTTAGACAGGGGAGAATACAGTGAGTTAGACAGGGGAGAATACAGTGAGTTAGACAGGGGAGAATCCAGTGAGTTAGACAGGGGAGAATACAGTGAGTTAGACAGGGGAGAATACAGTGAGTTAGACAGGGGAGAATACAGTGAGTTAGACAGGGGAGAATACAGTGAGTTAGACAGGGGAGAATCCAATGAGTTAGACAGGGGAGAATACAGTGAGTTAGACAGGGGAGAATACAGTGAGTTAGACAGGGGAGAATCCAGTGAGTTAGACAGGGGAGAATACAGTGAGTTAGACAGGGGAGAATCCAGTGAGTTAGACAGGGGAGAATACAGTGAGTTAGACAGGGGAGAATCCAGTGAGTTAGACAGGGGAGAATACAGTGAGTTAGACAGGGGAGAATACAGTGAGTTAGACAGGGGAGAATACAGTGAGTTAGACAGGGGAGAATACAGTGAGTTAGACAGGGGAGAATCCAGTGAGTTAGACAGGGGAGAATCCAGTGAGTTAGACAGGGGAGAATCCAGTGAGTTAGACAGGGGAGAATACAGTGAGTTAGACAGGGGAGAATCCAGTGAGTTAGACAGGGGAGAATCCAGTGAGTTAGACAGGGGAGAATCCAGTGAGTTAGACAGGGGAGAATCCAGTGAGTTAGACAGGGGAGAATCCAGTGAGTTAGACAGGGGAGAATACAGTGAGTTAGACAGGGGAGAATCCAGTGAGTTAGACAGGGGAGAATCCAGTGAGTTAGACAGGGGAGAATCCAGTGAGTTAGACAGGGGAGAATACAGTGAGTTAGACAGGGGAGAATCCAGTGAGTTAGACAGGGGAGAATACAGTGAGTTAGACAGGGGAGAATACAGTGAGTTAGACAGGGGAGAATACAGTGAGTTAGACAGGGGAGAATCCAGTGAGTTAGACAGGGGAGAATACAGTGAGTTAGACAGGGGAGAATACAGTGAGTTAGACAGGGGGGAATACAGTGAGTTAGACAGGGGAGAATCCAGTGAGTTAGACAGGGGAGAATACAGTGAGTTAGACAGGGGAGAATCCAGTGAGTTAGACAGGGGAGAATACAGTGAGTTAGACAGGGGAGAATCCAGTGAGTTAGACAGGGGAGAATACAGTGAGTTAGACAGGGGAGAATCCAGTGAGTTAGACAGGGGAGAATCCAGTGAGTTAGACAGGGGAGAATCCAGTGAGTTAGACAGGGGAGAATACAGTGAGTTAGACAGGGGAGAATCCAGTGAGTTAGACAGGGGAGAATACAGTGAGTTAGACAGGGGAGAATCCAGTGAGTTAGACAGGGGAGAATCCAGTGAGTTAGACAGGGGAGAATACAGTGAGTTAGACAGGGGAGAATACAGTGAGTTAGACAGGGGAGAATACAGTGAGTTAGACAGGGAGAATACAGTGAGTTAGACAGGGGAGAATACAGTGAGTTAGACAGGGGAGAATACAGTGAGTTAGACAGGGGAGAATCCAGTGAGTTAGACAGGGGAGAATCCAGTGAGTTAGACAGGGGAGAATCCAGTGAGTTAGACAGGGGAGAATCCAGTGAGTTAGACAGGGGAGAATACAGTGAGTTAGACAGGGGAGAATCCAGTGAGTTAGACAGGGGAGAATCCAGTGAGTTAGACAGGGGAGAATCCAGTGAGTTAGACAGGGGAGAATCCAGTGAGTTAGACAGGGGAGAATCCAGTGAGTTAGACAGGGGAGAATACAGTGAGTTAGACAGGGGAGAATCCAGTGAGTTAGACAGGGGAGAATCCAGTGAGTTAGACAGGGGAGAATCCAGTGAGTTAGACAGGGGATAATCCAGTGAGTTAGACAGGGGATAATCCAGTGAGTTAGACAGGGGAGAATCCAGTGAGTTAGACAGGGGAGAATCCAGTGAGTTAGACAGGGGAGAATCCAGTGAGTTAGACAGGGGAGAATCCAGTGAGTTAGACAGGGGAGAATCCAGTGAGTTAGACAGGGGATAATCCAGTGAGTTAGACAGGGGAGAATACAGTGAGTTAGACAGGGGAGAATCCAGTGAGTTAGACAGGGGAGAATCCAGTGAGTTAGACAGGGGAGAATCCAGTGAGTTAGACAGGGGAGAATCCAGTGAGTTAGACAGGGGAGAATACAGTGAGTTAGACAGGGGAGAATCCAGTGAGTTAGTGAGTTAGACAGGGGAGAATACAGTGAGTTAGACAGGGGAGAATACAGTGAGTTAGACAGGGGAGAATACAGTGAGTTAGACAGGGGAGAATCCAGTGAGTTAGAGAGTTAGACAGGGGAGAATACAGTGAGTTAGACAGGGTAGAATCCAGTGCACACATATCATTTAATACTCAGACACATTTGTATCCATGTCCTAGTGAACTATTTTAAATCCAATCCAAATTCAATCTGTATTGATCCAATTTATCACTATACAGAACGGAATGTGATGAAAATACGAACGCGACTATGAACGCATCATAGAAGCTCAGCACATCTCAATTTCTGATTTTAACATTTTGACTTGAGTGCGAAATGATCTTTTGCGAACCTTTTTATAAACTCATACCGGATCATTCCTCGGGAGATTTAGCTCCTGCAGTCTTGTCTATTTTAACCCTGAACCGTTTCCCCTTTGGCTTCTATTTTAAAATGTCCAATCAGATTTGCAGGCCAGTTCCATTGCCGCAACGTCCGCCGTCGGTTCAAGAGGGCGCGTGCATTCTCTTTCCTCCACAAGCGTTCTGCCAGCCCCCTCTTATTTTGACCCTGGAGTCCACGAATCGGTGTTGAAATGAGTTTGAATACACAAACATAGAACGGTAACCTAGCGGTAGACGCAGTTGTTATTGTTGTTTCTGGATTCCGCAGCCAGTCGTTAAGTGTTTTCAGAAGAGCGCCGTCTCCCTCCGACCTTTTCTGAGAATCTGTGACGCGCTGGCCTGTCCTGGCCTCTAACGTGCCCAGTCAGTAAAAGCATCAATCACACCGCGTAATTAAAGCTCGCTGTCTAGCATGGTTGAGACACAGCCAAGCACTCAGGGTATTTACAAAACATCTGAAACTTTTTGTTTAAAAAAAAGAAAAGAAAAGAAAGGTTGCTAAGCAAATATTCCAGCTCGTCTCTCGCTTGCCCTCTGCGATCTCTCTGAAAAATACAGTAAAACAGGAGTGCGTAGTTTTATGGTTCTCAGAGTGGGTGTGAAACGGTACACCCTTCCTTCTCGATGCCTGCCAAGGCTGCTTAAGGCATTTGCAAATACAAACACATTTTAAGCATCTGAAGCCTGCCGTATCATATCTTCTGTTCTTATAACACATAGACACAGGCACACACAACAGGTTCAAGCTATATGCTTCTCAGAAATCTCAAATAATGATTATGCATTTATTTTAAAAAAAAGATATGCAATTAAAGGCCATGCAATAAATTATACCTTAATCAATCATAAAGGCCTACAAGGTGAAAATCCTCATTTGCACAAAAAAAAAAAAATCGATGTCAACTGATGACAGGCTACCAGATGGTAAATTCCTGTTTTCAACCTTGTGCCTATATTAAGGATTGTCACCTCAAGTATATGTCAAAGTAACGCCGCAGTATTTCTGGGTATTGAGAAATGTCTCAGGGAACGTCTTGGACAGCTACAGACATGCTCCAAAGCTCTTGCAGAAACTTTATTTAGAGAAACTTAAATATCTCACACCTTTGTGAAGATGTTTACGAGCAGTTTGTTCCGATCAGTGAATTAGCAGCTGTCAAAAATAACTCCGAAAGACAGGCAGGGACGGGAACACACTTGACCTTGAACTTCTGCCAGAAATCTGACTCTGTGCCTTATTAGCAGCAAGAAGCCCCTCCCCCACCACACATGTTCTCCAAACAATGAAGCCAAACACCCGAAAAGTCCAGCCTCTTCACTAATCTCTGAAGAGCTGAAGGCAGGACACCTCTTCAAAACTCTCAAGCAAATTTATGTTTACAAACCTTTACCGTCTGAAACTTGGCAAGAGGAAGACCAGAAAGCCTCTCCTCATGGTTCTCTGAGATCTGGAATCCATCTTTCACTGAGAAATAAAATCAATAAATAACTCTCCGAGACGTCACCGCAGAACAACTACGGCTATGAGAATAATTTACTATCTATAAGCAACAATTTGACCCTGGAGTGAAGTTACCCAGAGTCTCTGTGAAAGCTGTAGCGATGGTCTAGTAATGTCTTTCTGCTCGTACAGTTAAGCTCCCTAAAGCTCCGGCTGGCAGAGCCATCGCAGACAATGAGTCAGACTGATATTATTGCTCATGGTCCACATCAACATGGAGCCTTCCTTTAGGAAAATGCAATTGCACGGATGTTCATGTCCCCTCCCGTACCGCCCAGTGTGTCATCCACACATTTCACTAGGTTCCATTTTAGGCTGCGGTCACCCTATTGCCAACCACTGCGTCTTTCACAGAGACAGCGCAAATGAACAGTCGCGACATCCCCGTTATTGTTTTCAACGGACGGTCAATGCAGAAGTGTGGCTGTGGCTATCCGTGTCACATTTCAGTTCAGGATGTAAACTGACATTCAATTTATCATTTAAAAAATTCTCAAAGAATCTCATGGACATTTTTAAATATACAGTACAGTCCAAAAGTATTTGGACATTGACATTTTTTTTGTGTCAATAGGCAAATGTGTCTATAAAAAGGGCTACAATTACTATATGGTTCACCCAATATGTATGTAAACACCCTCAAATTAAAGCTGAAAGTCTGCACTTTAATCTCAGTCACTGTTCCATTTCAAATGTGCTGGAGTATAGAGCCAAAACTAAAACAAAAATTGTCACTGTCCAAATACCTTTGGACTGCACTGTACATTAATTTCATTGTTGCGCTTGATGGCATGAATGGAATCGACCAATGATGCCAATGACTGCTGCTAATCAGTAAGATTCATGAAATCTCTTATTAGTATTTTAATTTTATCAGGGAGGTCTCACTGAGACTAGTGTCTCTTTTTCAGGAGAGCCCTGATTACAAAATTCACAAACGCAATAATGACACAACAATAAACAAAATACAATACAAAAGAATAAAAAACATAAAAAGCAAATGACATGAAACATGTGCAGTCCTCCAACCCAGTGCTCCGCCAACAACTTGAATTTCCGTAAAGACACCAATGTGTCCAGTCTTAGAGAGCGTTTGAGTTTGTTCCACATGTGTGATGCATAAAAGCGTTTTTTCCTAACTGGGATGCAACAAATGGAGCCTCTAGCGTTACCGTTATCCACTCTTGTAATCGACTGGCATAGGTTGCAGTACTAATAGTTAAGTGAGGTTAGATAATATGGATAAATAGAAAAGTGTAAGATCTTGGTATAAGATGACAATGATCTGTGCTAAATATTTGTCCGGTGATGAAGCGGAGAGCGCTATGATTATGAAAGACTGCATCTAGTGGTTTTTGAGTGGTAGCAGATGCTATAAACTATATCTCCATAGTCTAAAACTGATAACAATGTGGATTGTACAATGATTTTCTTGCTGTTAAAACTGAAACATGATTTATTTCTATAAAAAAGGGTAGTTTTATTCTTAGCTTTTTAGTGAGTTTACCTATGAGAATTTTAAAAGAAAGTTTATCATCTAAACAGATTCCAAGATATTTGTAGGAGGGAACTCGTTCAATTAGAAGGCCATTTAAAGTATATATTATTGGCACCCCTGGTAAAGATGAGTAAAAAGGGTTATAAAAAAATTCACTGTTTGGTGAATTAGCTTAATCTCACACTGAAAAAGTCCATTTATTATGAAAAAAATAATCCCATATCAAGAAATAATTATTTTTAACAAAACCACACGTGCCACAATTATTGGCACCCCTGCATTTATATAGAGAATAAAGTAATCATTTTTTATATTTGGTCACATATCCTTTGCATGCCATGACTTCCTCATGTCTGTGACCCAACAACATCAAAAGACTCTTGATATCTTATTTTCTGGTACTACCAGCGAACATCTCTGCATTTGAATGGATCTCTATGGAAATTGGGGGGTTAGACTAGATTTATCAGTAAATTACACTGGAACAGTATGGAACACATGGTTGGCTAAATGGCTCCAAGTCATCAGTACTTCCAACAGTAACTAGTAAATACGTTAGCCTACATATTACTCATGAGAAATATTATTTGTTACACTAGTTTTATATTACTTTTCCGTTACATCCGTGATCGATGGGAGGACACAGCAGGAACACAACATTTAAGGACAGGGCTGAATTTTGTGGATCAGTATGGTCGGTCTTGTGATTATTACCAATGCTTTTTTCCCCCCACGAAATGGCGATAAAGTAATGTAGGCTATGTAACAAATTTTTTTCTGAGATTAGTAACTAACATTATTACTTAAATTTGAATAGTAATTTTTTATATTACACGTTACTGAAAATAGTAATATTATTACAGTGACATTTTAATACACTAATAACGCCTTACTGCCCAACACTGATGTGCAAGTGCTCCAGTGTTTACTGAGTCCGGGTATACATTGTACTTTATATGCACTGTCCCATACTGAGAGCACCTTCTCTATAAGCTGACTGAAGTGCATGGGATAGCCTTTATTTCATTGTTATAACACTCGCTAATTACCATTACCCATCCATATAGAACAATGCATGTTAAAACTGTTCATTTAATTTTTTAACATTTTGCTTGCAAGTACGTTTCTTGCCCTCAATACAGGTAAGTGAGTGGGGTTTAGAAAAGAGGAGGAGACCTATTTGATTGGACCACAGAAAGGCTAAACATCCTGCATAGTGCAGCTTTAAGCTTATATTCCTTGTAATAGTACTAACTTTTAGTTTTATTAAGGAACTCACCATTTCAGTTATCTTGACATTAGCCAGCTCATCCACTCTATAACAGAATCATTTTATAGTCCTGCCATGTGTTTCTTCCACCCATGAGCCCGATTTCACTAATTATTTGGTTGAAGAATTTGTTTAATTAGCAAATCTAGGTGATTGGAATAAAATACTGGGGAGGACTTTTACTTTCTGAACCTGGATTTTACACCTCCGCAGTTGACATAAGTTTCATAAAACAGTACAGACCACCTACTGTCTGGTGAACAGCACTATGAACTCTCCTTGAAGAAAGTTGAGCGATATTTAGCACATTCACACTTTCAGTGTGAAAGATCCATAATAATGCTGGTGTGTTTTTTCATGAAGAACATCACCTTGTGCAGAATGTGGGTATGTCGCACACTAAGGAAACAATCCTACAATCGACCCATTATCTCACCCACTTATTCCTGGTCAGGGTCGCGGGGAAGCATATCCCCCAACACGCATTGGAAGAGAGGCAGGAATACACCCTGGACAGGTCGCCAATCCATCGCAGGGTACGCACTCCATTCACTCACACACTCATACCTATGGGCAATTTAGAGTCTCCAATTAACCCAACCTGCATGTTTTTGGACTGTGGGAGGAGATCAGAGTACCCGGAGGAAACCCACGCGGACACGGGGAGACCATGCAAACACCGCACAGTGCAGAAAGGCCGTCGGCCGGGATTCGAACTTGGTTTCTATAGACCCAAAACAATCAGTATCCACAATATAATTGAACATGAAGATTTCTGAGAAGGGTCAGCTTGTATTTATTTGCACATGATATGTATTTTATCTATATAATGGTATTTGTATGAGCTCCAGGCTTGGTGTAGTTACTTTAGATGTTCAGGGCACACAAAGTCATTGGCCATCACAACGCTGGTTCATAAATACCAAGCCTGTCCCACAAAGCATTTCTCTGTGATTCTTAACAGAAGCAGATTTCCCTCTAAACCCATAAAGCCAGATTCTTTCAGTTATGCAGTCACAACCCTTTTCAGTCTATATAAGTCCGGGGTTTTCAAAGCGGGGGCCGCCAGGGGGGCCAAATGGAAGGAAGAAGAAAATGGAAAATGCAAAAAATAAAAATAATACATAATAATACTAATTTTTTAAAAAATATTTTAAAAATACATTTCAATTCAATTCATAAGATTACTGTGCCGGTTTAAAATAAGATATAAATTGTTATAAATCCTTTCATATCGAAATTAGGTCTTTGCCATGCCCTTCTTTCAATCGCAGCCAATAACTAACCATCTGCCTGTCAGTCAAAGTGTTACGTTGATTACGGAATCAAAATAGGGTAAAAAGTATTGTGTTGTGTATTAAGAAGCTGTATGTTTGATTTTTTATATTTGCCAGTGTAATTTAAAAGTTTTTTTTTTTAAAGCCATTTCGCAATAGGGGGGCCCCAGCCAAAGGCTACGGCTATTTGGGGGTCCTTGGCATGAAAACGTTTGGGAACCCCTGATATAAGTCATAGAGGCTTTGTGAATCACAAAAAAGGTGGAGCAACAAGGTGCCAATTTGAACCAATCATAGCGCTTTGCTATGGAGAGTTATTTTTTATTGGACAAGCAAGACGATGATCAACACTGCATGGCAGCTTCACCAGTTACGTTAAGGGTTTGTGAAACTAAATTCCCAGAGGGCCTGTGGGTACGCGGCCTTTTGTGGTTTCCTTTCAATCAGCTGCCAATTATTCCTTGAGAAGGTGTGTGGAATCTTTAGCCAATCAAGGACTAAAATTAACCACTGGTGCCGAGAACACCCCGGAAACCAGTAGACTGGTATATATATATATATTTTTAGGGCTTCTCAGCTTTTTTGAACAGCACAGTGTAGAGAGACAGGAAGAATGGAGGGAGGGAGGGAGGGAGGGAGGGAGGGAGACATGTGACAAAGGCCGCATGGCCGGATTTAAACCGCTGATGTCACGGCTCGCAATGAGCATGTGGACGGGCTACGCCACCGAGACACCGTCTTTAGTTCACGCTTTTTGAGAAAGCAGCAAAGAAAGCGCTAAATATTTTCCCTAATAGCCGAACGATACGTGAGAGGCAGGCATGTAACAGGAGATTAAACACTGTATGCAGTGCGATGAGATTAGGAGCGGCTCTCGTAATAGCACCGGGCCGTCGTGAGACGCACCCTGTTGTTACATAAGCAAGGGAGCTGTGCGGCAGCAGGGGTTGGAGTGTTACCAAGGAAACCCAAAATGTTTCACTTTTTAATTACGACTGCTTGCACCCCTCCTGCCTACCGCTTCTTCCTTCTTCCAGGAAGAAGAGTCTCTTCTCAGCTTTTTCCCCCTCACATCTGGACCCATTTCACCTGGTGCATATTTCACCCAGGTGGGCTGGTTTTGCAAAACAATATAATGCGCCTTTCTCGTGACATTTTAGAACGGCGGGTTTGAGTAGGCGTGAAACCTTGTATCTGGTGCGTGTCCAGCGTAAACAAACAGCGAGAGAAAGATCTTGACACCATCCTGCCTCCAGACAGCAGAAAGACAGGTCTCTATTTTTTAATAAAAAGGTATTTTCAGATGAGATGCGCTTCTCAGTGCCTGGCTCAGAAAAGCGTTCTGGCTGTACAGAATTTTAAGAAAGAAAAAAATAAATCTAGGTGCACACGGTGAACGGTGATGAAGTTCACATTTCATATGATGACAATAATTTCACTCCGAGAACAAACGAGAACGAGGGGCGGAAAACAAGGACAATGCAGAACCAAGTCAGCAACAATGAACAAAGGGAAGGAGCGGGCGAGGAAAGCGGCACGCAGTGACTGCACGGAGCACGCTAGGACCATGCTGAAGCTTTTCCCCGAAATAAACTATAACGGAGATGCCCTTTGTGCGGCCCCTGCTTATTGCGCCTTCTCTGGCTCACAGACCCGTCACACCAACGAGGGAAATCTCTCGCTCGCACATTCTAGGCATGTCCAGCGTGCATCCGCGCTTACCGCTGCCCAGTCGCCGGCCGCAGTCCTCCAGGGTCCCCGTCCATGTGAACCTGCTGCATTTGCTGTTGCCGAACATCGTTCCCACGGGGTATTTGTTTGGGTTTGCTTGGAGTTTTATTCACCTATATATTTTATTTTTTTACAGAAAAAAATTTACTAAGCCAAAAAAATATATATATTTTAAACCTTACAAAGTAAATATGCTCGTAGTTCTTCTGACCACCGCTGCCCTCTCAGAGACTAACCCCCCCCTCCTTCCTCTCGGAGTGTGTGAGGCCGCCACCCACCTGGGCATTTATAACAACTCCCTCTGCGCACTGTGCCCAATGGGACTGAGGCCCAAATGTCAGACAGTGACAAGGCTAAGTGAAGTCGCCGCGCTCGCTGTGCTGAGGGCAGGAGGGAGGGTAAATCATGGCCGTGGTCGTCATCATCGGCCGAGGGCCGGCTGGGCTGTCCTCTGCAGAGCTCTTTTTCTGTAGGGGGTCTGGAATCTCAGTTGTTCCCGGGAGAGGGGCAGTGCTTGCTTTCTCTGGTTTCTGGAGGGGTCCCGAAATCTGTCACAAGGCCTTGGTGCGAGTGCCTGGTCTACCTCTGCCGCTCGCCGCATCAGCCTGGCATTCCCACAAAAAATTTATTAAATGTGTGGAGCGTGGCGGTAAATGCTTCCTGTCAGACAGCAGAGTTACACCTACATTTTTCCATCAACCCCCCCCCCCCCCCCCACACACACACACCCCCTTACCCCCCTCAAAGCACCAGCTTGAAGGCATTCAGTGACACACTGCATGTGTGAAGCCAGGAGTCAAAGCGCCTGGCAGAGCAAGAACAAACCCACTTGATAGCCTCCCATGGTTTCCACATTCTTCCATAGAGGAGTCATTTTCCCCCAGGACAGTTACAGTATCACACATACTGGTTTTGAGCACGGGGCATTTTTGCACTGCTGGACGAAGGCGCTGTGAGTGATGTCCTGGTGACTGACAAGTCCTGTCCCGGACCAGAAAAAAATCTAACGTTTCCAGTGCTGCTCGGCAACCACCTCCCACCATGCTCCCCCCTCCACTAGCACTGGCCGACTGCACGCCAGGGCCCGCCGTTCGAAGTATGACTTAAGCAGCAGTGATGTGAGCAACTCTGAAGTCGAGAAAACGACACTCCGTTTTCACACTCACCTGGTGAAATTCGAGGACAAAGTTTTCTGCGTTCCGTGGACTGCCGTGAACAAGGATGCATGCGTTAATGCAGGGCCAGAGGGCTGTAGTAAATCTGTCGTGATGGACTACAAAGCCAATATTTACAGCCACTGGACGCATGCCAATATTTACAGCCACTGGACGCATGTCCACCTGTTAATTAGCATGGCATCTGCAGAATAGCTTGAGCCGGATTGGACGCCACAGCCTTGACATCAACAACCAGAGAGACAGTTCCCTGGTTATCAATGTCAGGGGATCCTTGTTAAAAGCAAGGTGAATGTTAGGAGCTCCAAAAAGAGGATTCGCTCCCTGACCTCTTCCCTCTGGGTCTGCGCCATTCACCCTGAACATACAGTATCGAAGGTGGCGCCACCTCCTGGAGGTCCAGTAATAGTGTCACAGGCTCCCTTGGCTGGGGACCTTTGGTCTTTCGCTCAGTGAGCAGTTTCCCTTTTTGCGCAGTGCAGCCGACGAGGGCCGCAGTTAAAACCCCCCCCCCGACAGGCTGACACACTAAACGCCCATCAGTCTAGGCCAGCCCTCACCTTGCTGGCACCCATGTGTTTCACAACAGACCAGATGGTAGAGCCCAGAGGAACCAACTCCAGCACCCAAACAGGTCAGTTGGTCGCAACGGACTAAAGAGCGTGTAAGTTTCCCCATCTCGTGCCAGGATCATCGCACAAAAAAAAATAAAAAATAAATAAAAGGGATGACTGAGAAATGACTACATAAACATACTCTGAACAAATTCTCAATGGTTTCAGCGGAGCCAATGCAAAAGAGAGAAAGAGAGAGAAAGAGAGAGAAAGAGAGAGAAAGAGAGAGAAAGAGAGAGAGAGAGAGAAAGAGAAAGAGAAAGAGAAAGAGAAAGAGAAAGAGAGAGAGAGAGAGAGAGAGAGAGAGAGAGAGAGAGAGAGAGAGAGAGAGGTGAACTGAATATGTTTGTCGCCATGTAAAATTGCAGCCTCCTGAGGGCGCTATTCTGGAATGCGAGACCTGAAATGACCGGATTAAACCTGGAGCCATCCGAGCCACATCTGACACTCTCTCTGGGAGCAGCCCTGCATCACACACTCTGTCAGCCACCATGAAAAATAAATAAATAAATAAATCTGCAAAATTATATCGTCAAGGCCGAGTTGTCTCACTACACTCGATGAAGGTTTTATTTACGAGAGCTCCGAATATCGGGAACGCAATGATCCCGCAAGCGAGGGGTTCGATTCCCCCCTGTCCCGTCCAGAAATGACCCGTCCTGAGGTGTGGGCAATGCAGCAGAATCCATCTCCAGACTCATAAAATATGTTTTATAAAACATAAAAACATCCGTTATGCTGCTCATAAAGCCCACGGCGGCCCAACTCCATTACACCTCAAATTACAAATACGGATAAAGAAATAATCGTCAAACTCCTCGGACCAGGGACATTAAACACCTCCCAGAGTGCAATTCAAATAAATCCCAGGCAGTGCGGTGCGTTGCATGCTCCCTCTCCCCTGACACCCGTCAGGTGTGTCCTCGGTTTGTGCCGGGAGAGCCGTTACACGTGGACATAAATTGTGGGCAATTTCGACCGTGAACCTCACTTTTGAGAAATTGTGGACGTGGTTTCAGCAGCGCCACATTCTGGAGAATATGGTTTCTGTCACCGGCATGAGCAGCCCAGCACCTTCAAAATTAATCACTAACTGCACTCGTTTATAAAAACAAATTCCGTGTGAAATTGCAAAATGCTCTACAAGGCCCCCCCCAAAAACTCACATTTTTCAGTCTTGCAAGGACACAACCACATAAACGAAAAGGACAGAAGACCCCCCATTCAGGTAAGGATTAATGTGGACAGTATGGCTGGAGTGTCAATTTGCCTGCTCTGTGTGAGAGACAACACAGGCCCGATTGTAGGCACACTCGTTGCTTCAATGAGAAACATGCAGAAATGGAAGATGGGAGATCGGCAAATTCCCCCTGCCCAGCGGGTTACCCCAAGATACAATCAAAATCTCCAAGTCATTGTCTTGTGTTATTCCGTCAAACTCAGTGAATTCAAGACTCCTGACAAAATGTTTCGTTAAAAAATTAAAATACAAATAAAAACTGACCTGAAAAATGTGTCACACAAGCCATAAAATTGGACATAAAAAAGAATAAAAACAGAGGGGCAGAAAAAGGGCAGCATAACCATAGATATAGAACCATACCGATGCGTGTATGGAGGAGAGTCGTGGAGGCGGAGTTTGTGTGTCGGACTGCTTGGTGACACTGGACATCTCTGAGCTATTTTTTATTATTATTATTATTATTTTTTTAAAATCATGGCTGTATTGCACTTTAATTCACTTAATTGATGTAATGATTCTGTTGGATGTCTTTGTTTGATATGTTTGTTTGTTTGTGTGTTGTGGGTCTGCCCCACTATCTGTCTTTTTTTGTTGTTGCTGGGGCTACAACTGAAGTTCCCTTGCGGGAAAATAAATTATTCTATTCTATAGATATGACATATCGTGCAATGCAATAGTAATTTGGAATTCTGAAATGGAACAATTTGGCAGCCATCTTTCCTGGGTACAGCTATAATAGGAACATATGGAAGTGTGTCATGTACTTTCTAACCCACTGTGACGTCATAATCGGGTCTCAGAAGCCAGATAGCTGATGATTGGTTCATAAATATAAAACCATGGTTACTGGCCACCATCTTACCTGGGTATGGTCTCAAAAATTATGCCATGAACTATGACATATGTCACATCTATGGTTCTATCTCTAAGAGCATAACAGAACACTTTTGTAGGATTATAGATTGGATTCTACACCACAGAAGAAAGCGGGGCCACCTCAAAGGACAGATTGAGAGATGTCTACCTTTCGACACCATCTTGCACTACCTTCCCATTGACGGAATCGGTCAGCACTCTCGCCCTTTTACGTCGCTGACGTACAAACCGATCTCACCCGAAACCTGAGCTTGGGGGCAGGGCATGGCAGCCAATCATCCTCCCCCAGCTGTAACATGAGCGAGCGGCTCAGCGCAGAGCTTGGCGTGATGGGGACGGCTGAAATAGCACTTTCCATGAGACGCGAAGAGAGAGGAGGCGTGAAACCTAACCTCCCTGGGCCGACGGCATCCCTCCGCCTGAAAAAACACCGCCAACGCCCCCCCTCCTCCCCTCGCAGACCGGCGCGGTTACCTCCTGCAGTTGTATAACTCTCGACCTCCAGCGCTGGCAAGAGGTGTCAGAGACCATTCCCGTGGCAACACCTGTTCTCCTGCCGGGTGTTTCTGACCCAGAACCTGCTCCTTCAGTTCCCCGTTTCCTCAAATAGAGTCACCTCTTCATTACCAAATGAACAGGGCCCATGTAAGAGGTCCTCCACCAGCCTCCTTAGGAAGGCCAGGTGAGCTGTATGAGGTGTGCACGTACTGTATTTTTGTTCCTATGCATTATACAGAAAGGTGGTTTTTATTGAGCCTGAGCTGAGACCAAGATAATAATCACTAGGACCGAGCCCCCTTAAATCATCATCTTTATTGGCTGTGTGCGTGGAGGATGAAAATGCAGGAGGAAAACAGTCAAATCCCTCAGGGAACTAATCCTCATTCAGTACGTCTTTGAATATTCACATTAATATACATGCAGGGTCACTTTTAAACATGCATTATTTATGAGGTGCAGGGCCAGGGCAGAGACTTGGGTCGGACGGTGAAAACATATTTACCTAATAGACTTTAAAAACATGCCGTCTACCCGTTTACTGGGAGACTCCTGTCCGTTAAGACACAAACTGCTACGGTTAAGATGGAAACTGGCACAGTGTACTATGGTCTGAAAGAAGAGTGACTGAGGATATTAAGCTTACTTTGTCCCAGTGATTCATCTGAATACATTCAAACCACATGCATTCAGACCCCACAATCTTCCATGCAGAAATCAGATTTCTGTTATTTATTTTCTGACATGCTACGGTATGGTATGATATTCCATGTAAAGGTCTCCTGTACAATGGCACCCATCTCACAGCAGTTTATTAAACCTTTATACTTCACAAATGACAAGTCTTGTAAGAAACCTTTGGGGAAATTTAAGTGGCATTTTACCTCCATCTCGTGGTCATTTTTCTTTCATAAAACAATGAAGTAGCAATGGCATATCTGACTGCACTATGCCATATAAAACATTTAAAACGCAAGCTAAACAAAACCCAGAATGTGTGTGTAGGCTGCTGTGACGAAACCGGTTCTGCAACCTCTTCTAATGCAGAAAACGGGAGATGAGGTGATATGCTATTCTAGACACCCATTAAATAGCTCTTTATGTTAAGTAAAAAACATTTTTTAAAGCCATGCATTAAAGTGTATGTTTATGCCTCGGTACAGGGCGCAGCAGGTTGCTTAATCTCTGTGTGCTTCAGTTTTCATGAGGAGGCTTGTTGGTTCCATCTACAGGTGTCCACACTTTCTTTCCATCAATCAAACATACACTTGGATTTAAAAAAATAATCTTTTAAATAAAATCCACATTCCACATCTCAATGATTGGGGAGTCATTTCACAAAAGACCAAATGTCTGTATTTCTGGGTGAAATAGCTGCAGAGAAACATCACTAAGTGGTTAATTCAGACTACAGATGGTTTGGCAGTCTATGGTATTTTGGAAGCTGGAATTCCCATTGGGACATAAAACAAGGAGAGCAGAATCCAGGGTCAGGATGCCGTGTCTTAAGGTTTCAGATACCAAATAGTGAAGACAAGAATCTCAAAAAAATAAATAAACTGACCTGAAATAAAAACACACAGGCTAAAAAAAAAAAAATGCTACATAAATATTGAAACAACCCGAGCCGGAATTCTCGGAAGATCTTAGACGCTTGCTATGATTTTATCTGCATCATTGTTGAGAGCCCCACAGTCCCGCAGGATCAGGTCTCAGATCACCTGTCATCGAGTGCCGGTCACGTTATTTACTCACACCTGTGCGGCTGGGAGGTGTAACGTGAGGACGCTGGCACTCCGGCGGGGGTGACTGGTCTGGCGAGCAGGCGCCGGGTTTTCCCGGGTTCGAGGCGAGCACTGTCCCCCATGCAGGGAAAGCGATCCGCACAGCGCTCCACTGAGGGTAGCCAATTCAGCTTGTTTTCTGTAATTCGATTTTCCAACGGCTTGGAACAGCTCCCACCCACCCAACCGACCCCCCGCAAAGTTAACAAATATCAAATTATACAATGTTTATTTGCCTCAGCGTGATCACTGCCAATATTAACGATTCAATTCTTCACTCTGTCACCCCAGTACCGCAGGGTGTTTCTCCATCGGTATAACAGCAGGATAACCGCCCGCCAGCTCTCAAACCTTCACAGTGATGCTTATCGCCTTTTCAGTTTCAAATCATGAGCATCACAGAGAATGTGTGAGAGCTAGACCTTCACAATGCAATGCAACATTCACCAATGCTCATCTTCACCTAATGGGTGCCATTTACAGGTCTATATTATGAGCTTATATAACATCCAGCTATTATAAGGAAACGGGACTCAATTTTCTAGCTTATAACCTTACTGTAGGTACTTACCTGACCAGGCTCACACTCAAACCAATGGGCAGTTACTACTTCTGAATCGTGGTTTCTTGTAGGTGGGGTTGGTGGCGATTCAAAAAAACTCAACCGTTTACCTGTACTATAATGCTGGCTAAAACGCACTGGAACCAACCGTAATTTAATACCAGTTCAAAACACTAACTTCCCTTTCCTGGAGCTGTAGAGGGGGGGTTATGACTATGCTGCCCCGGAGCTGTAGAGGGGGGGTTGAGACTATGCTGCCGTGATTTCAGGAGTGCGGATTTCCCTTGTGCTTAGATTGCACTGATCACCGACAGGTTCATTGGAAATAAAGATGAGTAATGAGGGAATTGTAACCGAGACCCTAAAAGTGTGTTTACAGTGAGCCTGACTCTGCGAAAGCCTGTCTCACCAAACTTTCCACAATATGCTCACTGTGCCCTGACATCTGGCACGCAGCAGGCGACTGTCAAATCTGCCTTAGCTTCGGGGGTTTTTTTGTCACGGTTTTAAACTCTTTGCAGGCCCCGATTATAGCATAGCATTTGGCCATTCGGCTGTTTGCATATTCATTTTTGACGTTTGGTGGCAGAAATGGAATATTGCTCTGCAAACATTGTGTAGGATTAAGTTACATTTGATAATATGATGCACAGATGGCAACTTTTTCGAGCATCAATAATAAACTTTATAACGGGAAGCCCTTGGCAGGCAAAAATGCATAGGCCGCAGTCTCTCCGACAAACTTTTTCAAGAACGCCAGACTTTGCAAAGGTAATTTTATGGTTCAACAGCTTTGGCTTTTGATGGATCTCAAGGCATTTTGTACTTGTTGGCACTGGCGACTCTTAAGAGAGAGTACACTCAAGAGAAACCCTTTTCTGTGCATTGACGACAGAATCGACTTAAGTGTCAGTGAATATCTACATCAGTGGCAGTGGCTGGTGATGCCTTTGTGCTTGATAGAAAAAGACTGTACTTGCGACCAAATGCACTCAAGAAGGCCAATGGAATAATTAAAAGTAAATTGACCATAACTGAGGCACCCTGACAGATCTTTAGAATATAATATTTAAAAAATCAAGTAAGACAATAAAACAATAGTGTGTAATGTAGATGACATGTCATCATAAAATATATTTGGCCTAATATATTTATAAAAAGATCTGCCATAATGTACAATGAAAGCATGCGTGCAGCAAACATGCTTCAGTCAAGATTTCTGCTTCACACACCCATCCAAGATCATGTTTTTCATTTATTTAATACTCAGCATCTCCGCTCCCTTTCCCTCACTCTCCCGCTCTCCCGGAGTAACTGGATAATGCAAACATCAGCAGATGGTATGAAAACCAAACACAAGCGTGCGTTTGAACTGCAGCATTGTGATGACTCAAACCGCAGAAGCCTGGTCCCTGGGGTTCTCAGCCTTGTGCAATTTCACCTCCGGAAGCACTACAGTAATTAAGTAACATAATTAAACTTATTTTAATGGTCAATGCGGCCCACACAAACTCACTTAATCTGCACTTTACCATATTACAGAAATGTAGTGACTCAATTAATGGGCCAGCACAGCTGATGGTGAACGGTGCTCCAGGCAGACCATTAAATTTCAATTATCCGCACACAGGTTAAAATAGCTGTGAAATGTGTCTGCCAGGTTTAACATACCATGTCCAGCTCTCTGGCCAACATCCCATAAACCACTGAAATCTGAGGGAAATAAAGATTCAGGCTTTGCTACTTTGTGGAAATGTCAGAAAAAAAGTCATTGACTTAATGTAGACATACAAGTGGAAAAAACTGTCCTATTGCACTGTGCTAAGATCCATTATATCTGTATTTTGTCACATAACGTGCAGAGAATTTATCTGGAAAACCAAAGTGGTTGCTAATCGACTGCTTTACAAAGTTCAATTTTTCATGTTCGCTTCTTTGTACTGTCAGTATAACAAACGTACTTCTTCATAACAAACTCAGACATGGAGTCAAGTCCTTTTTGTCTATCCACTCTCAGGGGAGAAAGAATAAAGCTATACCTTACACCCCTGGGAGTGGACAGTTTTCATGTTACCTGTCAGTGTTTACAAGCCTTAGAATCATAAATCAGAAACACGCAGGATCCCTGGCGCGCATCTGTCGGTGTCACTGTCGATGGACCGGCAGGGTGATGGGTGTATTTATAGATTTATATGAATAATACCTCTGGTGCCAGATCGGTCTGTTCTCAACACGTTCGGTTTGGGTGACGGCTGTCAGGCGTCTGAATGTGCAATCGCACCCCTGAGGGCAGCTGAGCTGACATTTTGCTTTCTTTTACGGTCGCTCGTGAAAGAGGCCTCTCTCAGCATTGCCGGCCTAACCTTATCCTGCCCTCTCGGAGAGCAGGGGATGTGGTAAAGACCCTTGTAAACGTCAGAAAGGCCATCTGGACGCCGCCTCTCCTGTCCCTGCAGGTCACTGAGACAACTGTATTGCTGCGAGCTTGTGTGCGGCGTGTGTGCGGCGTGTGTGCGGCGTGTGTGCGGCATGTGTGTGCAGCGGCATGTGTGTGCAGCGGCATGTGTGCGGCATGTGTGTGCAGCGGCATGTGTGTGCAGCGGCATGTGTGTGCAGCGGCATGTGTGTGCAGCGGCATGTGTGTGCAGCGGCATGTGTGCGGCATGTGTGTGCAGCGGCATGTGTGTGCAGCGGCATGTGTGCGGCGCAGTGTGTGTGCGGCGGCATGTGTGCGGCGCAGTGTGTGTGCAGCGCAGTGTGTGTGCGGCGCAGTGCGTGTGCGGCGCAGTGCGTGTGCGGCGCAGTGCATGTGCGGCGCAGTGTATGTGCGTGTCGGGGCACAGCGCTGGAGCACAGGTTCTGTAACACACATTTGTAACGGCCTCATTTTCTCGTTTGCTTTCCTCGTATACCGACAAGCAATTCACCACTGGCACACTGATTCTATAATCACATACACACCCCTTGAAAGAATTGCTTCTACAATCACATACACATCACTGCTTGAATATGCTTCTATAATCAGGCAGGCGGTTTGGATTCTCACCTCTTCCCATGTGGTGCATATCCCATGATATGCATCCTGCATGATGGTTGGGAGGTTTTTAGCTAAATGAAGAGCGTTCCCACGTGAAAGTAAATTTACAGGGAAATTACAGGGAATCTACAACGACAAGCTGCCGACAAACGATGTGTCCCTCCAAAAAAGTTTGGTAATCACCCAAATATAATTACATCTTGGGTTGAAGGTAGAAAAAAGCCTTCTAAGGACATGTGAATTAGTCAAGTGATCATGCAACACATGAGCCCCATCAGACTTCATGACCGAAGAGCTGGCAAATCGAGTGAACCTTAAACCTCCTCTGCCCCCTGCTGAGTTTATGATGATATTACACCCACTTGTTGAATTTATTCGAGACGACCAGTCTGCACGGTAATGCTTTTTGTTTGTTTGTTTTTTATTTATTTTTATTTTTTATCTTTAGGTTCATTCTTGAAATTTCATTTAGTTTCTATTGAAGGTGCTTAAGCTTCCAATTGTTGTTTATCATTTCCTTGATACGTTTTAAGAGAATTGCAATTATTGATCTGCCATTTCATGGCTGATTGCACTTCATAATAACGAGTGAAAGTTAATTAACTGCATATCCATGAGCCAATGCTTTTTAGCCATCCTTAATTATGAATAATAATTAATTGTAGTGCATAACATTTGATAAGTATTTATTCATACATAGTAAACCATAATTTAGCATGGCTAAACTGTGTTTTTTTTAAGGCTTGGCTAAATATCCTCCATTATTATTAAATGCCCTTCTCTATTATGGAGAGGACAAACAAATGTATTTCCTTGTTTATATAGGATGGTATTGTCCTGAGCTACTATGGCATAATACATTCAAATTCAACCTGCAGGGATCATAAGCAGCATTTAATGAGACCAATCTTAGTTGTAATGAACTGAGAAACAAAATTACCTCTGGCACAGAAAAGCGATTCTGAAATGTAATATCTCCCTTCAGTCATATCAGAGTTCTGCCCATCCCTATCACAGTACAGTTACAAAAAGTGTGGCATTACAAAACATGATTATAATTTGAATAGTATGGCCACTAATGTCGCTTGCTTACTAAGGCTTAAACCATGATATGACTGTCCTGTTTTCACTATCATTTGCAATTTCTCATTTTGTGGTGAGATTGACCTTTAGAGTACGATGTAATAAAAAATGTCACCCATCTTAGTCCTTCTGTGTGCCTACTATCTATTCATTTTGTATTCCACCACTCCCTGTTGTTCAATTTTTTAAATCTCTCTGACCATCATTAAGAAAGTCAATTTACTCTGCTGAAAAGATAGACCTCTTTAATTAATCACAAAATCAGTGAATTAACCTTATGCCTGACCTTCCACTCTGACAACCACTGCACAGAACCATCCAAGAACTCAAATACATCTGCAATACCTTCACTTCTTAATCAGAATAAAAAAACACTTATCTGTACAACTTATAGATTAATTAAGCTGTAAAGAATCTACCATTTACTTCATCTCCATGGGGTTGGTGTGCGTGTATATGTATGCATGTACTGTATGTATGGATGTACAGTGAGCACCATAATTAATTGGACAGTGACACATTTTTTGTTATTTTGGTTCTGTACTCTAGCACTGAGTTTGAAAGGATACAATGACAATGAGGTTGAAGTGCTAGACTGTCAGCTTTAATTTGAGGGTATTTTCATCCATATCGGATGAACTGTTTAGAAATGATAAAAACCTTTTGTACATAGTCACCCCCATTTTCTGGCATCAAAACATATTGGACGGTTTAACATGATGTAGAATGAAGTAACCATTTTTTATATAGGGTTGTTTCTCCTGACAAATTTTCCTATTGAGCTCTATGGAAACATAAGTCAGGAGAAGAAACCCTTCAAGTTATACATCCATATCTACTGTATTTCTGGCAGCAGAGTGATGGTTTAAGGCTTGTTTGATACGTCAGACCCTTGATTACTTAGAGCCATTTAGCCAACCATGTGTTCCATACTGTTCCAGTGTAATTTACAGCTAAATCTAGTCCCACCCCCCAATTCCCATAGAGATCGATTCAAATGCAGAGTTTATAGTATCGCTTGTAGCGGAAAATAAGTACCAGAAAATAAGATAGTCTTTTGATATTGTTGGGTCACAGACATCAGGAAGTCATGGCATGCAAAGAATATGCGACCAAATATTTAAAATGATTACTTTATTCTACATTATGTTAAACTGTCCAATATTTTTTGATGCCAGAAAATGGGGGGCCTATGTACAAAAGGTTCTATCAGTTCATCCACTATAGATGAAAATACCCTCAAATTAAAGCAGACAGTCTGCACTTCCATCGCATTGTCATTGTATTCTTTCAAACTCAAAGCGGTAAATGTGTCATTGTCCAATTAATTATGGTGCTCACTGTATGTATGTATGCATGCATCTAACATGCATCTCCAAAAATGGGGAGTAATTGAAAATACGTATTTGAAATATGCGTTTTTCTATATGTATTTCATATATGACATATGTAGCTCACATTTCTGTATGGTTTGTCATCCAGGCCACCTGCAGGGTAACCAACACTGCCAATCACGTTTTACCCATCCCCGTGTAGCTTGCATGCAAATACAACAACCCGTACAGAATTAGACCTGGATGTTAGTCACCTGAATACGAGCTGAGAGAGGTGTAGTCAAACATGGCTAACAGAGCAAACAGGGGGCAGGTGAGAAAGTAAGGGTGGAGATGGGGGACTATCACTGACCTCGACTTGTGTAGGCATTCCCACAGACTTCAGAATGTGGTTTATTTTAGGCCTACGTGTTTCGTGGCCCTCCATTTTAGCTCTACCATACAGCTCTTCCATTAGGTTACATTACATTCATTTTTCAGACATTCCTATGTAGGGTGACTTGCAATGTCCTCGCCTGCCTACCTCAGCTGTCCTACAGCTCTAATCTCACCTGCAGTTCTGTCAGGATCTGGTCATCCCTGGAAGACCATACATTCAGCCCAGAACTCTGATATCAATATGTAAAAATGTCAAGTCTCACTGTCTAGGCATAGGTGTCAAACTCCCGGCCCGCCACGTCATTTTTTGTGGCCCGCGAGAACCTAATTATCTGACGCGGAATCCGGCCCGCCACGTCATTTTATGCGGCTGCTAAACGGGGACTTTTTTTATATAACAGACAAAAACCAACGCGGGGACCACACCCGCGCACACACCGCGTACCAAAAATAAAAAAAAAAAGTAATTAAAAAAAAATAAATAAAAAAAAAAAATACCCCCCCCCCAACAAAAAAAAAAAAAAAAACCCCCCCCCCCCCCCCCCCCAACAAAACAATCGTCGAAAATCGAATCGCGAAATGGCCGGGGGCAACCATAATGCTGAGCAGGGAATGCTGTTAGTGGCTGACCCTCCTCCTTTATAACTCTATACTCAGATTACCCTCAACATACCGTTGGTAAATTGTGGTTGTTCTCATCTTGCCTTTGGACATTGAAAACCTCAGCTATCACTTACCCTAGGTTTGATTCAGGACTGGGATTTTAAACATTATGTAGTCCACACCTTGGAAGTTTTGATAGGCTTACTGACAGTGTAATTGGGACGGCAGAAACATGCAAATAAAACAAATCTTAAGATGATTGCACTTGTATTCTTTTATCACAAGATGGCACTATACATCAGCAAAGGAACATTCTGGGAACATTTTTCTCGACTACAGCCAAGCATAAAAAACCTGTCTGATGATATGATGCTGACCCACTAACAACAGAACAGAATTAATGAACCATCAAATAACATCTTATATCCATCTTATATTCTACGCTTGAAATCGGCTATTGCTATGTTCTTATACACAACAGTAACACATAACGTGCGAACACCGATTAAAAATTACGGTCTTTTATCTCATTGCCAATTACCACTGAAAAAAGTCGCAAAATCGGATATGAAATTCCACTGCAAAATTTAATCGGTTCTCTTTTGTTGTGTTTTCGTCGTTCATCAAATTGATCCCGCCCTGCTCGTTGTAATGTCTGCCATTGATTGGTTACTTTTATTTAGATAACGCCCCAAAATCAGGAATACATTACCCTATTGGGTACAACATATATATTTGCATTATTGTTGTACACTCGATAGGACAAAAAATGCGCCAATCACATTCCAAGTACTTTTGTGCACACATGTAGACAGTCTTCACGCATTTTTTTTCTCTCAAGGCAACAGACGCCAGGCAGTAAACGAAGATTACAACGCGATTAAGAGAAATTATGTTACAATTTACGAGACAACTACAGACCACCTGGATAACCATTTAGCACATATCCAACGGTGTAAGTATGATAGGCTACATTAATATTTGCTCACTAGTTTTGTAATCAACGTAGATTGGAGTTTGTCCGTATTGATTAGTTCGCTAGTTACTTCGCTGTTTGCTGACAATTCCATTAGCTAACGTTAGCTGGCAAACTGCCTAGAACTTGGAAAAACTAATTTGAAAAGGTGTTGGTTCGGTTGTTGCATTAACTTCTGGGCCATTATGTCTCAAACTATGGTTTATTTGCAATCAGTGTTCAGCAAACACTAAAGGGGTACATTTCTTCCACCTTGCGTGTTTCTCTACTGAAGCCAAACGTGACTTTGTTTGTCGCTCATTAGGTAGAAGCGAGCCATGACAGTAAATGGGAGGCTAACCAAATTTACTGGTTGTGTTTTTTCTTCTTCTGGTAAGATAAAGTCCAGTCGTCCACCTACTTACTTGCTAGTAATCTCTCTTATTAGTAGCTAATAGTTGGTATCTTACCAGTAGTAGCTCGTTTCAGATATGAACCACTTTTAATAGTTGGCTAGTCGGGTAGCGAGCTTGCGAGTTTGATAATGACCTCTTGCCTACATGTCGGCTAATAGTCTCATTTCGCTTGCTACCTTATCGATGTTGGTGTAAGTTACGAAGCTGTCAAAATGTTTATGGATGTCATCTGTGCCAGCACGCGTATACAATTTTAATCAACTTCTTAAATTAAAAGGCAATGCTCTTAGGTAATTTACAACGTTTATCTGGTTTATTCCAGTATAGCCTATTCCACGGATATCCAGAGAATGTCACGTTCTACGCGCGCAGTGAAACAAAGGAATTTGGGTCCCGTACCAACACGTTGCACACTGGAAAACACAACCAAATTTACTTACTAGCATACATTGCCGTTCTGAAACAATATTATTAATGATACAACTACCACGACTGCTGTTGAAACTAACCACAAGTCAAGTAGTTGCAAGTGTTGCTTCGCTAGTCTGTGGGAACATTAATTGGTTACAATTGGACTGACTATCTTTAGATTGCAGCAGACGGGGTTGGATAGGGTCAACTGAATTGTGAGGAGCCCGTTTCGTTCAATCCGGTCTTCCGGTGTCACGGAAAAAGGGTTTCTCCGGAGCCATCAGGTTCTGAGTGCACAGCAACGCAACAGAGAGGCGGATGTGAAAGCTCCAGCATTTTGACAGCCTTCCAGGATTTGATGACTGCATGCCAGAAATGGACAACTATCTTAGGAAAGAAAGCCGATCTGGTATATGCTCAACAGTTTTCTAGTTTTAGGAAAACCGCCGTAAGAAATGTGTAAGTGAGCACGCGTTTTACTCTACATTAAAGTAAAGCTTGTACAGAAAAATAATGACACAATCACCGGGTTTGTGCCATTTGAGTGGGTACAAATTAAGCATTTATTTTTGTGTGGGGGCTGGGGGGGGGGCGTCGGCATAGAGCTCAGGGAAACCCTTTGACTTGTCCCTTTTAAATGATGGTATGGTTTTAAACGGTTTTGTTTGCTACCACCTCACACTGAAGAGTTAGTGTCCAATCACATGCATGTAAAAGGAGCCTTGAGGTGTGTCACTTATGGAACTATCATTGGTCCGAGGACATCCGTTTTAACATACCATCGTTGTGTTCCTAACATCGTAGCGTGCTAACTTCAACATTACTTGGTCAGTGAAAAAGCCAGTGTTTGCAAGCATTTGTATTCAGCAGCAGTTAATTTTTTTTCATGGCAAGAAAGACAAACAAGTGCGAAATTGTAGAGGAAATGAACACACAACCAAAAGGATTACTGCCTTGAAGTATTCAGAATCACCGCTCTCAAAAAAAGGAAGTGCATCTTTTGCGATGCCACCAGCCCTTAGCATCCTTAAATGCATCATTGACATTTGCACTTTGAAACTAAATGGCGCATGAATACCAGTTCCTGTTCATGTCAGGTAGGGGCGGGAGGGTTGGGCGCAGACTGCTCTCTGCTGTTTGTCAGTCTGTGAAGGCCACTAATGACCCTCTCTCTCTCTGTCAAAGCGTTCCTCTGTTCTCCAGTGGGAATAAAAAGAGGTGGCCGAGTGCAACAGTTGTTTTCCCAAACTTGAAGGGTTCTCTAGCTCTCTTCCTACCGCCGCCCCTCCCCCCTCCCTCTCTCTCTCACACACACACACACACACACACCCTCATCTTTAACACTTAGCCAGCAGGTCCCTGGTGCTCCTTTCTAGCGTTCATTATTAAAGTGGGGAGCCGGGCACCTTGGGTGGGGGGATGGTGGGGGCGTGTCCAACCAAGACCCGCCGTTTCAAAGACACAGAGATGCCCCTGCGTTGGCCCTTTCCGCCGGTTCCTGCGGATTGATGGAAGCTCTTAATTATGAAGACAGACTGTGTGCCAGCTGGTGATCCATTCAGTGTTGCAAGCGGCGTGAAAAGTTGGCCAGGTTTGGAGGGCGCTGAAAAGGAGCCCACAATTTTAAGATGGAGGAGGAGGAGTGACACCGGAATACCAAAACTCAATGAAAGTGGAGGATGGGTGGATGGCAGAGGGGGCACCTGGAGGGGCCTTTAGTTTCGGCGGGACAAAGGTTTTACAGGAAAAGAGACGGGAAGAAGGAACCCCGGTTTGGGCAGCCCACGTGTCTGGTTTCTTAGTACGAATGCAGTGAAGAGTCATCTTTCACGTACGTGTGACTGTGTGGGGGAATCGGACGTTCAGGGAACAGGGAATGATTCCGTAACGTTTGGCGCTCTCTGTGCGGTTGTGTGGAGTCATACAACTGTAGGACAGGCCCCAGGCTATGGGAAGAACCAGTGAGGCTTTTGCCTTAACCGTCCTATCATACAAGACCTTAGCGATTGGCCACCACCTGCATCATCTACACAACACCTCTTTGTGAAAAGCAGTTAAAGTGGAATCATCATGATGGTGGAAGTGTTCACGGTTGAGGTTTGGCCAAAGTTAAGACCATGTGTTTCGGCCCATAGGAATTAAACGTGGAGTATTGCAGAGTGGAGATCTGTGCGAGTGAGCATGTGTTTTATTTCTCTCTCAGAGGACAGCAGTATCACACCAGCCAGGAGAGGGCGCTCTGCAGGGACAGATGCAGACCCCTCCCCATCTCCTCACTGTCAGTGCCTGCGCCTGGGTCAGCTGTTTCTGTCGGCGTAAGTGGCGCAGGACGATAGCGGTCTCCTCCCACATACCCA
Organism: Ilyophis sp. 1 JC-2022; assembly: GCA_022702515.1. Lineage (NCBI taxonomy): Eukaryota > Metazoa > Chordata > Actinopteri > Anguilliformes > Synaphobranchidae > Ilyophis > Ilyophis sp. 1 JC-2022. The sequence continues at coordinate 33,317,403 of CM040399.1, read as the reverse complement.
CCGTGTGACTCCGCCCTACCCCGTCCCTCCACCCCTGCATCTGGTTCCCTTTGTTTGCACCCTTACCACCTTTTGTGAATGAGTGTCATTGGGGGGGGGGGGGGGGGTCACCATTGTCACCAGGCCTGTACAACCTGTGACATCCCGCATCCATTGTCCCCTCCCATAAGGCTAAGCACACCCTTATGGGAGGGGACATTGCATTGCATGCAATCCACGCCTAAAGCCAGTGAATGTTTCCAGCTCTCCAAAGCGCAGTGGCTTAAATTGTCTTTGTTGTTCTGGGCCTGGAATCCACAGAAGTCAGTTCCACGTGAGATGTTGCAAGGGAAAAGTGTTGCAAAATGAAAAAGATAAACGGTGATATTTTACAGGCAGGGTGGAAAGGATGCCGTCTGCATACCGGGCTGTTTCACTGATGGAAGCACTTTTATCTTTAGACTGAAAAATGTTGATCGCGGATCATTTACAAACCCTGACAAGAGGGAAGAAGTCATTACCTTGGCATTGAGCATTGCTTACATTTTGTAACTCAATACCAAAAAAAGTAGTCGGGGAGTATTTATCGTGGACATATTTCTGCAAACTTTGCAATGAAGGTATGTAGTTTATCTGTTGGCATGCCAAAGGACATTATGGCTATTTGAAGTTCTTGTGCGAAAATCTCTTGGAAGCTGTGGATAATTGCATTTTTATTTGGGTGTTGCAGTTTATGTGGCTCTCAATTTGCCTTGGTCTGACTCCAAGACAGAGGGCTTTTTAGTGTGAAATCGTTGCCTTGGCACCAGGCAGCTTCTTGTCTTTCAAAAAGGCAAAGACTAAGTGCTGAAAATGACATGGCAGCATTCTCCAAATTGGCTGTAATTACATTTTCCTTGCGCCCTTTATTTCTTGCCTGTGCAATTCAATTGTATAATTATACTTGGAGGTGAGGAGGTGGTCATTAAATTAAAATAAGACGAGGAGATGCCAGTGCAGCAGCACCCTTTCAAAGCTAAACTGCTAAACTGTAGACTTTAATAAAACAATCAATAAAAAAAAAAAGGCGAATGAAAAGTTCAGACAAAAAGATTGGCTGGATAATTGCGTTTGCATGAGTCATTCAGAATGGCTTTGAAACTTTGTATTCTTAGTTTAAACCAAAGGGTGCATTGTGGGATTCTGCTTTTTTTGCCGAACGGCATGTGGGAACTGCCATGGAACAGTTAACCAGATGAGTGAAATTAGAGCTTCTTTGAACAGGCAATTTGTTCTGATCCAATTTATTTTATCCGCAAAACATGATCTCATCTGCTTATTAAATTGGTTTATTTTCTTCCAGGAGTGCTGAATCATCATTTGGCATACGTTGTTGAGTTAGTCTTCCCCTGATATCACAGCTTCTAGAAATTAAACAAAAATTTCTATCTAACCCTGACATCACAGCTTCTAAAAACGAATGATTAGGCTGGTTGCCGCAGTTCATGAGTTGATCAGTTTTTCTGTGGATCTGTATTAAGTAATTAATGTAATTTCATCAATATTGTAGATGTGCATTTCCATTAAAATATCAAATTGATTATAAGAGTGGTAATTGACCCGTTTTAAAATGGTAATTAACATTAGCCAAAAATAATACATTGAGGCTGTTAAGAATTTTAACTTAACCTAATTATTCTTAAAGGACTAATTTGTGAATATATTTACACATTTGTAAGTTGAACCATGGAATTCAGGCACTTTGTCAGGAAAACCAATATCGTCCCATAAGTCAGAAGTCCATTTTTTGTTGTATTCTATAATGCAGAGAATACACCTTAACTGAACACACAAATGCCATTTCTCTCATCAGGCAGGTGGTGATATTAAAACTGGTGGGTTCCTTATTCTTGCCAAAATAGTCAAGCTTCTGGTGTTTGGCTCCTGTTTGGCTCTTAAACTGTGGTTAAAATGGAAGGAGTGTTTAGCTGCATGTACATGAAAACTGGATTGAGAAATGTTGCCGTGTCCAATTTTGTACATCTTCACCATCAGCCATTTTGAAAGATTGCATGTAATCATTAGCTTGTTTTTAAATGAGAATCTTACATCTACATTTGTCTTTTCCACTCTTTCTTTCTCAGTTAGAGAATTGGGTACGAGTGAACCACTGGAGGCCGTGTCCGAGACTATGTCAGTGAGCGTCCACGAGAACCGCAAGTCCCGCACCAGCACAGGGTCCATGAACATCTCGCTGTTCCACAAGCCATCTCACCCGGAAAGCGTGCTCACGCACCTCAACACCCTGCGCAAGCAGTGCATGTTCACAGACGTGACCCTGTGGGCAGGGGACCGGCCCTTTCCCTGCCACAGGGCCGTGCTGGCCGCCTGCAGCCGCTACTTTGAGGCTATGTTCAGCGGCGGCCTGCGTGAGAGCGTAGACAGCGAGGTCAACTTCCGTGACTCTGTCCACCCCGAGGTGCTGGAGCTGCTGCTGGACTTTGCCTACTCCTCCCGCCTCGTCATCAACGAGGAGAACGCAGAGTCCCTGCTGGAGGCCGGCGACATGCTCCAGTTCCACGACATCCGCGACGCAGCCGCCGAGTTCCTGGAAAGGAACCTGCATCCGTCCAACTGCCTGGGAATGATGCTGCTGTCGGACGCGCACCAGTGCAAGCGGCTGTACGAGCTCTCCTGGAGGATGTGCCTGCTGCACTTTGAGTCAGTGAGGGACACCGAGGACTTCTACAGCCTGTCCAAGGACAAGCTCCTGGACCTGATCCTCAGCGACGAGCTGGAGATTGAGGACGAGCAGATCGTGTTCACTGCCGTCATGCGCTGGGTCCGTTACGACCTGGATGTGCGGCGGGGCCACCTGGCCGAGCTTCTGCAGGGGGTGCGGCTCGCCTTGCTGCCCTCGGCCTGTCTGATCGAGGCCGTAGCCTGCGAGGAGCTAGTGATGGCCGACGAGCGTAGCGCACAAATTGTAGAGGAGGCTATGCAGTGCAAGAAGAAGATCCTGCAGAACGACGGCGTGGTGACCAGCCCCTGCGCCCGCCCGCGCAAGGCTGGCCACACCCTGCTCATCCTTGGGGGCCAGACCTTCATGTGCGATAAGATTTACCAGGTGGACCACAAGGCGAAGGAGATCATCCCCAAGTCGGACCTACCCAGCCCCAGGAAGGAGTTCAGTGCATGCGCTATCGGGTGCAAGGTGTACGTAACGGGTGGGAGGGGGTCGGAGAACGGGGTGTCCAAGGACGTTTGGGTGTACGACACAGTCCATGAGGAGTGGTCTAAGGGTGCACCCATGCTCATTGCGCGCTTCGGCCATGGTTCAGCCGAGCTTGAGAACGTCCTGTACGTGGTGGGCGGGCACACTGCCGTCGCGGGCGTCTTCCCGGCCTCACCCTCAGTCTCCCTCAAGCAGGTGGAGCGATACGACCCGCTGACTAACAAGTGGACCATGATGGCGCCGCTGCGGGACGGTGTCAGCAACGCTGCCGTGGTGAGTGCCAAACTCAAGCTCTTTGTCTTCGGCGGCTCCACCATCCACCGGGAAAAGGCCTCCAAGGTGCAGTGCTACGACCCCGGGGAAGACCGCTGGGCTGTGGCGGCCGAGTGTCCGCAGCCCTGGCGATACACGGCCGCCGCGGTCCTCGGCAGCCAAATTTTCATCATGGGTGGTGACACCGAGTTCACCGCCGCCTCAGCGTACCGCTTCGACTGCGAGAGCAACCAGTGGACGCGCGTGGGCGACATGACCTCTAAGCGCATGAGCTGCCATGCCGTGGCGTCAGGCAACAAGCTCTACGTGGTTGGCGGCTACTTCGGCACACAGCGCTGCAAGACGCTGGACTGTTATGACCCTACTTCCGACAGCTGGAACAGCATAACCACCGTGCCTTACTCCCTCATCCCGACCGCCTTCGTCAGTACCTGGAAGCACCTGCCAGCCTGATGGATGCTTAATTAATCTGGGTAAGCAGAGTCTGGTTTCGGTTTCCTTTCCCCGTTTTGTTTTGAAAGGTTTAACTTAAAAAAAAATTCAAAACGTCTTTGTTGCCTTTGAAGGCCAGGTGTATTGATCGCAGTTGTTTTTTGTTTTGTTGCGCAAGCACTTAGGGGCCTAGACCAATCGATGCACATCAGAGGAAGCGGCAGATGCGGGTAATGTGGGTATTCCCCCGGCGCCCAAGGTGCCCAGGGACCGTGCACTCCAAACAGGCTGGTCTTTGTAGAGATTAGCCGACGCCAGATTGCCTCAACTCCTCTAGGTCTCTCTTCTTTGAATCCTAGAGCACAACGCTGAGATTCGGTTCAAAAGAAAAAGAAGAGAAGTGGGGGGGTATGAGACCATCTGGACTTGAGAAAACAAGAAAAGGCGTGAGCTCTGGGGGAAACCAAGTTATGGATAGTGTGTTAAGAACATGAGCGTTTGATGATAACAGGCCTTCAGCCTTCTATATCCGTTACTTTCCCTGCTGCATGAGAGGATCCAGCTGTGCATCAAAAAAGGCCCAACACTCCCAAGGATCTGTGCGCTCTTGCTCCCAGAGAAAGGCTCAGACCCCCCTCCCACCTTGGATCAATGCAGTGTACCCTCTTGGCTCATGAGTAAGCTACATCAGCATTGATTTGTGATCTGCATTACAGGGTTTTCAGTCAATTGGCTATTACCTCATGAGTAGGAGAGCTTGTAGGCCTAGTGTGTCACGATAATGGGCGCGCTGGGATTCATAGAGAAGATGGACACCCATCTCTTCTCTCGTACTTCTAAAGACCCTGCATTTGCGAAGGGAAGGAGGGGGTTCTGGACACTTTGTTTTCCTTCATGGCTTCAATTATTAATCCTGGTGGCTCCCGTTTGGAAGCATCAGGCTCTGTGGGTTTGATGGGCTATTTCAGGCCCCTGCGCGATACGGGTTGGTTAAAATGCATTGTCCGTTCCCATAATTGAATTATAAGTGGGCCTAAGTAAGTACCACATCCAGCTCTGGTTCGCTTCAAAACTGCATATTATCTCCCATTACAGCTGGGAGGTTTGAAACCATTAGCTGTAGTCCACTGTGTCTTTTTGGTTTACCTCTGCTTCCATAGAGCATCTGTCATCTGACAGTTTCAATTTCATTCAAACTGATGAAAACTGAGTGAAGAATAATTGTTCGGTATAGAACATCCATCTTTTAGATAGTCTTTGCTGAGAGTGAACCAGCAGCATTTACTGTTAAACAACATGCCCGTAAATCATTGCATCTAAAGAGCATTCACTGATGGGGAAGTTGTGGAGAGCTGTGGAGAGACCCTGCGGAATACCCAAAACCCCCTACCCCTCCTCCCCCTCAGTCACAGACCCCTCTGACCAGGTGGCCCAAGCACTGCTGTGCAAATCTCTCTGATAACACACTGCAGTCGCTACATCTTGAAGGAACTTCGAACTTCAAACTGTCACTGGGGGGAGGAGCTAGATGCTGACAGCGCAGGTTCTGGTGAATGCGGCGCTTGCGCCAGTGCAAAAGCCCGGGAATCCGGTTTCCACAGATAAATATTTAATCACCTGCAGTAGTCGGGGGGGGGGGGGGGGGTTAAAATCTTCACAGGGGAGGTGTTCACTATGGCTCTCACACCTTGCAACTGTGATTCTCTCTCTCTCTCTCTCTCTCTCTCACACACATCAGGAGCAGTGCTGTTATGTTTTATGTTTGCAGCACAAGACCAGTCATACACACAAGATTTTTATTGTTCAGGCTCAGAGCCTGGCTTCCCAGCCTTTCCCAGGGCAGATGCATGTACAATAGTAATATATTGTAATAATATATTACTGCCGTCCTGCTTTTTCATTCTTCCAATGGCAGCCAGGTTGGGCAAATGATGGTTTCAATGCATCTACCCAGTAATGTAGTGGAGCGGGGCACATTTTGCCAGTGATGCCCCCACCCCCTGGATTCCTGAACAGACCTCACACATCTTAATGAACCTTTCAGAGTGCAGCCTGGGTCTGTACAGTCCGTGGCACTGAGTTTCTCTAAGGCTTCGGATGCCCAAACATGTTTCTGACCGGGAGACAAAGCCAGCAGGAATAAAGGTCAATATTTGCAATTTGCATGCAAAAATGATGGGAAATCTAGTCTATAAAGGGGGGTTGATACGCTTAGAGTATACTTTGAGTACACTCGACTATGAAAGTCAAAATTCCATGCAGCAACTTTTCCCAGGTCTCCCAGCCAAGTACTAACCAAGCCCACACCTGCTTCACTTCAGCCATGGCTTCTCCCAACAATACATCACTAAATGTGTTGGTGATGCAATGTAGGGTTTGGTTTTGTGGTTTAAAAGCTGGTCCCAGCAGGTTGTTGGTTTGGTTTTGTGGTTTAAAAGCTGTGGTCCCAGCAGGTTGTTGGTTTGGTGGTTTAAAAGTTGTATTGGTGATGTGTTGTAGGTTTTGTTTTTGTGGTTTAAAGGTTGTGTTGCCGGTGGGGTGTTGGGTTTGTGCCCGCTCCACCGCTATTTGGTGGGGGGAGGGGGGGGAGTGATGGACGCAGTGAGATTAACATGCATAACTGTAAATGAGTGTGTTGGGGAGCTTGTGTACGAGTGTAAGGAGTTTGTGTGTGAGTGTTTTAGGGGAGTTTGAGTGTGTGCATATACAGTCCAGGACAGGTCCTGGGGGAGTCCCTCATGCATACACAGTTTAGCGACCACGGCCACTCTGTGCTGCAGGCCACGCCCAAACCACGCCCACCCCAGCCTCCCCGTTGCATGTCTGGAGCCGGCGGGAGTCCCCCTGATCAGAGTGAGGTGGCAGAATGATCCGGTCTTGGCCGCAGTATCGGGCTGCAGCTAAGCATAACATACAAACCGAGGTCAGGCAGAGCCCCAGCCTTGAGCCTTTTGAGGAGGGGGGGGACGGACACAGCGAGACAGGTCTGTGACAAGCGCCACGGGGGTTCTCCCGTCAGAGACAGCTGGGCCGCTCAGCCAGCGTGCTGCAATGTCACCCCGTCTTCACCGTCTCACCCAGACAGGGTGAGCAGAGAAATCGTACAGCACCACAGGAGTCATAAGTATTACACTGAGAAAATGCAGGCGTCCCCGTTACTTCCTGTCACGTTGTAACTCTTTATTCAGGAGCTTTGTTTATTCATCTCCCATATTTACAATATGACAGTCCAGTAACCTGCAGAAACTGTGCTAGTAACCAACAGTGGATGGGTGATGAGGCCAGGGATTCACAGTTCATTCTCAACAGAGAGTTATGTGGTTGTGCTGTTCCTGGATCAGTGAGCCCGGCTCCAGCACCGCAGTGGGAAAACGGTATACACGTACATTGGCTTTGGACCCAGCACAACTTTAAACACTAGGCCCTATTCACACGCATATGAAAAAACTCCTCACCATCTGCACAATACAGTTAAGAACGACATCCTCCGTTTCCAGTGGGATTCGGCAGGAGTCCTAAATCGTTTCCATAGTTACCAAATGACTACCGCAGAGCGTCTGAGTTCTGAATTTCTTTGTTTAGCTTTGCTTTGTTCCTTTGTCTCCCTATGCTTCCTGTACACATTCCTTCCCCCGGGAAATTGGAAATCTTTAATTATTGACACACACTTAAGGAGGCTGCTATTCAGCGTGCAAGAAATACAGTTTACTCAGACCCACGCCTGCAGAGCCGGCTGTGCCGCCTGGTAGGGAACATGGCTAATATTGCAGAGTAGCCAAATGCTAGCCGTGCGAGGGATTCTCCGTACAGCAGACAGAAAGAAGTGTGTGAGATAGTTTACCCTCTCGGTAGGTAGGGGGTGTGACAGGGCTGGTCGTCAGGGGCCAACGGCATCACCGGCCTCAACAAAAAAAGAGCCATTCACCCAGCCAAGGAAAACCTCTACGGCACGTCGACCGCTCGGAAATGCCCCCCACCCCCCCCCCGCTTGTCCCAGTGTGGCAGGTGTAGCTCGGCTAGATCTCTAGTAAGCACAGTTAGGTGCGGTAAACCGAAGGCCTTGTAGCAGGTTGCCGTGACAACACTCTGGCAACGCTACCCTCCGGTTCAAAATAACAACGTTGCCCTTTGCCATCGGCGATTTTGCTTTTTGCACGTTCATCTTGGTACACTTTGGACGAGTGAGCTTCAAATCTAAGCTTGGGCTTTGTAAGCTTCTCTCTTTCCACACTGGTTATACCAGTGCTTTGACTTCGCCTAGTCTTGCAGCAGGTGACAGCTTTACAAGAGAGGCTTGCAGTTTTCTGTCCAACTGCTGTTTAAGCAAAGAACACCTGTGTGTTTCAACGCTGTCGTATTAGGCCAACTGCAGATATTTTCCCCAAGCGCCTGGCAAATAGACAGCTGGGGCGTTGCGACAAGCGCACCGCAATGTCACTGTGTCTTCACCCAGACTCAGCGTACCCGAGAACAAACCGCTGGAGCAGGGAACTCGTACAGCGTCACAGGAGTCCTAACTGCCGTTAGATTACACGGGAGACACGCAGGCGTCCTAGTTACTTCCCGTCACATTTTAACTGTTTATTCAGTAGTTATCTCCCAGGTTTGTGGTGTAACAGTTCACTAAACGTGCAGATTTTCCTCAAGCATCTGACAGAGCAAAATTAGACATTTTAGCATTTACAATGACTGACATCACATTTTGGCCAGTGATGGCAGCACTGCGGAACCTTCCGGGAAGGTGGTTGGAGTGGCATGCCCTGGGTATGAGAGCTAAAGCCCTGCTCTCTCGGTCTGGCAGCACTGGCACACAGAGCAGGAGAGCCTGCTGATGCAGCAGCTTTGTGATCCGCTAATCCAGGTCATTTCCCCCTTAAACCTGCCCCGGGCTGCGTGGCCATGCAAAACAGTCTAATTACTACCCCGTTTCAGCAGTGGCAAATCCCGTCTCCCTCCTCCTACTCTCTTCTGCCCTCTCCCTCACACCTCTCTCCTCTCTCTTACTCCTGCTTTTCCCCTTGTTCTTTCTCTCCTTCAGTTTACCTTCTCCAGCTTAACCTCCCCGCGCCCGGCCGCCTCGACTCCAGCTTAACCTGAAACGCTGCATCAGCACAGTCTTGAGAATTTTGTACGCCGTCCCGTCCTGTCCTGTCTAGACTGAGTGGGCGGGGGTGTGGTTTTGGGACATATCCATGCTTACGTTTACTCTCATGCTTTCAGTGTGAGACGCACGCTTTCAGGCTCTGTCTAGCGCCACACAAACACATCTCACACCAAATAAAGAGTCCACAACTAATAACAAAGCCGCTCCCTGATTATAGAAATTGTGTGTCAGCTGGAAGGACGTTATGAGAGAGACTGCTGATTGGCTAGCTGTCTTTCAGCACGCCCCCCTCCACACCACACTCCCTCCTCCTCGGTCAATGATCTCGCTCTCCCCGCTGCAATAAATCTCACGCCAGTCAGCCAGCCAGCCCCCCCCAGACGTCCCACCATTGAAGGTTGCCAACTCGGAGAGATCCGGACTCACAGATTTCACAGCCTGGTGATAGGGAACGGTGACAGACACAGCCTCAACGGATTCCGCCGTCTAATCGGGGCGAGTTCTGACGGGTTCTAAGCGGTGCCTGTGACAGGAGCGTGGCGGGAATAAACCCAGCTGCCGTTTGTTCCCCTTCCGCACAGCCAGTAAGGAGAGACCAGCGGGGTCTTGTACCCGGTAGCGCGCCGCTTGGCACATTTACTCCACCGTTGTAATACAGGGGAGCCCTCCTGCACTGTGCATTATACCGACTTTAATCCCTCCACCAGCCATTAGGCCTCATCCATCAATCTCCCTCACACGGGACATGAGCGCGCGCAGAGCCACGTTCACAGCAGATTGCCGCTCAGTGGGGAAAAAGCTAGTTTTGTCCTGATTTATGGACTGTAAAGTAGATTGAATGGGTCATGAAGTGAAAATGAGTGAAAGTTTGATTATTTGCGTTGTGAAGTTTGGCAAGACAAAACGGGCCCCTCGTTGGCCTGGCTATGAAGAGCTTGCATCTTCTGCGATAATGCCACGGCTCTGGCGTGTTCCTCATGCGTTTGTCCTTTGGAAGGTGAGCATTTGCTATATATGGAAGTTTGAAAAACGCAGAAGTGATTCAGTGGAGATTAGAGATGAGAGTTTAGTGAACCACGCAGGGGTGAGTCTTGAGAGACGAGATTTTGGTGAAACCTGCACTATTAGAGGTAATGGTAGTAGTGGTGGTGGCTCTAACAGGCAGGAGATGGATGCATGAAAACTGAGGCAAAGGAACAAGGTTATAAAAGCAAAGTGGAGGAAAGCGCTGGGAGAGAAGATGACACGCTCATCTCCAGAGGCACTTCTGGGGTTTAGGGGGAATCGCGCACTGATCCAGGCGCAGTCCCAATAGCCATTTAAAAAGCACCTCGACAGCAGAGGGGGGATAAAGCTCTTCATCTGCAGAGGTTTAGAGAGCACTTTCCGCTAATTATAAAAGTGCCTGGGTGTGTAGGTTTGTGTACAATGTGCCGCGTTTATCTAATCTCACAGCGTGAGGCTTGCGCTAAATCTGTCTTCCTTCCCTTATATCACAGTTTGCATTCTAGTGCGGGTCATCACATCTATGGTCTTCAGGGATAATCTGTGAAATTGATACTGAGAAATGACTCCCACGCCAACCCCCCAAATACAGGGGAGTTCTAGAACACTTCCTCACACCTTGAGTCCAGGAACCACTAAACAATGTAGACTCAATGTAGACAGACATGTTGAAATACTGAATAAAAATACATTAACATTTAATTTATTTTACGGTTGTGAGGTCAATAGAATGTATGATGCCTGTAAAAGCCCCCCACCCCAATATTCCAGGAATGTGCAAATACTTAGACACACCCTTTATTAGAATGTAGCTGGACATATTGTTCAAACATGAAATTTAAAGAGAAAAGATTCCATGTTAAATTGTATGTACACACGCGTGTACAGTGCATGTACTTGGTGCAGTGTGTTAATGTGACTTGGGTGCACGTCACCTATAAAACGTAGGCTACAGTACGGTTTTCCAGTGGAGCCTTTCTGCGCGGCCGCGATTAATTTCCCCGCAGGGAGTCGCCATGACGATGAAATCTATACGATTCCCAGCCCGCCCTCCTGCGCCTCAAAAATAAATTTAAAAAGGCGCTGGCTCCCGTGGCGAACTCCTGTTCTGGATCCCACGACCGCCGCTTACCGCCTCCGGCAGAGACGGCTGTCGCCGGATCTGGATCTGGATCCGAAAGGATGGCTTTTCCGGATTGGGTTTCACAGCACTGACTGGAGAGGTGAAGCCAGGAGGAGCAGTCTAAAAGCAGGAAGCTTGTACATTCTTTCACAGGGACGTCCCGTCATGCGGAAGAGAGCAGGGCAGCGACGTGCATTCCTGGGTCTGGAGAGCCGCAGGGTCTGCTGGGTTTCCTTTCCGCCTTATTATCACAAATCAATTGAGACCCAGGAAACCAGGTGAGTTTACTGTGCAATCGACTGCTTAAATTAATCATTAAGTGCAGAGTACCAACAAAAACCAGCAGACCCTGCGGCCCTCCAGGACCAGACTCTACAGCCTTCAAGAGCAACTTTACTGAAACAATAACAAATACAAACGCATATGTAAGGCGACTCTTATGGCTACGGCTAATCCCATGGTGTTAAAATGGATAAGATTTGCATTCTGTAGGAATTAGCCATTAATGATCACCGGTTTTTATCACGCCATTACGTCAGCTTGTGTGCGTGTGTGTGTGTGCGTGCATGCGTGTGAGCACAACCTTGTTTGCCAGCCTTCGAACTCACGCATCAGTGACATTTCAAGTCTGTTCCACCCTAAGACCTCAAGTCGTCTCAGAGAAGCAACTCATTATATTTCCATTATTTAAAAAAATAATGGCAAAGGGGGGACCAATCAGAACTCCCTCGCTAAAGTTTACCCGAGAATCAATCTGGTCACCTCTTTAGGTTCTGAAACAGTCCATCACTCTGACCCCAAGCGCCGGCAGGTCTGGACTAGTCCGTGTTCTGACAGTACATTAGCATTTCCCAATGCCGGATCACAAAAACCTTTGTCTTCATTTGAAAGATGAGAACTGCAGTCAGCCATTGCTAAAATTCTTTAGTGAGTATTGGGTTCTCGTTTTTGGAAGAAGGAAGAGTGCTTTTTGTTACTTTGTGGTTCTTACTTTCCGAGTACTCCAGAGCTTGCGTTTCAAACTATTTTTGTTTCTCCGCAGAAATCACGTTGCCCCTTCCCGAGGCCGTTTGTGGGACGACCCCCCCCCTCCCCCCCTCACCCGGAGTGGGATTGGTTCACCTGGGACAGCCCCGAGCCACAGGAGGATGACGGGCGTTTCACTAAAAAAAAGAAACTACAAAGAGCAGGGCCTTCAGGAAGAGCGCCACCTGCTGCACAGAACCAAACCCACACTCTGGCCGACTGTAGGATGTTGCTATGGAGACTGAACACTGCATTCAGTCTGCTTCTCCAAATCTTTTAACAATTTAACTTAACATCAATTTAAGGGGGGTAGGGGTGCATGTTGCATTTGCAGTGACTGTGTACCAACTGTGGAGAGGCAGTGTAAGTATGAATGCATGAAATCTTCCAGGGCTCAGAGTCAAACTGGACCCCTATATTTCAATTTGAACTCTTCCAAGAATTACTTTATGGTTTTTAATGCTCGGGACACGCCACTCTGCACCGCAGTGGGGTCCGTGACCAACAGCGGGCTGCCGTTGACTCCAATCACTGAACCTTGTATTAAAAATGTATAAATAAATGTAAAGTGACCCACGTGTATGAACAGAGGGGGACTGGTGGAGGACAGTTACAAGCGGACTTTGAACCCACAGAGAGTGGCAGCGATGGCTCTGCTTAAATGTACTCAGTCCCACTGCGAGCATGTTCACTTGCACTGGGCTCAAACCCAGGATGGAAACAGATGGTCTCGACCAATGAGGAGCCAAGCTCACGATAACCTGTGTCCAACCAGATTCTGTGAAAAAAGTAAGCTGCAACAAAGTTGCAGTGGCTGTGAGCACAATTCTACTGTATCTTTCCAGTTTGAAAATTTCTTGCATTTTAATGTATGCATTTAATGATATGAGATTTGCACTTACCACTATGTATCATTTGAAATGGTTCAGTGAGGAAACTAAGGTTTGTTACTGGATACGGTTACAGTTTATACCTTTTATAAGCTGTTTGGATTTTTGTTTTTATTGACTGAAGAGCGAGCATGGATATGAATCCAAGAGCCAAGGTTACTTATTTCCCCATACAGCTCTAAACTTTTTAGGGGACTGGGGGTTTTCATTAAAATGTCTTGTTTTAAAGCTGCCATTTTACATTTTCTTTTTTACTTGGGCCTGGGAGACATGTACAGTGCATACGGAAAGTTCTCAGACCCTTTCAAGTTTTACATTTCAGACTCGTCTTAAAATAGATTCAATCTTTTTTTCTTTCTCATCAATCTACACTCAATAACCCATAATGACGAAAAGTGAAAACATATTTAGAAATTTTTGCAAATGTATTAAAAACTGAAATATCTAATTTACATAAGTATTCATACCCTTTGCTTTAATGTATTTTTAAAGTATCATATTTGGTCACATATCCTTTGCATGCTGTTACTTCCTGAAGTCTGTGACCAATCCACATCAAAAGACTTGATATCTTATTTTCAGGTACTGTTACAAGCGATACTATAACATCTCTGCATTTGAATTGATCTCTATGAGAATTGGGGGGTGAGATTAGATTCAGCTGTAAATTACGCTGGTACAGTATGGTCAGTGTTGGGGAAGCTACTTTGAAAGCATAGCTTTGCAAGCTACCAATTACTTCACACTGGAAGAAGTTGAACTACAGCAAAGCTACCATAGGGAGAAATATAGTTTGGTTAACTAAAGCTACTTAGAAAAAGTAGTTAAAACTACTTTGTAAAAAAAATATCAAATTGACAATGTACATGTGATACGAAATTATAACAAAATATAATACAAAAAAGTCACTTCAGCAAAAAATGCCACTCAATTGAGTTTATTGCAAAAAGCGCCCACTTGTTCACAGGTCATACATAAACCAATAAAATTAAATGCCCCACTATTCACGGGAAAGTGCAAAGAATGTCAGCTTTGGTTTTGTTATATAATGTGGCTAACTTATCTAAACTTCTATCTAAATTGGCTATCAAAGTCAATGTTAATACACTCACCTTTATATGTGTTCTTAGACTTGTGTTTGACGTCTTTGCAGTAGAGAGTGTATTTACTCTCGGCTTGCATAGCTAAAGTAAACATGTAGGTTTTGTCGGTGGAGCTAGTCAGTGTCATGTATTTGCTTAAGTATGGCCATGGTGATTCTTCCTCAGGCTGAGATTCAGGTTTATCCATTATGACGCTGTCACTGTTTGAGCACTGAGCAACGGCCGCCCTTTTGCACATGCACTACACAAAGGTCAAGTGCGTGGTGGTGGCTGCCGGATGAATGCATTGCCTGGGCATGCCTTCACAGCGGTCAGAATGAAAGAAAAAGAGGGCGGGGCTGGTCAAAGGGGGTTCAATTACAGTAAAGAAGCAATGGTAAAATAAAAATAAATAATTTACTTGACTCACTATGCAAATATGAATGTAGTTGAACTACCAGCAAGCTACTGCAAAATGTAGTTAAACTACTAGTTTAATTACATGTAGTTCACTACTCCCCAACACTGAGTATGGTACACATGACTGGCGAAAGGTCATCAAGGGTCTAAGGTGTCAAACGAGCTCCAAACCATCACTCTGTTGCCAGATATGGAGTAGATGTGGATGGATCCCTTTAAGGGTTGTTTCTCCTGACTTTTCCCCATAGAGTTCTATAGGAAAATGAGTCAGGAGAAATAACCCTTGCAGTGATCCATCCACATCTACTCCATATCTGGCAACAGAGTGATGGTTTGGAGCTCGATGGTTTGGGGCTCGTTCGATAGCTCAGACCCTTGATGACTTACAGCCATTTAGCCAGCCATGTGTTCCATACTGTACCAGTGTAATTTACAGCTGAATCTAGTCTCACCCCCCAATTCCCATAGAGATCAATTCAAATGCAGAAAGGTTATAGTATCGGTTGTAGCAGTTCCTGAAAATAAGATAGTCTTTTGATGTTGATGGGTCACAGACTTCAGGAAGTAACAGCATGCAAAGGATATGCAACCAAATATAAAATATACTTTAAAAATGTGTTAAAGCAAAGGGTATGAATACTTGAAAAATTAGAATTTTAGATTTAATACATTTGCTAAAATTTCTAAAAACATGTTTTCACTTTGTCATTATGGGTTATTGACTAGATTGATTAGAAAAACATTTATTTAATCAATTTTAAGATGAGTCTGAAACATAACAATGTGGAAAACCTGAAAGGGTCTGAACTTTCCATATGCACTGTATATATAAAGAGATTTTGTGAGTCTCTACATGCTGAGTTCCTGGTGCTCAATACCATCAGTGGACTGTCACAAACTCACTGCACAATGGGCAAAAGAACCAGAGAGAATGAGCATGGCGGGCACCTTGTGAATTGTGCATTTAACACCTTACACTTCTTATGCCTGCATTCCAACATTATTTCAAGTAAAACATTTGGGCTTCAGATTAAAATCATTTGGGATATATTTCCCAACCACAGACGCCTTCTCACAAGTTTCACTTCTTATCCACTTACGAGGTTTGCCAGCTCTGCATGTTTCTGGGAATTCTGGGAGTCAGTGGCACGAGACACTGGGCCACAGGGCATGCTGGGACCAAGCAATTCTTTTGTGTTTTTTTATTTATTAATTTATTTTTTATCGAAGCAGTCTCTAAATCAGTGGATTCTCTCCATTGGTGAACCACTGGTTTCCAAGACTTGTTCTCGGCACACGTGAGGGGGGCTCTGGTCGAAACGTGTTAATCACCCGACATTTTGCGCCAATGAGAGCTTAAAAATATGTGTCAGGTACAGAGACTTAATGAGTTTCTCTTCATTTCTGCCCAGGACGTAAACACTTAGCTGCGGCCACTGATTAGATATTAATTGCTTAATTGGAGCTATTGATTGTACAGGAACTTGAACAAGCAGTTGGGTATCTGCTGGTTGAAATGCATTTATAAAATCCTCAGGACCCAGGAGTGGATGCCACATATCTTATATTGGTAAACTACCTGAATTACAGCAGAAGCTGGACACCCCAGTGCCAGCCGCTGTGAGCTAACAATTTGCCAATGTTCTGACTATGGTTATAGCATTATTTCAGAAAAATACCCACCAGCAAGTTCTTCCCACTCAGTCACTGAATTATGAATATTGGGCATGATACGAGTGGCTCGTCTTTCAGGGTATGGAAATGCATTTCTGTTGAATAACAAGATTATGTAAAAATAGCAGCAAACAGGATTCATCGCTCCTGGATTATGGTGGTGAGCCTCAATGTGGGCCAACCCTGTTTGAATTTTATCTGCAGTTAATTGCACGGGTGTCTTTTACCCCACATTACCTCTTAATAAGAGCATGAGAAGACTATTGCGCATAATAGGGCATGAGTGGAAAGGACAAGGCACGCAGGTGAGGAAGCTATGCTGTAGCCAAGCAAACATTCAGGAGAGAATATTAGTCATCCAACGAAAGGGCATTTAGATGCAGTTCACATCAAGCCTGCCAGTAATCTTTATTGAAAATGAAAACCTCAGGGGGGGTGAGCCATAGTGAGAAACCAGAAAATAACAGGCCCTGCCTTTTTTTTATTTTTTTTTTTTTTATAACCACCAAAGTCAGAAATGCGGAAAAGTGCAGGAAAGTGGAACTGATTTAGTTTGAGTGGTGAGATACATTTTAAAATGTCCTGCTCAGTGTAGATCAATGGTAACAAAAATGATTATGTCTCTTATTTTCGCTCCTTTACCCACCGCCGTGTAATTACAGAGCGGGTACCACAGCATGATGGCCTGCATTGCAGTTTAAAGAAGCAGGTGGCTATTTTCACGTTTGATATCCTAGAAGGGTTGTGCTGGAGTTTAAAAATATATATATATATTTGGGGGGTGGTATTTACATTGTTATTGCAGATCCACTCATTAATTTTTGTGATCGTAGCTAATGCTAAAGTTTCTGATCTCAGAAAACAATAGGAATACGGTCCCATTAACGGGTCCTATAATTTATACGGCCGCGACAGCTCAATGACCGTTGCAGTGTGGTGTGGCCCACACCAACCGCGTGGTTAGGTTGTCCGTTACCGTTCACCCTCTCCTGTTGTTTTTATCCAGGGAGATGTGCACCTCGCCCGTACAACGTGCAGAGCCTGCACAGACGCGTGCCGCAGTTCGGAGTTTGGAGATGCCACGCCTGGCCTCCTGCCAAGCTGCGCCGAAAGCTTATTCTGTCTCCGTGAATAATTTAGCGTTTTCGTCAGTGCGAGTGCGCACTGCTGTCGCTCGCTCCGCTCCCTTTCTGTCCTGCTGCTGGGAGGGGGTTTGCACGTTGCGCTACAGGAGTTCAGGAGGGGACGACGCAGAGGTGTGGACGTGCGCTGAAGCGGAGTCCCTTTGGTGAACTGAAAGCACTCCTCACGCTCTTTTTTCTTTTTTTCTTTGTGAAATTAGAAGGAAAAATCCAAACGAAAAAGCGGGCCCTCCCCAGCCACAGCGGTAAAACAAACAGATTTAGAAACTGTATCGCTGGGGAATCTGGCTGCAGTCCAGATGGCTGTCATCTCCCGTATGCCTAATACTACAATTATTCTACCTCCCCCCTACCCACCCCGCCCACCCAATCTTTCTTCTTATACTGCATCTCAAGTTCCTCAGTAGAGTCTCTGTACAGGTCTCTGACTCAATCATAATCATGTGACGCTTACCTTGAAAGACTCCTCCAGAAAAAAACTGCCAGGCAAATAAATAGTGATAAATACCTTTGGATGTGTGGGGTTTCTGGGAGGGGTGGTAGTCAAAGTAGGACTACTCCAAGATTCCAGAGATAAAATTAACAAAAAATAAAAAACTATTAAATAAAAGCTGTGCTTTGCCAAACATGATCAGAGACCATCGTATCTGCGCTTGCAAAATAAAGTGTACTGTTGAGACTCCTGAGCTGCCTCACATAGCAAACAAGTTTAAAGCGGTACATGGGCTCGCTTAAGTTAAACATTTAACGGTGGGACACGGTAAACATTTAACGGTTCTGCCATTTGAGAGCGAGCGGGCGTCTTGATAGCTGCAATTCTACAGAAGGGAGAGGTCAAATTACAGAGAAACCTTGTTGAGTTTAATGCTAATGGCGTCCCCGGCTCCCAGTGTAATTTCTTCCTGTAGTGCGGCGCCCATTTCCCATAATTGGCTGAGAAGTGCACGCTTCCACTGCCTTAGAATCACCGCTTTCAGAATGGCCGTTTAATTCTGCTCTGACTCGCGCTCTCTGCCACGGGCCCTGGGGGGGGGGGGGGGGGCACCACATGCTCCTGATATGAGACCATTAGTTCAGCTTTGCTTGGAAACTGAAATGTGTCCGTCTGATCTCACAAAAGGACGGCGGCGGCGGTCCGGGGAGCACGCTTCACCCAAAGCTGCCAGAGCGTTCGCTGGGAGGTCTGCTCTTCCGGAAGGCCGTTCTTTTAATCACCCACAGTAAATAAATACTGCTAATTAGCCAGCTGAAGCATCTGTTACATTGCGGTTTTACAGAACAGTCTGTGACCGCTTGGAAAAAATAATGTAATGACTACGGCATTGGTGCTTCCATTCTTTTAGCGAGCTCTGAGGTCGTTTGTAAATTTAATAAAAAAGAAAGGGCTCAAAGCACAGAGGGGAATGTTCAATCATGCTTTTCAGGCAAAATTGGAAATGCTTCCGGTGAGGTCTGCAATGAACGGAGGTCGCGCGCGCGTACAGGTCCGGCCGCTGCTGTGCCTGACAAACTGCGGGAGCGGGACAAGTCAGATATCGATCAGGGCATGCGGGGAGCAGCGCCTCCCCCTCCTTCGCTCTTCGTTTGAGGTAAACGAGGCAGGGCACGAGGGAAATCGATGATGCCTTCCATTAGCCGCGCGCGGACCTTTCCGATGGGATGCTCAAGACGAGCCAGCAAAGGCCCCGTGAGGAGCTCAGCAGGACATCGGTTGACCTTTAACCCTCCGGGCCTGACCTTTTCCCACAGAGAGGTTGCCAGAGCCACTCCAGTGCATTGAAGTACAGAGATGCTTTTTTTGTTGAGTCCAGACTCCAAAACGCTGTTTATCCCAGAGACTTGAATACGTGTTTATACACCACAATGGCTCTCTTCCAACTAACCAATAACCTTGCGTCTAAGAGGACTGACCTGACAGAACCTGTAATTATATCAGTATTAGGACTTGGAATGTTCTGTTAAATGGAATCAGTTGCCTGGATACATTTACTTTAAGAGCAGTATTCACTGCCGCATTCTGAGAAGTCTGTCCGGACTCTTATTTCTGTCAGGCTATTTAAATAGTTTTAATGACACTTTCAACCAAATTTCAGACTGCCATCAAGCAATGCACTCAGAGGATTGTATCAGACCATCGTGGAAAGCCATTAAACAAGTTACTGTTTATTAAACTATATGCTTTTTTATTTATTTATTGTAGCCGAGATGTTTGTCTCGAGAGATAAGACACTTACTCACTGAAGATAGCTGCAGAAGTTAATCATGATTGAATTTTCCCAGCATGCCAAGAAACAAGACTTCAGGGATCAACTTTGGTGCCAAAAAGAAACAGAATTCAGAAACTAGTATGTAGTTATTTATAGTCATAAAAATTGAGTCAAATAATTTTTTTTAAATTTCCCTCCAATTTGCATTTATGCACCCGTCTCAGCTTCACATGCTCCATAAATTCAGACAGGTACGCGCTCTCCGCTGAAGTGCATGCTGCCAGACAGCTGTGTGGTCAGAAGAGACGCACTGCGAGCTGAAGCAAGAGTTTCTCAATTGGCCTTGCCTGGCCTCACCTTCACCGTCCGGTTAAAATAGTGTGGGTTCGGGTGAAGGTGTGGAAAAAAATCGGGCGTTGGCCTCAACCCGCCACCCTCCACTCCCAGCACCTTTGGATTGCACCAACCCTCCCCTTTTCTGGAACTCAAGGCACCATTTTGGTAGCAATTTAGCACCGAGATAAACCCTATGAGCCTGGTTGAAAGTGTAGCACCTGAATCTTTGGGGGTCGTTTCTTGGTTGTGGGCTGATGGCATTCTGACTCCGGAGTTTAATCATGTAGTTATTGGCCAATTAGTCTGTGCATAAAGAATATTAGCGACAGATGGTGTTTTTTATTGAACTTAGAGCTGTGCACACACACTTTAACATCGTAACAAATTGGCTGCTTGGCATTTATGAGCACTGAAGTAAGGGGAACATTAGACTTCTACAAGCTCTTAGCTCCACGGCAACATTAGCAGGACTCATCCTGTTGTTCGCATGGCGGATAGCGGCATCATACAGTCCACACCCAACACGTGAAAATAAACAAGCATGAAATTATACCAATTCAATAAGAGGCAAGGGTTTCCTTCGAAATTTTTGAATTCTAGTTTGAGTGGTATAGAGTTGTAATATGGGTGCTGGTGCATTATGGGTAGTGAGGCTGAGGCAGATTAAGGTGACATGCCCAGTGCCCAGGCAGGGGGCAGGTGACGGGTATACAAGCACACCCAGTGCCCAGGCAGGGGCAGGTGACAGGTATACAAGCACGACCAGTGCCCAGGCAGGGGCAGGTGACAGGTATACAAGCGCGCCCAGTGCCCAGGCAAGGGCAGGTGACAGGTATACAAGCACGCCCAGTGCCCAGGCAGGGGCAGGTGACAGGTATACAAGCACGCCCAGTGCCCAGGCTGGGGCAGGTGACAGGTATACAAGCGCGCCCAGTGCCCAGGCAGGGGCAGGTGACAGGTATACAAGCGCGCCCAGTGCCCAGGCTGGGGCAGGTGACAGGTATACAAGCGCGCCCAGTGCCCAGGCTGGGGCAGGTGACAGGTATACAAGCGCGCCCAGTGCCCAGGCTGGGGCAGGTGACAGGTATACAAGCGCGCCCAGTGCCCAGGCTGGGGCAGGTGACAGGTATACAAGCGCGCCCAGTGCCCAGGCTGGGGCAGGTGACAGGTATACAAGCACGCCTAACCCATGTCTGGGGGGGGGGGTTAGAAAGACAGGGAACATAAGAGGGATAATGAGGGGGAGAGGCAAGGAGACAGAATGAGAGAAACAAAGAGAAAGAGAGGAGAGGCAAATAATGAGAGAGGAGAGGCATAGAGAACAAGAGGAGGAGGAGGGACTGCATGAGAGAGAAATGAGAGGGGGAGACACACAAAGAGAGGAGAACCAGGTGGAGGGAAAGAGAAGGGAACAAAGAGAAAGAGGGGGGGTCTGCTGTCGTTTTTAGAAATTGCGCAAAACCAGGGAGGAGAAACATTGATCGACTTTTAGAAACCAGAAACACAGATATGGGCATCGTAAGAGCCCCCGGGGACCAGCCCGCGCAGCGTGGTCAGGAGACCGAGGAAAAGGGCTCCCGGTCCCCAAAACTGTTCTGTGGAGGCAGAGGAGCCACCTCAGTGATTCCACAGCCCACACACAGAGGGCGGATATTTGGGGTGAATTGTGCTATTGGGGGGGCAGGTGCGGGTTGTGCCGCTCACAGCAGCTGGAGAGAACCTCATTAAGGCACGTGGGGGGAGTGATCTGGCGCCAAAACGGAAAGGTTTGTCCCCAGAACATAGGAAGGGCAGGTAAAGGAGGCTTTGGCCCATTTAAAAGGAAAAAATGGCTGCATTCCAATGAACAGTCACGTCAATATCGCACCATGACACAAGAAGGAGGAAGGTTCGAATTCCACAGTAGACGCTAGGGCTGCGTCCCAATACTCAAAAAATGCACCCTCCTTTCCTCCACTACCACCACCACCTCTCCTCCGTGCCCCGGAAAACAGATCTTTGTGTTTTAATCTAATGTTGCTGATTACATCTTAATTACGTATAAATGGTTACATATCAATTAATGTCTCGACGCAAACCGCAATGTCAGGTACATTGTATATTGCACATGTAAATACTTGTACTGAAAACCCAGGCAGTTTTGCATACTTCCGGTTAGGAGAGGATTGGGAGTGGGGGAGTGGAGGAAAGGTGGGGAGTAAAGAATATTGGGACGCAGCATAGATTCCTTGTAAAGCTCTCCTTCCATGCTTTCCTTGACCCCAGTGACGTTTTCTGGCGAGGTCAAGGAAAAGTTGCAAGGAAAGGAAAAAGGAGCTATTTTTTTGACAATGGTAATGCAGCCCTGGACTGAAAAGTGGGCTCACCACCTCCCCTGAAATTCAACGTGCGCCCAGCAGAGGGAGCCCAAATTAATATTTTACAAATACAGCCTTTCATTGCAATAAATTAAATGAAAAAATAAAGATTTGAAAAACTGTAGCTGCAAGCGTTGAATTTACAATAGTCATTTGCCGGATGCTTTTATCCAAAGCTAGTGCAACTTAGCTCATATCAGGAAGCTTACCAACACCCAAAATAAAATAAAAAAAATAAAACTATAGAGGAATAAATAAATTAAACTATGGCTGCAGATTACCGAGGTAAATGCAGTCACCTTTGAAAGAGGCTTACCCCAGTGGGTCGGCCATTTTGGTTTTTCCCCCTCCTCGCAGTCTCCCTTTTTCAGTTCCGTTCTCTCTTCCTCTGTTCCCAGGCAGAGACCCGCTGTGATGGAGTCAATGCGCTTCACAAATCAATGTTGTGCTGCAAGTCACCGAGCCACTGATGGTCTCACTGCACCACACACTTCATTTAAGAGGGGGCAGTTCTACAAGCATGCTGTAGTGTAATCTCACTGGTGCTCCATGTAATCATTTGGAGATAACCCAACAAAAAAAAAAGCAGATTAACTCAGAGCGTGTATTGTTGACATAAACACCGCCTTACAGCCGAGAGCAGTCTGCCGCAGCGTAGGAGGGGTGCGGGTGTAATTTGGGTGAGGGCCAGGGCTGTCCCCTTTCACAGGTCTAACCTGGAGGTGCAGAGAGAGGGGGACCCGAACAGGAAATTGAATTCTAAAGAAAGGGAATGGTTGTGGGCTACCGCTAGCTTCTGGTAACTTTGGTGGGGACTGACCCATCATCAAAACCAATCACGGCGTTAATGCTTTGGAGAGAAAAGTACCGCTCATTGCTTAATGAGCGCTAGCCTCCAGCACTGGCGCATTATCATTTATGGAGGTAGCGAGGCCTGGCTTAGTGCTCTCCAGGAGCAAAGTGTCTATCGGAGCAAATCACATTTAGAAGCTGTAGGAGGAGGAGCGCGCTGAAATGCAGCATAAATATCGACTGGGGGAGAATGCATTTCAGTAATGGCATTTGACATCGTTACATTATTTATTTCCTTAACGGGGAACTGCCCATGCAGGGCTGCATTATCCGTTTAAACCACTGGAAAAGCCTCCCAGAAGAGTTCAGGTTGAGACCCTGCATCAGAGAATCAACAGAAGTGACAGTACCTTGGATTTGAACTCACAACCACTGGTGTAGATACTTAAGGGTTTCAATGCCCTGCAGATAGTTTTTATACACATTTGCATGTGCATATGTATGTATGTATATATATATATATATATATATACATATATATATATACACACACAGGTGCAGCTCAATAAATTAGAATATCGTGAAAAAGTTTAATATTTTTTTGTCACCGATTTCAGAAAGTGACTCATATTATATAGATTCATTACACAGTGAAATATTTCAAGCCTTTATTTCTTGTAATTTTGATGATTATGGCTTACAGCTAATGAAAACCCAAATTCAGTGTCTCAGAAAATTAGAATATTGTGAAAAAGTTCAATATTGGAAACTCATGGTGTCACGCTAATCAGCTAATTAACTCAAAACACCTGCAAAGATTTCCTGAGCTTTTAAATGGTCTCTCAGTCTGGTTCAGTAGGATACACAATCATGGGGAAGACTGCTGACTTAGATGTCCAGAAGACAGTCATTGACACCCTCCACAAGGAGGGTAAGCCACAAAAGGTCATTGCTAAAGAAGCTGGTTGTTCACAGAGTGCTGTATCCAAGCATATTCATAGAAAGTTGAGTGGAAGGAAAAAGTGTGGTAGGAAAAGGTGCACAAGCAACAGAGATAACCGCAGCCTTGAGAGGATTGTCAAGCAAAATCAATTCAAGAATTTGGGGGAGCTTCACAAGGAGTGGACAACGTCAGAAACGTCTTTCCTGGGCTAAGGGTGGTCCAAAGTCCTCTTTTCAGGTGAAAGTAAATTTTGCATTTCATTTGGAAATCAAGGTCCCAGAGTCTGGAGAAAGAGTGGAGAGGCACAGAATCCACATTGCTTGAAGTCCAGTGTGAAGTTTCCACAGTCAGTGATGATTTGGGGTGCCATGTCATCTGCTGGTGTTGGTCTACTGTGTTTTCTGAAGTCCACAGTCAACACAGCCATCTACCAGGAAATTTTAGAGCACTTCATACTTCCTTCTGCTGACAAGCTTTATGGAGATGCTGATTTCATTTTCCAGCAGGACTTGGCACCTGCCCACACTGCCAAAAGTACCAAAAGCTGGTTCAATGACCATGGTATTATTGTGCTTGATTGGCCAGCAAACTCACCTGACCTGAACCCCATAGAGAATCTATGGGGTATTGTCAAGAAGAAGATGAGACACCAGACCCAACAATGCAGACGACCTGAAGGCCGCTATCAAAGCAACCTGGGCTTCCATTACACCTCAGCAGTGCCACAGGCTGATCGCCTCCATGCCACGCCGCATTGATGCAGTAATTCATGCAAAAGGAGCCCCAACCAAGTATTGAGTGCATAGAAATGAACATACTTTTCAGAAGGCTGATATTTCTGTTTAAAATATTACAAGAAATAAAGGCTTGAAATATTTCACTATGTGTAATGAATGTATATAATATACGAGTTTCATTTTCTGACATTTAACTTTTTCACAATATTCAAATTTTTTGAGCTGCACCTGTATATATATATATAGATATATATATTTATTAGTTCCCAGTGCTTACCGTTAATGTCCTTTTTTGAGGTGAGGGGGTCACACCCATTCACACCATTTCAGATGAGTGCTTTCAGCTCAAACTCACTGAAGATTACTCAGCAGCTCCAAGGCACACCTTGAGAGAGGATGTTGCCAGGGGTACCATCCGTACTCTGGAAGTTTGAGTGATTACCCATCCCGCAATGCACCTACACAGCATCTCAGGGATAAAGTGCAGCGAAAGCTCTACCTGAGCTGATAAAACCCAGAAAGACGAGCTCCTCTAAAGCACAGCGGCCAGTACTAAGAGAGGGGCTAAAAATAAACTCCAAAGCAGCGTGTGGCGTTTCCGCCAATCTCCTGCCCGTAACAGTCACCGCGTGATTCATTCCACCCTGGAAATTGAAGTTTTCGCGAAGCTACCAGCTGTACAGTAGGTTTGTAATCGGGGCCGTCGTTGCCCGCGTTACAGGAAGGTCGGGCGGTGCGTTGAGTCCCTCATGCCACCCGGGGGTTCCTGCCGGCACCTTGTCAGCATTTTCCTGCGACGTGACTTTGTAACGCTCCGGCGCCCAGCTTAATAACATCCCTGGTCTGAATGACCTCCCTGTCTGTACTGGGCGCAATAGAGGGGGGCTGAGGTTATGTTAGGTACAAAGAGAACCCATTGTTCAAAATGGTGACATAATAGCACTGCAGAATGCATTTGTAGTGGTCTGGAAACAAACACTTGGGAGAGAGGAGTGGAGCTAAAGATTCATCTCTATTTTCTTACATTTCATCCGAAACACAAGTGTCTGTTATTCCCCACACTCTGGGAAACTTATTTCTTCAGACAAAGGAAAGCACACACATCCATCCAATGACAAGCCCTGGAAGAGTGACAAGGGACAAAAATACAATAAGTCTTGCGTAACATGTCCACCTGCACGTTGTACTTTCAAGGGGATATGATAGTCGATAGATATTTTCAAGAGCACTTTACCAGATATGGGCGTCTTCAAATAAAAAAAGGTATTTTCATGATAATTATGAATAATAAAATATCAATTATATTTATTGTCAGTATCATATCGGAAATGATTTATACAATCCGGGGAAAACCCCTTTCATCCTCGTAACAAAACCTATTCTGTTCATCTGTTCTCAACACACGTACTCTTCACCCCCTAAGATTTTCTCTTCACTTTCTCTCTCTCACACAGTCCTGTATTCATATCTTTGTGGGGATGTCCTAAACCTAACCTAACCCTTGTATTCCTATCATTATTGGGACTTCCTAATTATAACCCTAAATCCTAAACCTAAACATAATTGTCACCCTAGCCCTAAAATGATCTTTTCCCTCATGAGGACCATTCCCGAGTCCCCACAAGGGAGAATTTGACATTTAGTCCCCATGAAGTAGGCTTCACACACTCTCACACTCTCACACTCTCACACTCTCACACTCTCACACTCTCACACTCTCACACTCTCACACTCTCACACTCTCACACTCTCACACAGTTTGTCCTTAGCTTGGTCTTAAGTCAATAAAAGTGCACTTTTTCCTCAATTTCCAAAGCTGCGTAAAGAAATAAAAAAAATAAAAAGTCTCGCTGCACAGCAGAGGCAGCTAGACACATTGTAAAACACCAGCAGAAACTGTGGGACTGAGTTCCAGGTCAGATATGCGCTGGACGGAGACGTTCACCGGTGAGTCATTCTGGATTAACCGCCGTCTTCATTAGTCACACCCTGTTAGTCAGCTTAATTACCTGCATCTGTGGGACCACAAGTCTCAGCGCTGGAATTAATCAATCGCACTAATGACGAGGAAGAGAAAAGTCGTACGGTCGAGGAAACCACACCTGACCGATCGGTTAAATTACTCCAAACACAATGGCTTCCGGTGGCTGGATTCCTGGAAGCAGGCGGCATAGTCCCAATCGTGACACAGAAAATAAATAATGGAAGCAGCAGCAGGCTCTGTGTTACGTGGTGCCTACCATCTTACGCAGAGCACAGATGGCACAATACATCATTGACTGCAATTTCAGTGGGTCTTGGGCCAGCCAGGTCAAATCAATCTGTGGCCTTTGCAGCAGAGAGTAGAATGTATTTTGGTAATGTGTAGACAGACCGGCTGATGTTGGGGGTAGATTTGGGGGGGGGGGGGGGGCGGGTTGGGGGGCATTGGGTTCACCACACCGTTTATCCAAGTCTTGACAAACCGACTACCCTGCTCGCCCGCGTGAAGCGTTTGGCCATTTGACTGCCGCAGACAGGGTTTACAAGTCCCTTTTTAAAACGGCGGGAAATTGACATGTACATTATACATTATATATGCAGCGCCAACTGTTCCGTCAAATGTCTATAAATGGAAGCGCTGGCGTAGTGTTGGGCAGGGACAGGCTGCACATCCTAAACGCAGCGTTGGGCAGGGACAGGCTGCACATCCTAAAAGCCTCCCGACGCAGCGTTGTCTAGAGCACTCCGGTCAAGCAGAAACGGTACAGATGCAAAGCGTCTATTTCTGTACCGGCGGGGCAGCGCAACAGCAGAGCGCCGTCTCGTTGCCTGGGAAGACACGCAACCGAGACTCCAGGGAGCGTGCGTTATTGAAGTGACAAGGAGGTAGCGGGCACGACTTCGCATTCCGATGGAGGGATGCCCGTCCTGCCTCACCCCTGAAAAATTAAGGGTCTGTGGGCGATGCCTTGAGGCTGCTCCTTGAGGCTGCTCCTAGACCCGCCCCCCCCCTTCAATCATTGACTTTTTTAATTCAATCAAAATATTTCGCCCTCCACAGCGACACACAATGGTTGGTTTGACTCAGTCACTGATAGTGTATGGTAATTCTCACTCTTATGGTTATGTAATCTACCTCACCTTGAACCACACCCCCGTACTCGAACCCACCCACGCACAAGGACTAGCGGTAAGGTGACTACAGGGAATGTAAGCGCAAAAGGAGGAAACCCACTGCACCTGGTAGCGGGGCTAAGGCGCATTAAGGTGCCTCTGGGCCACATTCCAACCCGCCCGTCTGGGAGGCTCACCGAGTTAGATGCCGATTGGCTTAAAACAGCACACCTTTTTCTGAAATGGACCCCTTAAAGAATCGCACAATATAGCGCACGCCAATCAACACTTCCGAGTGCAGCAAAGTATTTGCGGAGGCCATTTGCACACGAAGGCGGGACTGGTGGGCACAGGACAGAGGGGACGTTTCCAAAAGGAGAAGTTTTCCCTTTCGCAGCCAAGCCATTATACTGGGGGCAGAGCTCTCCATGGCAAAACCATACGATAGGAGGGGTTTCCAGGCAGCTCTAACATGTAGGCGGGGCCCATGGTCTGGTACCGAATCCTGCCATGCTCGGGCGAAGCACAATTAGACATAGCTTTAGCATCTGGAAAAGAGGTGGTTCAGTCGTTGTGACATCTGGGTCCTACTGCTCAATAGCAGCCACCTCTGGCCAAATGGGCAGATGCTTGGGCTCTGGAAACGGGCATACTGCCACCCATACCTGTGCAAGCTGCACATAGCCTGTCCTCCTCAAACAGTGTCCAAGTGAGCTTACCTAGTAGACTAGACGCTAAAGGACAAGTAACTGACATCATCTCCTGAATCAAGAGGAGAATGCAAGGACGAGCACCACACACACACACATACCTAATTTCTCCATGTAACAAAATAATTAGCTGAAATGGTACACTGTATACAGCACAGCCAGAAGAGCATTGATTTTAAGACTGGGCCATGAAGCTAAAGATTCATTTATATATTTTTTTACATCACAGCCCTAAGTATGAGTCAGTTATTTCCCAAAGCCAACTTTAGTCAGTCAGGGAAACTTGTGACCACACTTTTTTGCATCTGTCTTCTGGATCAATCAATCCCATTGGTTACCCAGAAAATGTAAGAAATGTCTGCCTCATATTTTCACTAAAATGTCTTTAGAAGATAAGGATCACAAAGCTGTTTCCCAATTTTTTTTATTGGCATGAAGCAACACAGTCAAGTTGCAGTGCTGTTCACACATGAAACTGCCATTTAGTCACACAATTACATTTCAATATATGGCAACCGTTGCCACGAAAACAGCATCGTCCTTCCTGTCTGCCATCATGCGATACAGGGCCTAGATCAACCCGCCCTTTCTCAGACCAGTCGAGCTTCCTAGCCGAACCTCAACTGGCCCCGCACGTCGTCAGCGAGACCCCCGTAAAAGAATCAGTGGATCGCTGTGCTCAGCGTTTCCTTAAGACCGCCGAGGGGGGTTCCCGTTCCACTCGGCTCCCTCCCCGCCCGCTCCACGCCTTTCTCTGCACTTCCCCGAGCGCCGCAGCGAGCACCAAGCACCTATCAGCCGGGCGACGAAGAGCAGACGGCGGTCACGCCCCCTCGAGGTCTCTTCCCCGGTCTTCAGAACAAATCAGCAGCCCTCCGCTCCAAACACAAAGTGAAATTATGCGCCAAACGTAACCGCACACCGGGTGGGATGCTGGACACAAATATCAGGGTTTTGTATAAAAATCAAGCTGCAATTCAGCAAGTCTGTGCAGGATTGCAATTTGATTGTTGTTTATTGCTCACTAGACTCCCTTATCCCGAGAAATGTAGATTATGAATTTTATACCTTTAGAAACCGATTTTAAAAAAATATTTCCCCAAATTCGAGCATCTATAAACCGACCGCATGCTGCGTATGTTTTCCTTCCAACCACAATTGCAATCCTAGAATTATAAAATGCTGTTTATTTTTCACAATTAAGCTTTTCATGTTTTGAGGGATTATTTATCCTGTTAAACCACATTATGCCGGACATAGCTATGCATGCTGCCATGAATAATAAAAGTCCCATATTCACATTACTCATTGTCGCTCTATTTGAATGAAGCACGTGGTGACGAAGTATCATAAATACGTTTATTATTTAGTTGTGTGGAGCGAGCATGCTCAGCGAGCGACTCGTCAAACTAGGCCGCTATGACATCTGTGAAAGGCAGACTAGAGGAAAGCACAACTTGAAATAGAAAGCCATTTCCTGTTGTCTCTCGCCGCAACGCTCGACACTGCAGCTCGCCCTTGCATTGCGTTAAGAATTTCAGGTGACACATTTTAGAACGCAACAATGCGTGAAATCAATTTTGCGTAGCTCATCTCATCCTTCTTCAGGGCGTGACTCCTCAAGCTCCTGACCGCGATTCCAACTCGCTCGGGGCCGCTTGTGCGCGAAGATTCTCGCCGAGCGCCACCCCCCACCCCGGAAGCGGCCGCCAATTGCCACTCCAAGGCACCGGCCATACTCGGATCTGGCAGGATCCTGTATTTACGCAAGGTAACTTTTGGCCCTAATGGTGAAGGAACTGGGCTTGTCACTATGAGGCTAGTCGCACAAAGGCCAGACTCATCCATAGACTTGTTTAACGCGGTAAAGAGCCGCCCACTTTGACAAGATGGTGCCTTTGATTGACATGCAAGATAGCCAACCATAGACCGTCTATGTTCCGTGACGTATTGAGGTGGTACAGAGGGCGGTCAATTCAGAAACAGCGCTAAAAGAAAAACGGATGCCTGTATACTTTGTAGCCAGAACTTCAAAAACTTTCTTTAATCCAGCGTTAGGCTCTTGGTCAGAAACGCTCATTGTTCTTGATGCATTCGCTATCTACCGATTAGTTAGCACTTGTTTCCCGGTGGACTGATAAAACCCAATGCACAGCATCGCACCGGAAATACGTACACGCTCCTGTGATTGACAGTGCTGCTAGCCAATGAGTGCTGACGGTCAGTTTTCTACAGTCCTACCCAGCTTATTCAAGCCAATGCATCAGACGCTGCATACAAAGCGCATCAGAGCAAGTGCATCAGAGCGGCTGAGGCTACTATGAGGCTGCAGGTTTGATTCCTAGGTGGGGCACTGCCATGCCCTTGAGCAAGAGACTTAAACTGAACTGTGGCAGTAAATATCCAGCAGTATAGTGGATTGCACATAAAGAATGTAAATGGTTTAAGTTTTGGATAAGTGCTTCTGATAAATGCCTAAAAGGAATGATACAAGGATGTTTATTGAAAATTGCAGCGCAGTACCCGTTAAAAAATGAAACCGAAGATACTGTAAATTCAGTGTTAGTTGGGACATAGGTGCTAAACTAAAAGCCCCTACATTTCTGATATGAAATATGTATGCAGTACATGTATATATTTGGAGTGCAGCTCCCTCTCTGAACAGTTTGAGGACACCGGAGGACAGGCTCCTGCCTGTTCTGCTAAGTTCTGGAACACACGGTTCAAGAACATTCCATACATGGATATTGATCTGAAGAGACGGCGCACTGGGTCCTGTAGCTACAACAGAGGGATTGTGTTCCTGAAGGCCTGTGTTCCCCAGAGCACGGCTGTTTAAAGCTATTATGCGTCTGCGCGTCCAGCCTCTCTTTCCAAAATCATGCATATTAATATGGAGTTGCCCCCCACCCCCTTTTTCTCCAATAACAGCCTCTACCTCTCCTGGGAAGGCTTTCCACTCGATGCTGGAACATTGCTGCGTGGATTTGCTGCCGTTCAGCCAGAACAGTATTAGTGAGGTCGGGCACTGATGTGGGGGCTATTAGGCCTGGCTTGCAGTCGCCTTTCCAATTGATCCCAAAGGTGTTCAATGCGGCTGAGTTCAGGGCTCTGTGCAGGCCAGTCATGTTATTCCACACAAATCATTTCTGTATGGACCACGATATGTGCACGGGGGCATTGTTATACTGAAACGGGAAAGGGCCTACACCAAAACTGAGGGAAACACAGAATAGTCTAGAATGTCATTGTTTACTTGTAATATCAAGATTGGCCTTCACTGGAACTGAGGGGCCGAGCCCAACCAGACCAAGAGGAGTCTGGATACTTTATACTACAGATGAATATCTGCTTAAAGACAACTGCACAATGCCGGATTTGCCCAGGATTTGAACAGTAACCCTTCTGGTCACAAAAGCAGCATCTCTGTGCACTTCACCCATCTCAGTGGGAAACCGCCCCGACCCAATGATGTCATAATTTGGCCCAACCGCAAGCATGCCGGGTCTCCCTCCCCGAGCATAATCACCGCCCCGTCTCATCTCCCAGCACCCATTGTGCCGGCGCAACACAAGTCCCCCGCCAGTTGAGCAGCCGATCAGCGAGCCGCGAAGAAACATCTGAGCGCCGCCAATGGCAATCGGTGCACTAATCCCTCCCTCCCACTCAGCCTCAACACCCCTCCGCTTAACGAGCACATGAGCCACTGCTGACGAGCGTAACAGAGCAAAACTGAGCTACATCAGCTGGAGGTTCACAGGCAGGCTCCACTGAGTGTGTGTGTGTGTCTATCTCTCTTGTGTAACAACCTCCTCCTCTTCCCAATATCACAGCGAATAAAGAGCCCTTTGATTTCCACATGCCCAAATCCCCCCCGCCCCCCAATCCCACCTCTATACCCACCCACCCCTTCACGGCATTTGTTGCTACCGCTGCAGAACTGAGGAGTGCGCAGGTTCAGAGTCTCCGAGGAGGAGAATAATTGAAGAGGGGGGGTGGGAGATGTGTGCGTGTCAGAGGGGGGGTGGGGGCTGAGGCGAGGGAGGAGTGTGTGGGGGAGATGCAGCCATGCAGATTACAGACACTCGCTGGGAGAAACAGCACGCGCTGGATCTGGAGAGGAAGACCGTCCTTCACACGCCATTAAAAGGGCATTTTTATCACAAACCGCGTGCGGCTGGTCTCTAACCCCAGGTGACGAAAAGGGGAAACGCTGAACTTAAGGGTTTTAGACGCTGAACTACTGGAAACTAAACGCACAAACTACAGCCCGTAAAGTGCAATGCAGGCAAATGCTTAGCAATGTACTGCAAGTCTCGGCAATACAAGTAATGCTCATTAAAATCATTAATGTGCAGGCACTCCTGAGGAGGGGGTGGGAGCAGGCTCCGTGTGCCCAAGCACGAGCACCTGCTCCTTTTGCCCCAAGTTCCCAATGTGCCCCTTTGATTTGATTAAAAAATAAATTTGTATTTGTATTGTCACAGCCATACATTTTCATTCATTTTGGTAAAATATAGGCTATTATTGCAATAGCTGTCATAAAGGTTTTTCTGTGCCCTTTTCTCACTGAGCACCTGCCCCTCAAAAGGTCTCTATACGGCCCTGCTGTGTCTCTCGGTTAAGGAGAGCAAGAGCCTTTGTTCACCTCTTAGCGACAGCATTAAAAAAATGAACACATTAGGAGGAAAATCAGGATCAGTCTTTCCTCGTCCTCTCTCTCTCCCTCCCTCCCTACTGAGATCAATACAAACTAATGCAATAATTTATCATTGATGGAGGCCGACCAAAAAAATGGCCTCTTCAGCAAATTAGGGAATAGAATATCAATTACGATAAACACAAACTAGAAAAAGAAAACACCGAGGGGAAATTAGTGGCTGTATAGAAAGTGCTGTAGGGAGGTCATTAAGGCGGGAAGGGGAGTGGAGAGGATTTGGAGCCGAGCAGGGGCAGGGCGTTATGGAGCCAAACACATTTTTGGCTCATCACCGCCCCCCGGGAAGCCCATCACAAAGATTAATGAAGATGGGGTGTACTTGCCTCCCGCTACTTCCAGGCCGTGGGTTTCACAGGGCATCGATCCAAATTCGTAATACACCAAATGCCATAGCGCACATGACACAGAGAGAGCCTGGCCTGCCGCATTTACGACAGTGACTTTTACAAACCTCGCCCTCCTATAAACAGGCATGCGCCACCTATAAAACAGAAGGTACGGGAGTCCTTATCTTCATTACATCTAAAAACGGCGTTGGAGTTACATTCTTTCGCACGAGAGCATTGCTCTGCGCCGCCCCTTCAAAGCAGTCTGTCACCACACATACGCAGGAGTCAGTGTACCGCGGAAACGCCCAAGGCAGGCAAGCACTGGCAGGGTCGCCCTCTTTTGTTACTGTGACGCGCCCCGGTGGTCCGCAGTTTGGAAACCGAGTCGCAGATAACGACGGAAATATCAACCCTGCCAGCAATCAATGCGTCCAAATACTAACATGCGCACGCCAGGCCTCGCCTACTTCAGTTCAGCCTGACAGCGATCCTTCTCCTGGCAGGGGAGCAGAGGGATTTATGACGGGAGAGTGTTTCAGGAAGGTCACGTTTGCACAGGTGAACCTTGAAACTTAAAAGCAGATGGTCCGCTGGCGCACCACAGTGTGGGTTCGGAACATAGCTACGTGCTCCATGGTCCGAAGCGAAGATCGGAGCCGATCTCCTACACGGATTTGGACAGGACTCAGCGCATTTTCTCGAAACGTCCAAATTTACTGAAGAGACGCTTGTAAATCCTTCTCATAGCAGTTTAATACCAACAGGGCTTACATATACATAAGCTTCAGTATCTCCCTTTGACAACCAGTCTCAGCAGAAATGAAACCAACTCCAATTTGGTAATGGACACTTGGCACACAACCCCTGAAGGGGCATACATAACATTAAACATTAAATTATCAAAATAAAGTATGTAAAAACTCAAGGAAAGAGCATAATTTCTTGGAACACAATCTTAATGCGTGCAAAATGCAACACGCTGCCAAACAGGTAGGCCCATTTATAAATGCCCTATGTGGCAAAAAAGCATAGCAAAGCGAAAAAACTGTTTTCCTGTTGTACAATAGCCGCTTCCAGGTATTAAACGATTAACTCAATTGTGTTTTGTATCAGTCTCGATAACAGAAAGCTGGGGTTAACAGTCACGGATGCATTAATGTGGTACTGAGAGAAATTGCAGTGAATCTATAGGCGTATTTCTGAACAGAGTTTGCATGGCATAACTATGCATTTGTACTCACGCACAGCAAGGGATTCCTCAAGAGGAAACTGAACAGCGATAGATTTTATCTAAAATTACAGCCAGAAAGGGACTCAGTCCGTTTACTTTGGCATATTTTCTTGTCCAAAAACAAACACCATAGGGGTGTTTTATTATTAAAATGAGTAGCCCATGAATCCTGGTCTTACCTCCTCTTTTATCCTTCAGTCCTCCCCTTCTTCCTGCCAACGCGACGACGCCAAACTTTTGGGAAGGTTGCTCCTTGACGGGTCTTTCGGACGAAACCAAACGCACCAGAAAAGACGCAGTTACGTAACAAAAGTGGAACAACCGTGATTCTGCGTTATGTTTCACCATGAAAACTATCCTGAGCTCTTATCTGACCAACAGACAGGGAAAACGTATGGAGAATTGAATGCTTTGCAAGCCAGAAGCCACCTCTCCTGACATAACAGACAGCAACCAGAGAAAGAAGCAACAGGTGGTTCCAACAAGCTCTCCAACACAGCTGGCAGCAGTCAGTCAATTAGGGCCACATTCCTCATTAAGGCCGGAGACCGGAGACTACAGCAAGCTACGCGCTAACACAGATAGCATCATAACTATACTGCTGAAAAGTATTGGCTTATAGCCACAGTCCTTTGATATGCTAAAACGGAACAGTAGCCTATAAAAAGATTAAATAAATCACACACAATGTTTTTGCAGGTTGGTTTTTAAGTGAATGATATTTGCAGAAGTTGTTTTGCCCTTTTTACACAATGTCTTAAAAGAAAATAAAACTGTACCTTCAGTACAATAGACTACTTATTCGTTGAGAGCAGAGGTATCGTCAGAAGGCACCGGAGCTTAGCCTAAAATTGAATGCATTTAATCAACAGGGTAAGAGTTAAGTAGGCTACGCAAGGCACTTTCTTTGTCCCCCACTACCCTCAATTTCCCATTAGTTAAAAGGTAACGTAACAGTCTTTCTAAACTCGCGTCTCGCACTTCCGAGGGACATGATAATTCATATTCTCATCCGTTCCGCGGATATAGGGATATTCCCTGGAGAGACGGCCCAGTGGTGTATTGAGGGGTCAGTGTAGGCTAGGACCATTTCGAAAAGGGAAACATCTATTAAGGCAAGGAAATGTATTTAATTTTAATAATGAACCAATAAAAATGCATCACTATGGCTTTTCCACGGTGAGCATCAGGACAGCCGACGTTCCCTGTCTGTGTAAGCGCTTTTGATTTATGTGCATTTTTTATAGACCTGGAGACATTTGGGTGATGAGGATTTGAATAAAATCAAAAATAATATTCCCCCTGAGGGGAAAATGCAGACTCCCTTTGATCTCTTATTTTCCTCAACCTTCCCACCCCATCCCCCGTGATTAAGTTAAATGTGAGAAACACAACCACAGCGCCCTCTTGTGGTTAGCCCGACGCAGCGCAACTAACCATTTTTATTCCACTTATCAATAAAAAAAAAAGATGCCTCCACTGAAACAGTATCCAAATTACCTTTTACACAGACAGGCGAATAAATACAATCGCCAGACAGATTCCGACTATATCATATAATGAAACTGGAGAACATACATTATCCTTGCCAATCAGGAAAACCCAAAAGAGCAGGCAGAACCATCCAGTCATCCATTAAGAACAAACAACAGGGCTGAAAAGGTTGTAAGCCTTTCTATGAGAGATCAAATTATTCCACTAAATTTGCATTGCCAGAGAGCATAATAAGTGCTTATATTTTTTGAAGCAGGATCAGGGTACTGTTTGTCTGCCTAAGGTGAGAATGTACCTGCTCTGCAGGTAAACACCAGGGTAAGAATTACATAAAATGTTCCGGGGAGAGGGGTTGTGGTGGCGCACCATTCAGGCATCAGGGTGCTGAGATGAAGGAAAATATACTGAAAAGGAATTCAATAAAATAACAAACTATTTTTGATTTTAAAAAATCAATATCTGATTTAATTGTTTTCAGTTTATAAAGCTTTCCATTACAGTGGAAAATATCCATATCAACTTAACAACTTTGGCTCCATCATGTGGTGAGATTTAGAATAGCAAGCAATTAGCAAAAGTTGACAACTGGATCCATTGGATCCAAGTGGACAGCGCCTGGCTATCCATTTCCTATATCTTCTTCTAATTAATGTAGTTACAATAAATGTTTTTTTTAAAATAAAAAATAAATTTAGATAATTCTAGGTTTTAAAATGAACAAAAAAACAAAACAAATTGGTTCCATCCATTTAATTAATAAAAAAAAACGTTTTAATTTGTCTGGAATAAATCAATTGATATTTATCTGGTGGCAGGAAATAGAGCCCCTTTTAACAGAGTGTATGCTTTTAAAGTGCTTAATATCACCAGACCATGTAAAATTCACACTGAGGTGACTATAAAAAGGATTTTGCTCATTTTTACACTCAATTCAAAATACAGAGGGAGTATGTTTTAACTTGAATTTTTGGCTTGAAACTTTCGGCGGGCGACTGCATGGCTATATGAAGGTCACTCCGAATTCAACAGGATTAAATCTGCATCCAACAGCTCTTTAAACAGAGTCAGGCCCTGCTTCACCTGTCTGTCTCTCCATCTGTCTGTCACCGAGTCCATCTGTCTGTCTCTCCATCTGTCACTGAGTACATCTGTCTGTCTCTGAGTCCATCCGTCTGTCTCTGAGTCAATCCGTCTGTCTCTGAGTCAATCTGTCTGTCACTGAGTCCACCTGTCAGCCTGGATCAGCATCTGCACTGGCGTGCTTGTCGCATGATTGTTGCATCGATCCGCATATCTTTCCTCACACTCACACTACACAACTTTTGCCCCGATTCTGACGTCAAAGACAAACTCCCGACAAATTTTTCAGTCCTATGATAATCTTTAAAAAATCTGCAAAAAATCTTGGTTCCGTCAGCTGGAACGGTCTTTTGATGTGAGATGGTCAAAGACGCGATTATTTATGTCGTGAAGAAGTCTGGACCTGGTTGGGAGAGCCCACGGTCATTTCAAACTGGTTTGATTTTGTCGGGAGTCCTGGCTGACCTGCAGTGATGCATCATTTTACTAGAATGTCAACAGTCAATGAACTAGCGCGAAACAAACGCAACGAAAAACGTTTTGAAATGATCCATACTTCCGTAGCCTTGGCAACTGTGCGTGGAAATTCAACCTCTGGATTTAGTCCTGTATAAGTCGTGTAGAAATCGTGTGATGTGCGACCCCCGAGTAATTCTCTGTCTTCCTAAAATCGGCAAGTGTGTGCTGTATCGCGCAGCGATTTTTTAAAGACTGTCGTTAGATGTCAGCTGCTCTCCTTGGACAGGATTTTTTAAAGATAGTGTGAAAGATAGTGTGTAAAGATATTGTGAAAAAAAAAAAGTTGTTTAGTGTGAGCTTGGCTTTAGTCTCTTGGTCTGCACTCGCCTGTGCTAATCTGCATCTCTGCAAGTCAGCCTGCGTCAGTCCGCGTCAGTCCGCGTCAGCCCGCTTCAGTCCGCGTCAGTCCGCGTCAGTCCGTGTCAGTCCGCGTCAGTCTTGTCATTGCTGTCCACAGGTGTCCAGAGCTCGCCCCTCTCTGACTCCTCTCTCCTGTCGGCTCTGCTAAAAGTAGTGACCTTTAGCCACAATCACAGCGACTGTATGCGTCTGTTTTTAGCGGCTAATGAAAAATAAAAGACAGATGTTTGATTTTGATCTCTCAGGGGCAGAACAGAGAGTATTGCACAGCATAAAGACATGGTTACACAAGACAAGACTAGCCAAGCAGCTCACCCACTGAAACAGCTGTAGAATTAAGTGCCTTATACTCCATATACTATCCAGTATATATGGTACAAACAGTATCCTCCATCGCAAACTGTGAAAACTGGAGGTTTGAGGCTGACGTCTCTGTCCACAGCCACGCAAAAGTCTTAGTCTCTACGTAAGCTTGTGTTTTTTTCTTTGCGTTACCTTCCGTTACCCTAAAGTTCCAAATGTACAGTATTCAGGATACACATGGTCACCATTCTCGTGTCCTTAAGCTAAGGAAAAACTGAAGGAAAGTTCTGGAGTCAGTGCAGAGATACGCCAGTCTGCAGGATGGGGTGTCTTCCCTTGACCCGCGGCAGTTCTGGAGTCAGTGAGAATGGGGCACGTCGGCCACAAGCCTCAGCTGTTGCAGTTTTCACGAGAGTGGAGAATTATGGGATATTGGAAGACAGGGTGAGGTCAGCAGAACAGGATCTCTCCGTCCACAGGCTGCTCTGAGCCTGGAAGTAGCGTGGAGTCTGTGGAGGAGAGGAGCAGGTAAAAGAGTGCATGTAGCATGGAATTGTGTTCTCTGTAGTAAGTTCCTTTGTGTTGCTATTTACCGTGTTGTATGCCTTTGTGCATCATGTTGCTGTGTAGCGTGTTGTGTTGTAGCATGTTGCGGTGGAGCATGTTGCTGTGTGTAGCATGTCTGTGTGTAGTGTGTTACAGTGTAGCATGTTCCAGTATGTAGCATGTCTGTGTGTAGTGTGTTATAGTGTAGCATGTTCCAGTATGTAGCATGTCTGTGTGTAGTGTGTTATAGTGTAGCATGTTCCAGTATGTAGCATGTCTGTGTGTAGTGTTACAGTGTAGCATGTTCCAGTATGTAGCATGTCTGTGTGTAGTGTGTTATAATGTAGCATGTTCCAGTATGTAGCATGTCTGTGTGTAGTGTGTTACAGTGTAGCATGTTCCAGTATGTAGCATGTCTGTGTGTAGTGTGTTACAGTGTAGCATGTTCCAGTATGTAGCATGTCTGTGTGTAGTGTGTTATAGTGTAGCATGTTCCAGTATGTAGCATGTCTGTGTGTAGTGTGTTATCGTGTAGCATGTTCCAGTATGTAGCATGTCTGTGTGGAGTATGTTACAGTGTAGCATGTTCCAGTATGTAGCATGTCTGTGTGTAGTGTGTTATAGTGTGGCATGTTCTATTATGTAGCATGTCTGTGTGTAGTGTGTTACAGTGTGGCATGTTCTATTATGTAGCATGTCTGTGTGTAGTGTGTTATAGTGTGGCATGTTCTATTATGTAGCATGTCTGTGTGTAGTGTGTTATAGTGTAGCATGTTCTATTATGTAGCATGTCTGTGTGTAGTGTGTTATAGTGTCGCATGTTCTATTATGTAGCATGTCTGTGTGTAGTATGTTACAGTGTAGCATGTTCCAGTATGTAGCATGTCTGTGTGTAGTGTGTTACAGTGTAGCATGTTCCAGTATGTAGCATGTCTGTGTGTAGTGTGTTATAGTGTAGCATGTTCTATTATGTAGCATGTCTGTGTGTAGTATGTTACAGTGTAGCATGTTCCAGTATGTAGCATGTCTGTGTGTAGTGTGTTACAGTGTAGCATGTTCCAGTATGTAGCATGTCTGTGTGTAGTGTGTTATAGTGTAGCATGTTCTATTATGTAGCATGTCTGTGTGTAGTGTGTTACAGTGTAGCATGTTCCAGTATGTAGCATGTCTGTGTGTAGTGTGTTATAGTGTAGCATGTTCCAGTATGTAGCATGTCTGTGTGTAGTGTGTTACAGTGTAGCATGTTCCAGTATGTAACATGTCTGTGTGTAGTGTGTTATAGTGTAGCATGTTCTATTATGTAGCATGTCTGTGTGTAGTGTGTTATAGTGTAGCATGTTCCAGTATGTAGCATGTCTGTGTGTAGTGTGTTACAGTGTGGCATGTTCTATTATGTAGCATGTCTGTGTGTAGTGTGTTACAGTGTGGCATGTTCTATTATGTAGCATGTCTGTGTGTAGTGTGTTATAGTGTAGCATGTTCCAGTATGTAGCATGTCTGTATGCAGTGTGTTATAGTGTAGCATGTTCTATTATGTAGCATGTCTGTGTGTAGTATGTTATAGTGTAGCATGTTCCAGTATGTAGCATGTCTGTGTGTAGTGTGTTATAGTGTAGCATTTTCCAGTATGTAGTATGTCTGTATGTAGCATGTGGCTGTGTGTAGCATGTCTGTATGTAGCATGTGGCTGTGTGTAGCATGTCTGTATGTAGCATGTGGCTGTGTGTAGCATGTTCCTGTGTGTAGCGTGTCTGTATGTAGAGTGTTGTTCTGTGTAGCGTGTCTGTATGTAGAGTGTTGCTGTGTGTAGCGTGTCTGTATGTAGAGTGTTGCTGTGTGTAGCGTGTCTGTATGTAGAGTGTTGCTGTGTGTAGCGTGTCTGTATGTAGGGTGTTGCTGTGTGTAGCGTGTCTGTATGTAGAGTGTTGCTGTGTGTAGCGTGTCTGTATGTAGAGTGTTGTTGTGTGTAGCGTGTCTGTATGTAGAGTGTTGCTTTGTGTAGCGTGTCTGTATGTAGAGTGCTGCTGTGTGTAGCGTGTCTGTATGTAGAGTGTTGTTGTGTGTAGCGTGTCTGTATGTAGAGTGTTGCTTTGTGTAGCGTGTCCGGTGCTCTCTCTGTACCTGCAGGCTGTGGGAGCTGCCCCTTCTCCTTCTTCTTCTTCTTTTTCTCCTTCTTCTCCTTTGGCTCCTTGGTCTTGGCCAGCTGCAGCAGACGACAGGGTATGTGGCTCTGCCCCTCTCCTGGGGCCTTGTGGCTCGGGTTCGAGGCAAAGGGGTTCAGGGTCTTCCCTTTGCGTATGGAGCCCATCCTGATGAGAGTGTCCCTAATGGGGGAGGAGGAGAGCGTACGCTCCATGGGGCTCGTAATCTGCAGGGAGTCCTCCGAGGCACTAGAGGGCGCCCTATGGCTCCTTTTGTCCTGAAATCAGAATCAGAAAAAAAAATTGGTTGGTGAGCTCAGGTAGAGGCTGCATTAGGCCTGGTGCAGAGGAGGCACTCACCTCCGCCGATCCGGCCCGCTGCTCCCGCTCGACCTGCTCCCTATCCCGCTCCAGCCTCTTCTGCGCCTCCCTCAGCCGCTCCAGGTCCTTCTGGTACTCCTCCTTCAGGCAGTTCAGCTCCTGCTGCTCCCTCAGCACCTCCCCGCCCCCGCGCCGGGTTTCCTCATCCAGCACAAGGAGGCGCGCCTCCCTGCCCGTCAGCTCCCGCTCCCGCTCCTCCCATTCGCCCTCCCGCCGGCGGCGCTCCGCAGCGTGGGCCTCCTGCTGCCGCTGCAGGTTCGCCGCCTCCTGCCGCTGCTTCTCCAGGCTGCGCTGCTTCTCCTGCTCGATGAGGGAGGAAGACCGCCAGGAGGAGGAGGAGGAGGAGGAGGGTCGTTCGCTCAATGCACTCCGCTGCTCCTCAAGGAAGGAGTCCTGCTGCACCACCACTGCCTGCCAGAATACAAGAAACAAGTCACACCCATACACACACACACACACACACACACACACACTGTCTAAACCACGCCACAAACACACTTTGTCTACCCTTCTCTGTACTGTTCTACAGACATCACACATTAAATGACAAATGTGTTTCTGCAAAGATGAGAAACACATCTGTTAAACGGACAAGTGAGCAAATTCAGAATGTCTTGGTTTTAAAGGCATTATTAGTTGAGAGGAAGCGTGCGGTGTAACAGCGCCATACCTGTAATGTGTTCAGCAGCTCATGCAGGCGACACGTACTGTGGAGGACCTGCTGTAGGACACATCCCATCAATTAAAACATTACACTGAAAACTTCCCACCAATTACCACATTACGCCGGAAACATCCCACCAATCAAAATATTGCA
Source organism: Ilyophis sp. 1 JC-2022 (assembly GCA_022702515.1). Lineage (NCBI taxonomy): Eukaryota > Metazoa > Chordata > Actinopteri > Anguilliformes > Synaphobranchidae > Ilyophis > Ilyophis sp. 1 JC-2022. The sequence goes on along the minus strand of CM040399.1, from coordinate 33,274,940 downwards.
CTGGAAACATCCCACCAATTAAAACATTGCACTGGAAACATCCCACCAATTAAAAAATTACACTGAAAACATCCCACCAATTAAAAAATTACACTGAAAACATACCACCAATTAAAACATTACACTGAAAACATCCCACCAATTAAAAAATGACAGATCCCAGGCAAGAGAGGATTTGTGAGAGAGGCATAAAGACTGAAAAACTGAGAGCTGTACAGAGATATATTATCCAATGATGAGCCCCTATAGGTGTGTACAGAGATAATAAATAATAATACATTATATTTATATAGCGCTTTTCAAGGTACTCAGAGTCACTTTACAAACAGGATAAAACAAAGTTCATTAACAATATAAAATATTTAAAAAATTAGAAAAGTAAAGGAAAAAAAGGGAAATATAAGGGAGGGATAGAAAAGGTTAGTTATTAAAAGCAATGGTGAAAAGATGGCTTTTGAGAGCTTTTTTAAAGAATGGCAGAGTGTCTGCTTTTCGGATGTGGCTGGGGAGAGCGTTCCAGAGCGAGGAGGCAGCTGCAGCAAAGGCCCTGTCACCCCAGGTCCGGTGCTTTGACCTGATGGTTTGGAGTAAATTAGCATCAGCGGACCTGAGGTGACGGGTAGGGGTGTGGTGTTGGAGGAGCTCAGAGAGGTAGGGGGGGGGGGGGGGTGGCTTTGAAGGTGATGAGTAGTAACTTTGTAACTTTGATGAGTAGTAATCTATCCTGTATTTGATTGGGAGCCAGTGGAGGTCACGGAGGACAGGGGTGATGTGATCAGTGTGGCGGGTGGAGGTGAGCAGGTTTTGTTTATTGAGGATTTTGTTTGATGATCCATATAAGATGCTGTTACAATAGTCAAGCCTGGATGTTATAAAAGCATGTGCCAGTGTTTCAGCAGAAGAGAAAAATAGAGAAGGTCGGAGGCAAGCAATGTTCCTGAGGTGAAAAAAGGCAGTTTTTGTGATCTGGTTTACATGAGGAAGGAATGAGAGGGAGGGGTCGAAGATGATTCCAAGGTTACGGACATGGGTGGAGGGCGTGACAATGGAGCCGTCGATGTTAATTGAGAAGTCCTGGGTGGAGCGGGTGAGAGATTTTGGGCCAATGATGAGGATTTGTGAGTTTGAGAAAGTTCTTTTACATCCATGTTTTTACTTCAGTGAGGCAGGTGGTGAGGGTGGAATGGATGGCTGCAGTGATGGACTTGGTGGTGAGGGTTAGGGACTTTGTGGTGAGGTTTAGGGTTAGGGTTAGGGACTTGGTGGTGAGGGTTAGGGTTAGGGACTTGGTGGTGAGGGTTAGGGTTAGGGACTTGGTGGTGAGGGTTAGGGACTTGGTGGTGAGGGTTAGGGTTAGGGATTGGGTAGTGAGGGTGAGGGTTAGGGACTTGGTAGTGAGGTATAATTGTGTATCATCAGCGTAGCAGTGAAACCGGAGGCCATGGCGGTGGAGGATCTGTCCAAGTGGTAGAATGTACAAAATGAAAAGAAGGGGACCAAGCACTGGGGGACACAGTGGGTGACTGGGGGAGTGGAGGATTTGCAGTTGTTGAGGGAGATTAATTGGTGTCTGGCAGAGAGATATGTTTTTAACCAGGAGAGGGCGGTGCCAGTTATACCAAGCGATGACTGGAGGGGTGTGATGAGGATGGAGTGGTTAATGGTGTCGAAAGCGGCACTGAGGTCAAGGAGGATGAGGATGGAGAGAAAACCAGAGTGAGCAAAGAGGAGAAAGTCATTGGTCACTTTTAACAGAGCAGTTTCTGTGCTGTGTCTGGATCTGTTATAGGTGTACAGAGGCACATTGACCAATGATGAGAGGCATTACAGCTGTACACAAATGGCACATTGGCCAATGATAAGAGGCATTACAGCTGTACACAGATACACTATCCCTATCCAATGAAAGCAGTCAGGCCCAGTGGAACACAGCGTGTGAGCTCGGCGTGAGGACTCTACCTCGCTGTCCTTCTTCAGCAGCAGCAGGAGGCTGGCGTTTCCTCCCTGTAAAGACAGACAAGTGGGGTTTGCTGGATTACTGAGCCCTGGGAGACTCACTCACTAGCACCACCTGCTGGAAATGTACAGAAGCAGTAATCATGAGCTTTAAATCTCAGGCCCTGTGCACAGCCAGGGGGCGCCAGCGGGTCCTTAACACTATAAAACTGGAGGCAATCATTCTCCTCGTGTGTGGTGGGGAGGAGCTGCAGTGTTTTTTTTAACAAAAGGTTTCGTTACCTTTTTTAATGCACTATCTGACTCTGTTCTCTGCAGGTCCGGTGAGTCTCCTTCCCCATCTGAGATAAACACAGCAGATATTAGCTGGGAAAACAGTCCTTCATGCTCCATATGCATTCAGGGCTGATGGTCGTGTGGAATGAGACGGGTGTTCTCACTTTTCGAGATGTTGTTGATCTGGTTCCTGTCCAAGCTGCTGAGGGCTTCAGGCCTGCAGGAGGGCCACACGGACCGAGCACTGCCCACAGCCTCCACTGCCCCACCCAGGCCACTGTTCACTAGGGTCTGCAAGTACTCCACTGCAACACACACAAACACACACACACACACACATGCATACAAACGAACACAAACACACGCAGTATAAATACAACCACACAGACACAAATACACAGACACACAAGCATTATGTAAATAACTACATATAAATGCTGCCGACCTTCATAAATATCTATCTCCCGTGCATCCCTGCGGCGCATCGCTCATCCCTTCTCCCGTCCTACGCCACACCCACCTTCTGTCAGGGCGTCCTTCATGGCCAGCTTCCCGGTGGGCGTGTCCTCTGCGAGGGCCCGGAACAGGGCCCCTCCCCCGGGCCCGCTGTCGCTCCCCATGTCCTGGAAGACCTTCAGCTTCTCCTCCAGCAGGGCGGCAATATGCTGGTCCTTCCTCCGCAGCTGGTCTGCGGGGCAGAGGCGGGCCGGAGTCAGGGCAAACGCGCGCGAGGGCGCTAAGGACAGCAAACAAGCAAAGACGCTCGCCGAGCGCGGAAGGGGCGGTCCCCGGCTGCAGGGAGCGCGGATGAGCCTCGTGGCCGGGAATCGGATCCGAGAGGGTTGGAGCGCGGGTGTGAGGGAGCGGGAGAAGAGAGAGAGATGGGTGCGGTCCTCACCTCTCATCTCCTTGGCCTTCGTCTCCAGCACCCTCTTGTCTTCCTCTGACTCGCTGGGGATACCCTCGTCTTCGTCCTTCTCCCTGTGAGAACAGGATTTACATCGTCTGCACGGGGGGGGAGGGTGCAGAGAGGGGCGGGGTTTGCGGTCGGGATCGGAGGGTTCTAGGAGGGGGTGGTTGCGGGGGCGTTTGGTACGAAATACTTCAACAAACAGCAGAGCGCTAATCCGTCACTATAAGCTTCAGTAAATCTCTATGAGGGACACAGCAGCACATGAACTCTACAGCCTGGTCTAGGTGTAAATAAAAACAGGTAAGTACCCATCTCCTCCTGCTGCGATCTACCCCCCGTTCCGTCAAATGGCGGAGCGTTACGGCGACCGCGGGCCCCCGTAATCCTCGGGAGACGTTCTTGGCCGCCACAGAAGAGGCTCGATTCCCTCTCACTCTCTTTCTCTCTGTCTGTCTGTCTTTCTGTCTCTCACACTCTCGGGCTCTCTCTCCAGCTCTCTCTCCACTCACATGGAGCCGACGGCCTCCTGGATGAGCTGGATCCAGGCGTTTCGCTCCTCTCTGGAGCCGGCATGCACCTCCACCATCACGGGCCGCTCGATGCTGGCTGCGATGAGGAACAGGCCCCTCTCCTCGTTGGCCACCTCCCGCACGATCAGCTTCTGGAGGGAGAGCACCGTGGACCGCTGATCCTAGGTGGGAGAGAGACCTATCATATCATGTTGACATTTTATGACATCTTTTATGTGTTGGGTCCAAAATTGACCCCAAAAGTTTAAACTGACACAGAACTATTGTAATAAAAACATTTTTGACACTTTCTGTTTCACCTTTTATGTGTCTCCTGATTGAGGAGCCTTTTATCCCTAAATATGTAATGAAACATCTCATTTTAGAGCCTGAGGTAAGTTTAAAATCTGTATGGAAAAGTGCCACCAAAATCACCCGCAACAAATCAGAGATAAAAAGTAAAAAATGTTGTTTATTTTATTACATTTTATACAGCTACCACACATCAGTGCACTAAGAACAAGTACCACAGCAGCTTCATAAGTCACCTGGAGCTTCGAGGTACATACCAGTGAGGCGAAGGCGTATTTCTGGTCTTTCTCCTGCAGGAAGACGAAGACATCGGAGAGGAGCAGGGCCTGCACGTCTGAGGGGAAAACAGGCGGCAGAGAGGCTCGTTAAAAACGTGAGGATTCACATCAGCCAACATTTATTATGCCAGCCCTGCTTTGGTTTTATACCTGCCTGTAAAACATTTAAATATATTTGCTAACATGCTGTTGCTATAACCAAGACAGGAGTCAGAAGTCCGTGTCAGGTTTACATATAAATGTAAATGTCAGCTTCCAAACGGTAAAGAACACTGCTGTACAATGGCAAAATTAGCCAGCATGGGCGTGGAGTCTGGGTGTGGTTAAATGGAGAAACAGTGGAGCAGAGATGGAGTGAGAGAGAAAGAGAGAGAGGGGTAGAGTCCCACCCTTCAGCCGGCCGGCGGAGGTCTTGAGCTGCAGGGGGCCGTCATGGAGTAGTCTCCGCCCCCTCAGCAGGTCCTCGCGGGCGAACATCTGGCCGCTCTGCATGCGCATGATGGACCTGCTGTCCGTGCGGTGATACACCTCCCTTAGCCGCTGCTTCTTCTCCTGGTCATTCACCTTACTGTCCACCGCCGTGACCACCTCCTTCACCAGCCCCAATGCCTGCTTTACCACTGCGTACTCCTCATCTCCCTCTGAGAGAGAGAGGGGAGAGAGAGAGGGGGGAGGGGGGGGGGGGGGAGAGGGGAGGGGAGAGGGGGGGAGAGGGAGAGGGAGAGGGGGGGAGAGGGAGAGGGAGAGGGGGGGAGAGGGAGGGGGGGAGAGAGAAAGGGGGGAATGAGAGAGAGGGGGAGAGAGAGGGGAGGGAGAGAGAGAGGGGGGGAGAGAGAGAGGGGGGGAGAGGGAGAGAGGGGGGGGAGAGAAAGGGGAGGGAGGGGGGGAAAGAGAGAGAGGGGAGGGAGGGGGGAAGAGAGAGAGAGGGGAGGGAGAGAGAGGGGGGAGAGAGAGAGAGAGGGGAGGGAGAGAGAGAGGGGAGGGAGAGAGAGGGGGAAAGAGAGAGGGGAGGGAAGAGAGAGAGAGAGGGGGAGACAGAGAGAGGGGAGGGAAGAGAGAGAGAGAGGGGGAGAAAGAGAGAGGGGAGGGAGAAAGAGAGAGGGGAGGGAGAGAGAGAGAGGGGAGGGAGAAAGAGGGTGGGAAGAGAGAGAGAGGGGGGAGAGAGAGAGAGAGGGGGGGAGGGAGAGAGAGAGAGAGGGGGGAGAGAGAGAGAGAGAGAGGAGAGGGAGGGAGAGAGAGGGGAGAGAGAGAGAGAGGGAGAAAGAGAAGGGGGAAAAGGGGAAGAGAGAAAGGGGCAGAGGGAGGGGGGAGAGAGAGAAAGAAGGGGGGTGAGAAAGGGAGAATTGGAGAGAGAGAGTAATTACACATGTTTTCTCATACAAGAATGTTTTTTTTTATTGCAAAGGCAAAGACATGTTTACAATATTAACTGTTCACTTGTAGCCTGTTACTTAAACAATTCAGTCACTGGACACCATGGCAGTTAATTATGCAATAGCTAACGTTATGGGAACAGGTAGCCTCTCCCATGGCCATTTGTCACCAAAAAATACAGAATATCATCTGGTTAACATTGCGTTGTTGCTTTAATGTAAAAAAAAATTATATAAATAACTGTGCCATTGGCTACATGTTTTAATCTCACACAAATTCAGACAAAAAAATGTGTCTGTGTGGAGCCTACTGTGCTCTTGTGGTCATGTCTGACTCACTGTGGAAACCGAACCTTCAGCGCTTGCCTCAGCCAACATTTCTTTAGTATTCATTAATTTTTTCACTTCAGCTCTGTTCAGTTTATCCTTTTCACACATCACGCAATATCATCATAAAATAGTTTTTGAAAGTTGGAATTAAGGACTTATAGACAGTGCTCTGTAGGCTATGCATGAGTAACTTGGCTTTTTTTTACGTCAAACACGTTTTATTTACAGATATAAAATGTCATCACTTCATCATTTTATCCTACTAGACATTTGTGTGAAATCCTGTCATAATTAGCATAGGAATTCTTGAGTTATGGCCAAAAACGTCTTTTGTGAGGTCACAGTGACCTTGACCTTTGACCACCAAAGTTCATCCTTGAGTCCAAGTGGACATTTAGGCCACATGTGAAGAAATTCCCTCAAGGCGTTCCTGAGATATGGCGTTCATGAGAATGGGACATACGGACGGACAACCCGAAAACAAAATGCCTCCGCGCCGGACTCTTTATCATGATTCTAAGTTTCTTGGGGCGTATGTAACTAAAACACCCCACAGTGTTTAGGCAGTTAAGGTAAAACTCATGGCTTCCACACACACACACACACACACACACACACACACACACACACACTGGCAGCCAGTCGGTCACAAGTCACACCAGGAGCAAATTTAGCCCCTGTTCACCAGCAGGGGGCGCCCCACCTTTGGTGTGCTGCAGCAGCCGATGCAGCAGCACGGGGTACTTGGTGATGCGCTGGGTCACCAGCAGTATGCACTCGGGGATCCCCAGACGCCGGACCACGGGGCTGCTCATCTTTTTCTGAAAGACACGCGAGCACGCAGGTTATCTATAATGATTCCGCACAGTTACACACTTTAGATTTCACACATCCTAAAAGATTATCTCAGCCTGCAAAGCCTCTGTACAGAAACAGTAAACCGGAAAGAGTTTTGTTGCACATTACATTACTTTCTAAAACACAACAACACTCTGAGAGTCATTGACTCTGTGTGTTAGTTTCAAGTAAACCCTTTCCCTCATCGCATACCAGATAATTCCCAGGATTACCTCAAGCTCTGGTTTCATAAACAATATGTAGGGAAACTGCTGCTAACTTGCACTGGGACCCTTCAAACCTCCAATAGAAATGCTCGGGGCATTAGGACACATTTTGAGAGAAGAAAAACTCCAGGCGAACTCTGCGATGAGGTGCAGTATCAGAGCAGAAGTGCAGTCACCTTGATGAAGGCCTGAAATCGCTTGTCTTTGGCGTGCAGCTCCTTGTAGAAGTTGAGCGCCTCTTTGTGGCGGCTGCAGAATTTGCCGTAGACTTTCCTCATTCGCTCAGCACTGCTGCCCGAGAACTGGGAGCGGAGACGAATCAGACACTCACAACATGGTCATGTGATACAGTAGAGACATTGAGGCTTCTCCAATCCGTAATGGGTGTGTTGATCATCTGGTTACTGTACAGAATCAGGGGCCTGGCTGTGCTGCCAGTTACTAACTTATGTAATTCAATCAAACCTATCATCACTATCCACAGAAAAATGATTATTCTTATTATAGGTCAGGATAGCCCTATAAAACATGATACGACCTATGGAACATGCATCCTTTTATCATGAAGCCTCTCAATAAATATGTAAATACTGTAAGTACTAACTAGATGGTCAGGACTGTAACCCTTTTCATGTATCTTATGAATATTCATGAAGGGATGTAACCAATGGTGATACGACTAGTACGCCTCATTGAGAATTGCAGAAGTAGAGAGAATGGAAAAAAACATTCAGTGCCCTCCACTATTATTGGCACCCCTGGTAAAGATGAGTAAAAAGGGTTATAAAAAATTAATTATAACCCTTTTATAATTATTTATTATAACCCTTTTTACTCATCTTTACCAGGGGTGCCAATAAGAGTGGAGGGCACTGTAGCTGATCACCTGATTCCAATACTCTGGTTTCCACACAAATCTCCTATCAATATAATATGATAATAATATTATAATAATCAACACCTTAGGGGCTAAATGACAAAACCTGTGAAGCGCTGGCCCCTCACCTGCGCAACGAGGACGTCGCCGATGTTGCGGACGAGGAAGCCGCCGGAGCCGCCGCCCTCTCGCCGGGACTCCCTCTTCCTGTCCAGCACGCTCGCCAGGAAGCCGCTGTGGATCTCCAGCAGCTCGTCCAGCGCGGGGAACACACGCTCCACCGTCTGCGCCTCCAGCTGCACCTCCTTCAGCAGCCCTTTGATGTACACCTCCGATACCATCCTGAGCGTGCGGACATGATGCATCTCTGTCTGCATCAGCTCTGCGGGGCGGGGGCGGGGGCGGGGGCGGGGGCGGGGAACTCGTCAAGCTCAGCTCTCCCAAGCATCCAGTAACGCAACAGGCCGGATGCATGGACCTTCTCAATCACTTATTCAGAAACTCTCGACTGAACTCAAGACACCCAAAGTGACAGTGCCCCCCGCCCATTTAGCTCCGCCCTCCCCACAGCACACTTCCTGCTGTAAACCAATAACGGGATGCGCCCACTTAACGTTGCAAGTCACTTAAAGAAGCCAAGTGCACAGGGTGACTCGGGGGAATGTGGAAGGTGAAGACCTAGTCTTGCTCAATCTTGCCGCACAGCACATTTCCAGAGCACCAGGAAGTACTGTGCACAGCATGGGAATCCACCACGGCCTGTGGGCCCTCCAGCCAGATTGAGAGGGGGGCCTGGCTGGATTCTGAGGAGCATGAAGAAATGCTGAGGCCTGAAATCGCTCTGGAAACCTGAGCCCTCCGTGGTCGCTATGTGCAAGGCCAGCCCGCACCTGCAGGCCAGTATGGAGGCTGCCACCCAGTGACCCCCTTACCCCAGTGACCCCTCACCTCAGTGACCCTTCACCCCATGAACCCTGACCAAAGCAACACAGGAAAAAATAGGTCAGCAAAGCTGAGCCTGACAGGGTCTCTATCTCTCTCTCGGTTTGTCTTGCTTTGCAGACGAACCAATTATGCGCATAAATACCACTCTGGCACAAGGCGCTCCAGATCAACAACTGACCCCGTGAACCCTGAACCCTGGCACAGTCTGACACCCCCCCTACCGTAAATCACGTCCTGTCTCTTGATGACGTCCTTGCGGAGTTGTTTTAGGTACTTCCTGTCCACGGTGAAGGTCCAGGATTCCGCCTCCAGATCCTTTGCCTCAGCCTCAAACTCGCCCATCAGCTGGCTGTCCATCATCTCCGTCCCTGCGTCAGACAGACAGACAGACAAACAGCGTGTGTTATAATTAGCCCAAAGCTCTACACAGATGACAAGCAGCCAAACATTCAGAAGGAAATGGGGTTTGTTGTGCATGTACAGTAATGTGCGTTATTGTGAATATTGAGCATGAATACATCCCAGGACCCAGCTTACGGTAGTCTGCGTACACTAGGAGATCTGTTCTGAAGAAGACAAAGTTTAACAAGCTGTCTCAAACCAAAGCTTTTTAAAGCTGCAGTCAGCAGCCCCAGTATGTTCATCTCACTCTTTAGCACGGGTGAAGTGCTTTAGCCCAGCCTGCAGCCCGGTGATACAGAGACACTGACAGGACTGGGACACTGACAGGACTGGGACACTGACAGGACTGGGACACTGACAAGACTGGGACACTGACGAGACTGGGACACTGACAGGACTGGGACACTGATGAGACTGGGACACTGACGAGATTGGGACACTGACGAGACTGGGACACTGACGAGACTGGGACACTGACAAGATTGGGACACTGACAAGACTGGGACACTGACGAGACTGGGACACTGACAAGACTGGGACACTGACGAGACTGGGACACTGACAAGACTGGGACACTGACGAGACTGGGACACTGACAGGAATGGGACACTGACAGGACTGGGACACTGACAAGACTGGGACACTGACGAGACTAGGACACCGACGAGACTGGGACACCGACGAGACTGGGACACCGACGGGTTGGGGTCACCGAGCAGGTGCCGTGCGAGGAGGGCACACAGCACCTCTTACCTTCGTCCGTCAGGGACTCGGTGGACTTGTTGACCTTGCTGGTCTTGTCCAGGGAGTCTGTGGACTGGGACAGGTATCGCAAGCTTTTCAACGGGATCTCGTCCAACACCGGGCTGCGGGGGCGTGACCGAGGGCAGGATTAGAGAGGAGCATCAGGAGAACGAGAAAAAAAGAGAATGAGCACATCAGTGACATTAGAGGTTGCATCACAGCTCATCCTGCGTGGCCTGTATGTCTGATAAGAATATAATGGGTTCCAATATAACTGGAACAGTGTTTAGTGCTGAATGACAGGCAGGGGGATATTCAGGGTTGAGTGAGGGGCAGAGGGATATACAGTCAAGCCGGAAAGTCTGCACACCCCTTTCACCTTCGCCGCGTTTTATTATGTTACAGACTTATACGACAATAGATTGAGTTCATTCTTTGCCTCAAACATCTACACACAATAGCCAATAATGACGAAGTGAAAACAGGTTTTTAGAAAATATGCAATTTTATTTTACTGACAAAAATAGGTTATTTAGGGGTTACATATCTGTACACACCCTTAGACTAATACTTGGTTGCTGCACCTTTGGCAGCGATTACAGCTTCAAGGCATCTTGGGAAAGAAGCTACGAGCTTGGCACACTTGTTTCTGGACATGGTTTGAGAGTCCTCTAGGTGCCTTTTGGCAAACTCCAAGCGGGCTGTGATGTGTCTTTTACAAAGGAGGGGCTTCCGTCTGGCCACTCTACCATAAAGGCCTGATTGGTGGAGTGCTGCCTGGATGGTTAATCTTCTGAAAGATTCTCCCATCGCCACAAGAATACACTGGAGCTGTGTCAGAGTGACCCTCGGGTTCCTGCTCACCTCCCTGGCTAAGGCCCGTCTTCCCCGATTGCTCAGTTTGGCCAGGCGGCCAGGTCTAAGAAGATTCTTAGTGGTTCCAAACTTCTTCCATTTATGAATGATGGTGGCCACTGTGCTCTTTGGGACCTGTAAAGCTCCAGAGATTTTTCCGTACCCTTCTCCAGATCTATGCCTTGACACAATCCTGTTTCTGAGGTCTGCAGATAATTCCTTTTACCCCATGGCTTGGAGTTTGCTCTGACATGCACTGTCAACTGTGGGACCTTATATAGGCAGGTGTTGGCAATCCCCAATCATGTCCAATCAAATTAATTTATCACAGGTGGACTCCAATTAAGTTGTAGAAACATCTCAAGCAGTATCAGTGGAAACAAAATGCACCTCAGCTCACTTTTGGGTGTCATATCAAAGGGTGTGCACACTTGTGTACATGTGATATTTTACATTTAGATTTTTTATAAATTAGCACAAATGTCTAAAAACCTGTTTTCACTTTGTCATTATGGGCTATTTTGTGTAGAATTTTGAGAGAAAAAATGAACTCAGTCTATTGTAGAATATGTCTGTAACGTAATAAAACGTGGAGAAGGTGAAAGGGGTGTGCAGACTGTCCGGCTTGACTGTAGATCAGGTGGGGGTTTAGGTCTGAGTGACAGGCAGGGGGATATAAAGGAGGCGGGGTTTAGTGCTCAATGACAGGCAGGGGGAGGTAGAGGCGGCGGGGTTTAGTGCTCAATGATAGGCAGGGGGAGGTAGAGGAGGCGGGGTTTAGTGCTCAATGACATGCAGGGGGAGGTAGAGGCGGCGGGGTTTAGTGCTCAATGACAGGCAGGGGGAGGTAGAGGAGGCGGGGTTTAGGGCTCAATGACAGGCAGGGGGAGGTAGAGGCGGCGGGGTTTAGGGCTGAGTGACAGGCAGGGGGAGGTAGAGGCGGCGGGGTTTAGGGCTGAGTGACAGGCAGGGGGAGGTAGAGGCGGCGGGGTTTAGGGCTGAGTGGCAGATGGGTACAGGTGAGCTCACCCTGCGATGTTGCTGATTGAGATGCTCTTGGACAGGTTTGTGGTGCTGAACCGCCTGATGCCGCCGTGTCTGCGTGGGCCGTCCTCATCTGCAGTCAGCACCGCCCACGGCCGCTCCCGCAATGCTGTGGCTGACCGTACAATATACACACAAATTTACAGTATATACTCACACAATATACACATTACACATATTATACATACACACATTTACAGTATATACTCACAAACATTACACATATGTACACACATATACTGTATATACTCACACAATATCACATTACATATATGTACACACATATATGCACAAAATACATACACATATACTAACACAATACATAGTACACATACATTACACCTAAATGCACACACACACACACACACACACACACGAAAGGGTGAGACTGATCCGTTAAGAGATACAAGTAATTTCAAACAAAATGTGAAAAATTAGATAACTTACATTTGCTTCTCAAAACACTTGAATCTGGTACAGCAAACTGCTGTTTCAGAGGCTGCAAGACAAGGAAGAGACTCATTTTAAACATTATAATATAATATAAATATACTCATGACAATAAAGTCCGACACAAACAGAGCGACAGATACCCCTTTTCCATTGCACAGAACTGTTCAGGAAGTCAGGAACCATCCGTACCTGGAACCTGGGTTCATGAGAATTTGGGAGGAAGTGACGAAAGAAAAGCGATGGTTGTGCTGCTGACTTCGGTAAACTAAACTAAACTAAACAACAACACTCGCTTTTTTATTATCTCACTGTTATAGCGAGCGCTAGATGCCGAGCTCCCATAAGAGACATTTTCTTGACCACTTTCTGATTGCCTACCGCCGCGTCAAGCACCCAAGTATTAGCTCCTGAACAAATTTCGAAGACAGCGTATCACGATTCACCGGAAGCTCGCTCAACCAACCAGCGATGTACAGACTGCTATCTCCACCCCATCCCATAGGTCCTGGTATGCTTATTTGGTATCTCTCTGGAGGAGTGGCGAAAACTAGTTCAGATAACTAGACACAGTACGCTTCTGCTGACAATGGAAACGCACCCAGAACCTGTGATCTAATTTTCACGTTACATTACGGAATGGTGCGGTAAGGCGATGGAAAATGGGTAAGAGAGAGATATGAGAGAGGGAGGGAGAGAGAGGGAGGAGGGAGAGTGAGAGAGAGAGTGAGAGATGAGAAAGTGAGAGAGAACAGCACCTCACTCACCTTCATCTTGGTCTTGGTGCAGGCAGGCAGAGTTTCCCTGCAGGGTTTATGAACGTGTGCACTACAGTCTGATAAAAACAAAAGCACATTTCAGCCGTAAAACGCCGGGCCTGGGATTAGGCAGCCTACACAGAACGGAGGAAACCATCATTCAGCCCGGACGCCAAGCTGCACTGAATTACCAGAGAAAACGCTGTGTCGAACAGCGGGGGGGCAGATTTATACCTACCGTACCTGATAACAAACTGGGAACCCCCCCTCAACCTTTCCCTTAAAAACTCATCAATCAAGTAGAATCTGAAGTGATGAGATTACTGCAATTGCAGGAACTATACAGTATTAGTAAACTATCTTGAAGAGAGCCTGCAGGCGAAATATATTTCTACAGAGATACAGCTGTTTTGTGTGAGCAGACCCAACAGACCACCTGAATACGAATCACAAGAAATACACTACACCAGGGGTGGCCAATTCCAGGCCTCGCGGGCCGGTGTGTATGCAGGTTTTTGCTGCCGCCAGTTACCACGGTTCAATCAGCTAATTAGTCATACACACAATCACCGATTCACTTGTAAATTACAGAACGATAAAATGCTACAATACACGCATTGACGCATACCGGCACAAGAACATTCATCAGCTGCTTTTCATATCGCGGATATGTAGATTAAAATATCAGATCGTGTAAACGATTGGGCTAATTAAATAATTGTTAACTGGCGGCAGCAAAAACCTGCATACACACCGGCCCGCGAGGCCTGGAATTGGCCACCCCTGCACTACACTATCTTACAAATATATCATATGTAACCCAAATGTACTGTTGATCCTTTGAGTACACTACACTATCTTATAGATCCATCATATGTACCCCAAATGTACTGTTGATCCTTTGAGTACACTACACACCATCAACACACACTACACTATCTTATAGATCCATCATATGTACCCCAAATGTACTGTTGATCCTTTGAGTACACTACACTATCTTATAGATCCATCATATGTAACCCAAATGTACTGTTGATCCTTTGAGTACACTACACACCATCAACACACACTACACTATCTTATAGATCCATCATAAGTAACCCAGATGTACTGTTGATCCTTTGAGTACACTACACACCATCAACACACACTACACTATCTTATAGATCCATCATATGTAACCCAGATGTACTGTTGATCCTTTGAGTACACTACACACCATCAACACACACTACACTATCTTATAGATCCATCATATGTAACCCAAATGTACTGTTGATCCTTTGAGTACACTACACACCATCAACACACACTACACTATCTTATAGATCCATCATATGTAACCCAAATGTACTGTTGATCCTTTGAGTACACTACACACCATCAACACACACTACACTATCTTATAGATCCATCATATGTAACCCAAATGTACTGTTGATCCTTTGAGTACACTACACACCATCAACACACACTACACTATCTTACAAATATATCATATGTAACCCAGATGTACTGTTAATCCTTTGAGTACACTACACACCATCAACACACACTACACTATCTTACAAATATATCATATGTAACCCAGATGTACTGTTAATCCTTTGAGTACACTACACACGATCAAAATACACTACAAAGCACCAAAATACACAGCATACGCCACCATGGATATTTTCTCCTTTTCAGAGCAGATGGCCAAATTGCTGTGAAATTCACCACACATTTCATTTCCTGTTATCTAGAGAGCTTTCCGTTTATCAGGAAAACTAACATCAGCTTCCGTCTCACGCCGATGTAACATTGCCTATTACAGAAACAATAGGAAATAGCCTGCTGTTGTTGGTGACAATTTCAACAAGGCTGTCAAGAAGCCATGCAACCACAGAACAACCTAGGGTGATTAGCTACTGCAGAGAACTTGTGGTTCCTTACAAAAACATGCTCCAATACAGTTAACCTTTATATTATGTTGACATTTTATGAGACCTTTTTATGTTTGAGGTCAAATTGACCCCAACAGTTTAAACAGACACAAATTATTGTAATAGAAAAATATTGACACTTGTTTGTCACCTCCTCCCAATTGATTAGCCTTTTATCCCTAAACGTAAAAAATCTGTTATAAAGTTATCATTTTAGAACCTGAGTTAAGTGAAAGTTTGGACGTTTAAAACCTAAGTACCCAGAATCACCCACCAAAACATCTGCGTGTCAAAATCAGCCCACACAACGCCTTTGTAAAGTTGGTACAAGACTTTTGAAAGCAGCGTTATGCTTATTGCATGTTCGTAAAATCGGCCTTTATTCCTGGATTGATGGCACAGTGGTAACAGATAACACTGGTGGAAAGTTAATACATAGCAGGTGTTGTTCAGGCTCTTACTGGTGCAGTAGAATGCCTCCTTTGCAGTGATGGCTTTGTGACACTGGTGACATGGCACAAAGGGGGCGGAGCTTAAGGCGTTGAAGAGATGCCCGTTTAGCGTTCGCTTGTCCCTCTCTTTCACCTCTCTCTCTTTTTCTTTACCTCTGTTCTTTTCCTTCTCTTTCTCCTGCACGGAAGACAAAACAAAAAAACATAAGTGAAGCCACTGGGAGCAAAACTAAATAAAAAAATAAAAAAATAAAACAAACCAGTGTATGGCCTGGATTCAGTCAACATTCCTTAACTTTGATATACATACAGTATATATATATATATATATATAGTGCCCTCCACTATTATTGGCACCCCTGGTAAAGATGAGTAAAAAGGGTTATAAAAAATTCACCGTTTGGTGAATTAGCTTAATCTCACATTGAAAAAATCCAACAATTAATTGAAGCAAATTTATTATGAGAAAAAAAAATCCCTCATCAAGAAATAATTATTTTTAACAAAACCACGTGTGCCACAATTATTGGCAACCCAAAAAAATAAATAAAGTAATAATTTTAAATATTTGGTCGCATACCCTTTGCATGTCATGATGTCCTGATGTCTGTGACCCAACAACATCAAAATATCTCTTGATATCTTATTTTCTGGTACTCTTACAAGCGATACTATAACGTCTCTGCATTTGAATGGATCTCTATGGGAATTGGGGGGTTGGACTAGATTTAGTTGTAAGTTACACTGGAACAGTATGGAACAGATGGTTGGCAAAATGGCTCTAAGTCATCAAGGGTCTGATGTACCAAACAAGCCTGAAGCCATCACTCTGCTGCCAGATATGCAGTAGATATGGATGGATAATTTGAAGGGTTTCTTCTCCTGACTTATTTTTCCATAGAGTTCAATAGAAAAATTTGTCAGGAGAAACAACCCTTAAAGTGATCCATCCATATATTCTGCATATCTGGCAGCAGAGTGATGGTTTGAGGCTCGTTTGATACCTCAGACTCTTGATGACTTACAGCCATTTTACCAACCATCTGTTCCATACTGTTCTTGCATAATTTACAGCTAAATCTGGTCCCACCCCCCAATTCCCATAGAGATCCATTCAAACGCAGAGTTCATTCATTGCTTGTAAGAGTACCAGAAAATAAAATATCAAGAGTCTTTTGATATTGTTGGGTCACAGACATCAGAAAGTCATGGCATGCAAAGGATATGCGACCAAATATTAAAAATGATTACTTTATTCTATATATAAATGCAGGGGTGCCAATGATTGTAGCACACAGGGTTTTATAAAAAATAATAATTTCTTGATTTCTTTTCCTCAAAATAAATTTACTTCAATTAAAGGTTGGATTTTTCTCATTTTTTCAGTGTGAGATTAAGCTAATTCACCAAACGGTCATTTTTTAAATAATCCTTTTTACTCATCTTTACCAGGGGAGCCAATAATAGTGGAGGGCACTGTATGTATATAGTACTGCGGCTCTCATGGCCTTCCTTTGTAGGAAAATAACATAAATATCATCATAAATATTGTGAAGAACATCGTAAAAAACATATCACATGTTTCAAAGAAAATAATGGACCTGCCTGAAATTCAGATTAAAAAAACTGATGAAGAACAACCTTTTTAGGTCATGTTTTCACAGGGAAATGGGTACAGTAGCAAGCATATATTTAAAAAAGCTGGATAAATGTTGAATTCTCAAAGCATGCTGTGCAGGGCAGTCATCAACATGCGTGGTTGAGCAGGATTTGGATAACAACCCCACCCGAGCTCTAAGGAAATGTGTAATGCGGCTTTTCCATTTAAAATCTACAGCTGACTGTCACTCGGAACAGCTGCAATCCACACGATTATCTCGGACTAAACTTCAGCCTGATAGCACTTTGCAGCGTCGTTTTAGTGCACCAAAACCAGCAATTTGATACTATCATACTATCATTGTGTTTTCAATATTTCTCCATTTGTTAACCTCCATCTCCATTAACTTTCGACTAACATTTCTAGCTGTCGTAATATTCTTTAGTCCTTTATAATGACTGCATGCACATATCAAGCGGACATGTTGCCATGACGATAAGACATACTACTGACTGATAAGCCATGCTGCAACAAAGCACTTGGCAGCTGTTGACAGTGAGTGAAAAATGATATATAGCACACTGCAAATAGAGTGAATGTGTGAGATGAACACAAAGCAAACGTGACCCCAGGGGCCTTCCCACCGGCACACACTTCTCATCCGTTAAATGTCAAACTGCACACAAACTATGCTCACCATTGGCTGCAGGGAGCCAGTGAGCAGTAGCACAGAAAAGCAACCCAACATCAATACATTAGAACCATCAAGCCAAAATGGCGGCACTTTTACACACAAACAGGAAGTCAAATGCAGCACCTAGAAGGAGGAGGAGGAGGAGGGGGGGTGTTAATAAGACACCAGAACTAACCATGAATACAAACAGAAAAGATCAAATGTCAAACAGAAACAGAGAGACACAAAGAGATAGAACGAGTAACAAAGAGTGGAAGAGTGAACAGAATTGCATTTCCTTTTTAAAAAACCAACAGCACAGGTTCTCTAAATGTGGACTAAATCAAGTACTGGTGTGTTAATATTAATAAAGGTCTGCAATATTTAAACTTCACAGCTATGTGGCACGCCGTGCTTGTGGATATAAGATAACTGTGAGTTGGCATTTCTGTGGACCTTTAAGAATGAACTGAAATTAATCTCCTTCAGTCTTATGGAATCGCCCATAAATTCTACAGAAAAAATGAGAAGGAAGAGTTGCCATTTTGTTTCAGACGACTACATACATGCATTGAGCTTACTGTAAACCAATGCTCTCTCATGGAACATGGTGGTCAGAGAAACAAAGTGAGAATACTGGTGTTGAGAAAACAATGCGGTTTCCTCTGAGAAGAGCTCAGAGAGCTATGAAAACCACATCTATATTCCTCCGAAAATGGAGAAACCACGACTCGCCCCCAACTTCCTGTTTCACTTCCTCCCAAAGTGATGAGAAGAAGCCTTCATGTCACTGTAGAGTCTGACAGCTCCTAGATCATCAACATCTCCAATGGCAATGCAATATCAACAGCAGAACCTTCACAAGCCACACCAGAGCCCTTCAGCTGTTCCACTGTTTACACAGATTACAGGGCCTTCTGAAACAAACAGGCCCCATAATAACTGACGACCTGTCCCATCAGTGCAGTGTCCTACGTCAGGTGCACTAGCACACATGCTGGTTACAGGGCTTTGACGAAGTGAACACCTTTTAGTTTAGTTTGTGTTGAACTGATCCGGAAATGGTGCTCTGGTGGAGTTACCCAGGTTTGGACAAAGCTGCAGGCTGGTTGAACAGTGTTTAATATAGAGTTACCCTCTGGTATGGTCAGCCCTGGAGGCTTGTCACTGACTCTAGTACAGTGTTTAAAATAGAGCTGCCTCTGTTTTGGTCAGCCCTGGAGGCTTGTCACTGACTCTAGTACAGTGTTTAATATAGAGTTGCCTCTGTTTTGGTCAGACCTGGAGGCTCGTCAGTCACGGACTATAAGAATGTGACTTTTTAAGGTCCCCCACGGATGGGTCAGCAGGATTCTGTCAGGGCGAACTCACCTTGGTTTTCTTGTACATCTTGCTCCTAAGGTAGCTGAAGGTACGCCCCACCTTGGTGGCGCTCTTGCTCTCCTCACCAGCCCTCAGGGGCCCCGGGTCCTCTTCTGAGATGCTGTGCAGGAGTAGGAGGGGCCAGACAGACACACCAGCAGAACATCACTCTGGGGCATAAGGAGCTGGACAGGTGGACTGATGGTTTGCAGGTTTGAGGCAAGGTAATCTTAAACTAAAAGCATCTCTGTGACTAAATTTCTAACAAGAAACAAAAAGGATGTTAGGCTGTCCTAAGTACATCAACAAGGTGCAGAGACTCACCTGTGTGCCAAAGAGACGTTGGAGAAAGACTTCATTCCTGGAACCAAAAAGGAAGAGCAGTGATCAGAGCTGCTGGAGGTGCTCAGATTCTCACCAGTAGCTAATAACTAATAACTCACCTTCCAGCTAATAACGCCCCCATTAACTCACCGTCCAGCTCCCTCTGGTTGATGGCGAACAGAGACACAGACTTAGTGAGGGGCAGGGTCATGGAGCCATGGATACGCCTTTTGGTGCGGAACACTGCCGATAGCTGTCACCCAGAGGAACAAACACATTTTAATTTTGATTGACATTCAAAACGAAAGTCGATCTGCAATTATGACCTCCTGTGACTGGGTGATGGTAATTGGCCAGGTTACCTGTCTGCCCAGACTGTTGCTACGCTCCCCGAGATCTGACCCCAAGTCGGACCCCAGGTCGTTTTCGGTCAGCGAGACCAGAGAGCCCCTCTCTTCGCTCTCGGGGCGGGCCGCTAGGCGAGGATCCGGAGTCGACGGCCGCTGTGTGAGACAGTCCTTCATCCCGTCGCTGTCTGTGGTCAGGCCCTCCAGGCTATAACTGCAGCGAAACACACAGGGGGTGGGGGGGGCAGTTTTGGGGTGACGCAGGTTTTACACGTAATCAAGCACCTCCCGCAGTGGGCCTGTGTTATTATTATTCATTATTATTCATAGAAATTATTTAATGCTGTAGCAGATTATGAGATTATAAGGGCACGCTCTTAAAGACACGGAACAGGGCCGGCTGTTAAGGTGATGTCCGTCACCAGCTCTGTGCAGAAAAAATTAATAGGGAACAAAGACCAGAGGAAATGTGTCGACAACAAGCTCAACAGCTCAGACGACCGCTGGATTGAGAAACACGTCGAGACCTTCCCAATCACAGGCCGCTATCTAACAGAGGCTGGACTGAGACAATGCTGTGAAGTTTCAATCGACCACATCCGGCACTGTTTTGCTTTGGCCAGTCTTGGAGACCTTACAACATGAATAATTAATTCTAAAAACAAGAAGTGCTGTTGTCATTTACTATTGAAGCATGATACATTCCTGAAAATGTATTTCGGCAAGTTTATAGAACTGAAATTTAATTGCTGACCAACATGCAACCTATCACTGACCAACATACAACTTATCACTGACCAACATACAACCTATCACTGACCAACATACAACTTATCACAGACCAACATACAACTTATCACTGACCAAAATGCAACCATTACCTGACCAAAATTCAACCATTCACTGATCAAAACTCAACCATTCACTGATCAAAACTCAGACCTTCACTGAACATAGTGTGTCCCTGTGTTGAAAGCAGACACCTTGAACTGACAACATTACACTGCACTATATCACTCATATTTCACACAAGACTGATAAAAGCACTTTTCTAAATGCAAATAGCAGTAAAGAGCACCAGTCAAAGTCATGATAAAAGCCCAACTCACCTGGAATCTGGCTCGGTGATGTAGATAACTATATTGGTCATTGTTACTGTAGGTGCCAGGGAGAGCTCGTTATAATGTACAGAGCCCTGATATTGTAGCATAGAGACCCCCCCTCTCTCTTTCTCTCTCTCCATCTTTCTTCCTCACTCCCTTTCTCCCTCTCTCTCTCTCTCTCCCTCTCTCTCGCATACACACAAACAACAGAAGGAAGCAAATTAAAAGTGTCAGACTGACAGAACAAACCTCGAGCTGATACAGAAAGAGAAAGAGAAAGAGAGGGGGAGGGAACACACACACACACACATACACACTCAACCACACAGTCATGTCATGTAGCTTTCTCTTCTATCTCCCTCCTATACAGGTGGGTTAATACCAAGCGTTAATTTTCTGTGTTTTGTGTTAACTTAACTAAGCAGGGTATTAATAAAACTCAGTATTGAGTCAGCACTATTCACTTTAAAAATGAGCAGCCCATAATGAAAAGTACCAAAACAAAGTTCTTACACTGCCCACTACAGGAAGATTTGGTATTGGCCATTTGGGGACCATCTTTCTTGTATAATTTACATTCCATTTGCAGTTTAACCAATCAGGAGTGTATGAGCTGCCAGTGAGAACCTGAGGTGAATATGCACACAGGCCATGTCAGCTTTCCCATTTAGAAATGAAATGCCATTTATTTATTTTCTTGTTTCCTAAAAAAATCTTCTGCATCTCTATTGTGTCATAATGAGCACTTTAAATTAATGAAAAAACTTGACTGCACAGGGTCTAAGAATCTGTGCATGTGTGTCTGTGTGTTTACAGCAGGAGTTGCACACATCCACAAATATCAGTATTGTATGTATGGGGCAGAATAATAATTGGTAACAATTTACATGATCTTCATAACGCATTCATTATGCATTCATAGAGCATTACAAAAGCATGACATTACAACTACATAAAGCGTTATGAATGCTTTATAATGTTGTACTTGTCATCTCATTGTTTTGGACTACCAGAGCATCTTCATGATTGCACATTGAGCTCTTCAATATACATTCATTACAACCATATAAGACAATGTGTGTGTATGCATTATGTCACCACCTGCGATAGATCTGACCCGAGGTTCACAGATCTAAGAATACTACACACATAAATCATTCATAACGCGCTATGTAATTGTAATATAATTATTTTAATAAAGCTCATAAATGCCTAATGAATGCTTTATGGAGATAGAGTTAATGTAAGTCGTTACCTAAAAATCATTGAGCTCCGTATTAGCCCATCCAGATGATATTACGATCTGTAGATTAGATCAGTAAAGTACCCGCTCAGAACTGAGGCCAATGAACAAATGGTATGCCCAGTTTATAACAGTACAAAAATATAACTGCAAGGGAAGAATTTAGAAATAGCTTTCCAGTACCTTCTCCTCTGAAATGTTGGCGTTCCTTTTGCCAGACTTCCTGGTGAGCTGAAAATGAAGAATGAAAAATAATTTGACGAAGGCAGAAGAGGTAAGAGGAATTCATGCTCAATATACTATAAATGTATGAATTAAAAAGCAGTGTTTCCAAATCCGCACCCCTGAAGCCTCCACAACACTTTCCTCAAACACAGCCAATTTAAGTCCAGACAAGTCAGTAGAGCACGTACAGGGTCTCTGAGTTGTTTTGTGGGTCTGGTTTGGGCGTGGTCAGGGTGTAGTTTGGGTATGGTCAGGGTATTTTGTGGTTTGGTTATGGTACAGGTATGAATATGGTGTGGTTAGTGTGTGGTTTGGGTCTGGCCAAAGTGTGGTTTGGATGTGGTTTTGGTATGGTTAAAATATTGTTATGGTGACATCACATGGCACTGTAATGTCCATGTAGAGTCCAGCTGTCTCTCAAGTTCGTGTTTGTTAATTTGAATGTATTTAGTTGTCAGGCTTTTGTCTTTTTCATGCGCTGTGTGTCTGTTGTGGGACGGGAAAGCGGGCTGGAGATTGTTCAGGGCACTCCTGCTGCTCATTTTGATAATATTGACGAATTGTCTCGTCAGGATAATTTGCTCTGGAATGTCCATTGGATCTGCAGCTACAAAGTTTACCATTGCTCTTCACTAGAGGTGAAGATGTCAGGACTGATCCAGGACTGCAGACAATCTCCAAAAGGCCACCAGGGAAGGGAAGGAGAAGATAATGCGGGAGAGGAGTGAGGCGACGAGTGGGAAGGCTGACGCAGTTCGGTGCTCCATGTTTACAGTGGACAGAGACCGCAACACTGCGTGTATGGAGGAAAGTCGTGGAGGCGGAGTTTGTGTGTTGGACTGCTTGATAACACAGGACATCTTGGGACAGCGGGGGCTATTTTTAATCATGACGTTTGGCTGTAGGCTATTCCACTTTAATTCACTTAGTTTGATTAATGCAATGATTCTATTGAATGTCTTTATTTGGTATGTTTGTTTGTGTGTTGTGGGTCTGCCCCACTGTCTATGTCTTTTTTGTTGTTGCTGGTGGCTACAACTGAAGTTCCCTAACGGGAAAATAAAAGTTACTCTATTCTATTCTATGGTGTGCTTAGGTATGGCTATGGTGTGGTTAGTGTGTGTTAGGTATGGCCAGGGTGTGGTTTGGGTATGGTTATGGTGTGGTTAGGTATAGTTAGTGTGTAGTCAGGGTATGGTCAGGGTTTGGTTAGGGTATGGCTAGTGCGTGGTCAGGGTGTGGTAAGGGTATGGCTAGTGTGTGGTCAGGGTATGGTCAGGGTGTGGTTAGGGTATGACTAGCGTGTGGTCAGGGTATGGTCAGGGTGTGGTCAAGGTGTGGTTTGGACCCACCTGCGCTGGCTGATCTCTGCCTCTCCCTCAGGGGTCTTCCCGGGTCCCCAGCTGTGTCGGCGGAAAGGGGAGGGGGAGCGGGCGGGGCAGCGCAGAAGGGTGGAGCAAGCAGGCACTGCTATCAAAAGGTCTTTCTCTTCCCTCACACCTCCTGCTCCTGGCCGCTGCACCTCCTCCGTACACCAGCACCTCCTTCCCCCTGCACTGTAGTCAGGGGCAGAGCCAGGAGGACCCAGGCTCGCTGCGTCCTCATTGGACAAGCAGGAAATCGACACCTTGCTAGTACTGTCCCCCGTCATCAACTCCACCTCCACCTACAGACAACGAGAGAGAGAGAGAGAGATAGAGATAGAGATAGAGATAGAGAGAGAGAGAGAAAGAGAGAGAGCTAGGCAGTCACCCACTGAGACAAGATAGGGTGGCAGTGTGGTACAATGGTTAGGAAACTGGACTTGTCATTCGGAGGTTGTAAGTAATGGATCATCAGAGTGAATGAAATGGCTGATGGGCTGCAGAGTGAAGAAAGGCAGATGGTCGACCGCGCGGGTTTCACGTGCGGACGGACGCTAGCGTGGCGCTCCCAGAGCCGACAGAGAAGAGCGGAACCTCGGGTTTCTGCCGGGCGTTCCAACTTTCTGAAAAAATGTTGGAATAGAAAAGTAAAAGCGAAAGACGAAGCCGTTCAGGGCCCCTCCGGGGGATTGGAACGGAGCGTTCCTGTGAGCTGCTGCAGATTTCACCGCAGTCGGAACGCTAATTCTGAAAGACAGGCCGGAAGCATCTTTCCAGGCCCACATCGTTGCGTAACTACAGAGCGGCACGCTCGGGGAACGGGCGAAGGGCCCCGTCATTTTCATTAAAGCAGTCTGTTGGTTTTTGGGAGCTGGGGATGAGCGCCAGCCCCGAATGCCGCTGCTTAATGGCCGGGCCTGGGCTTTACGAGAGGCGGGGCCTGGGTGAAAGCTCCAGATCTATTGACTCAGCGCTGAGCTCACGAGGCGCAAAAAACACTCACATCTCACAGTGAACATTCCTTCCTTACAAAAACAACTCAGCCTCACAGAAAAAAACTGCACTAATGTTAGTCCCTTAACTCTGTAGAGAAAGGCTCGAGGTCACATGACACAAACGGAGCGAGCTTTGAGATCATTGTCATTGTCATCATGCACAAACCTCCCACGTCATCAAAAAGAGACGGGAAGCACGTGCCGCTGGTGTTAGGATGTGAAATTTTGTTTGTTTTGGTGCCCAGAGCAGGCATTTAAAAGCATCCAAGTGTTCGAACCAGGAGATCAGAAGTCTTTTCACAATTCCGTGGCCAGATGTTTTAAATATGCGAAACGGAGAGGTGCCCGAGCCGAGCCTTACCTGGACACCTCCTCGATTGACCCCACCCCGCCCACGCCACACCATCGCGTGTGACCTCACCTTCGGGAAGGCGATGTCCTCCCCCGCGTCTGTGGTGAAGAAGCCATCACCATCGCTGCCCGAATCTGGCCGGCTTCCTGTGCTCCGAGGGCTCAGGCACGGAGAGGATTCTGGGATTGAGAGAAGGGGGGGGGACACATGGAGAAAATACTTCATTAGCACTCTTTTTTTTAAAAACACTTGATCAATAAACCATGACAGTCTACCATGCAGCTCATAAAACAGCTAAGGACAGAGCTCTTTATGGGACATGATTTCAGATGGAAAATAATGAAGGCAGCGCTTCACACAGAGTGTTGTTAACCTCTCCTCTCACCTGTTGGCTCTATGTCCTGCTTCTCCTTCTCATGAGGGTCTGCACAGAGATGGGAGGGCCGGTAAGAGTCACTCTCTCTGTGAATCTGAGAAAGAGAAAGAGAGAGATAGAGAGAGAGAGATCAGATGTGGAAACTCACTGTCCCTCAGGCTATCGGGAGCTTGTACCGCCATCTTTCAAACATGCTTATGTAAAACATGGAGGAGACTCGGGCGTAGTCATCATATGGTTTAAAGTGGACCTGAGATGCCACTTATCGATAGAAAAGAAAGAGGTCACACACAATTGGCTACGGCTTAAAAAAGGCACAATTATAATAGTGACAAAGACCTCTTTCTTTGTACAGTTTACACTTGCTGAGTCTCTCTACTTCAATGTAGATTTTTTTAACAGTCTCCACGCAGAAACCAGCCATTTCCAGGCTCAGGGGAATGCGCTGTTGTGCGGAGACTTTAATGCCAGAACAGGCAGAGAGGGTGATGCCATTAAAACTCAAGGTAATAATCATATCTTCAAAGCCTATCCGCACCTCAACATGACAAAAAAAATGCGGAATAACCGCGACAATATTGTCGAAAAGCATGGGAAGGAGTCGTTGCATCTCTGTCGAGGCTTAGGCCTGTACATGCTTAATGGTACGATCCGTGGGGACTCATTAGGTCGGTTCACATATTGCTCAGCTCTTGGGTCTAGTGTAGTTGACTATGCCCTTACTGACATGGACCCCTCCGCCATCAGTGCATTCACTGTTAGACCACAGTTACCATTATCAGACCACTGCCAAATTAATGTCTTCCTGAAAAGATGTGAAACATCAACAGTTCAAAGAGCCCCATAAACTAACTAAATTAAATATGACCTATAGGTGGGCTGAAAACAGTGTGTCTGGCTTCATTTCTGCAATCAGTTCTACTAAAATAAACAACCTAATCAATACATTTTGTTCAAGACAGCTCCAACCAGATCAAGACAATGTATATCAGGCTGTTAATAAATAAAATTCTAAACAAACTCCTGATATTCCCCTAAAAAATTTAGATATCTGAAAGAACTATTTTGAAGAAATACACACTTAAAATCTCTCAGATGAACAAAGAAATATCCAAGATAAGCTAAAACAATTTGAGATAACCATTAAGGACTACCAAAAAACCCTTAGATTTTTTTTTTTTGAAAAAAAAAACGTCAAATATTCATCATAGAAATGAAAACAAAAAAAAACATCCCGATATGATTTGGACAGAAATGTTAAAAAAAAAAGCCCCCTGATTTTTCAGAAGACTCTACTAAAAACTGTTCAATCTTGTTTCGCACGCTGGCTGCTTTCTGATGTCAGGAAGAGGGACAATTCCCCCCCCATCCCAAAGAGTGGAGACAAATTGGACCCGATACCGAGACGAGCATCTGTGTGTGCAGTAACCCCGGGATATTTTTCTTTTCTTTCTTTAACGCGCAACCGCCCCTTCCTAGTCACACAAAAAAAAACAAAAAACAAATTGGATTTTAAAATATCGGTCTTTTACAAATTATTATTACTACAAACACATACCTAATCATCATTTTTTGACTCATTTGGCCCACGGATATTCATCATAAAATAATATTATTTGGTGTAAAGGGGTAAAATGTAATAAATCATCATCAATCATAAAACAACAAATGTGCAGTAAAAATGGGTGACAAAACAACAGAATACTTCATTCAAAGGCGTGGGGTGAGACAGGGCTGCAGCTTGAGTCCTACTCTGTTCAATATTTACATCAATGAGCTTGCGGTGCTCCTGAAACAATCTGCAGCACCTGGTCTCACCCTAAACAATAAGGAAGTCAAATCTCTACTCTATGCAGATGACCTGGTGCTGCTGTCACCCACAGAGCAAGGGCTATAGCAACACCTGGATCTGCTAGAGAAATACTGCCAGAACTAGGCCCTGGAAGTAAATTTCTCATTTCTCAATTTATTTTCCAAAAAAAGGCCAGATGTCAGAAAACCAGACACTATTTCACTCTAGAAAACGCCACCCTAGAGCATTATTTATACTATGACTATCTAAGACTGAGAATTAGTGCCTCCGGAAACTTAAATGAAAAAGCAGGATGAGCATTTTTTTCAATTAAAAAACAATTCCATGGAATTGAAATTCCAATAAAAATTTGGTGTAAGATTTTTGACAGCGTGATCTTGCCTATTGCATTATATGGATGTGAGGTATGGGGTCCACTCAGTAAACTCGAGTACACTAAATGAGATAAACAACCAATAGAGACCCTGCATGCTGAATTCTGTAGA
The DNA here is from genome assembly GCA_022702515.1 of Ilyophis sp. 1 JC-2022. NCBI lineage: Eukaryota > Metazoa > Chordata > Actinopteri > Anguilliformes > Synaphobranchidae > Ilyophis > Ilyophis sp. 1 JC-2022. The sequence goes on along the minus strand of CM040399.1, from coordinate 33,247,209 downwards.
AATATATAGAAAATTCAAAGGATAACTCCAACAAATGCAAGCAGGGCAGAATTAGGCAGATTTCCACTAATTGTACTGGTTCAAAAGAGATCCCTAAATTCAGTCCCCTCTGTCAGCTGGTCCTGAAATAAACTAACCCAAGTTCAATCAATCAACCAGCAAATCAAATTCAGACCAGCACTGCTGACCAAACTCAAATTAGAGTAAACCAAATCATAAAACAGATAAAACACTCCTATTTGGAACATCGGGACACAAATTAGAATGCTATCGGGCCCTAAAAAGAGAATATGAATTGGCAGATTATCTCTTCACTGTCAGAAATGCAAAGCAGAGACAGATCCTGACCAAGTCCAGGCTCAGTGACCACAGTCTAGCCATAGAAAAAGGCAGACATAAAAAATCCTGGAAACACAAAGGGGACAGAATATGTGGTCACTGTATGACAGATGAGGTTGAGACAGAGATGCACTTTCTCCTTAAATGTGAATTTTTTTTTTTTAAATGATAATGAAATCCCAAACTTCTCCCAGATACCCCCCATGGATAAAATTCCAATTGCGTTGGGAGAGGGACAAACAGCAACAATTGCAGCAAAATATGTGACAATCTGCCATAGCCTGAGAGAAAATGAGAATACATAGATACCCTAATCTACCCCAGCCCAGTATTTGTATATTATTTTCTTAATTATAGTTCAATTATATGTTCATTGTTGCACTAACTCACACGATACAGCACACACTCATAAAAGCATGTACACATAAACAGGTTAACATACACACACACACACACACACACACACACACACTTACACACACACACACACACACACACACAAACACACACACACACACACAAACACAAACACATACATATTTTACTCTGTTTATGATTATTGTATTTGTTGTATTCTTTCATGCTTTGGCAATATGTATATGTACATACGTCATGCCAATAAAACAAATTTTAATTGAATTGAATTGAGAGAGAGAGGAGGGAGAGAGAGAGAACGAGAGAAAGAAAGATGGAGAGAGAGAGGAGACAGGATGATGTTGGTACCTGCATCTCAACAGAAGAAAACAATCTTTTTATTAATCTGACCCGGCTGTCTGTGGTACAGAAAGAAATACAAGATGGCCGAACACACTCAAATGTTAAGCACACAAAACACACACCCTGCAGAGAACACATGTATGATACCAACAATATTAATGTCACCAAAAACAAGCATAGAGTGTTTCTGAATGCCTTGTGCGAGATGGCGGATGAGCGCATGCTGTCTGCGTGTTTATACGTGCATGTACATCTGTGCACAGAATGTGTGTGGGCGCGATTGTTTGCGTGTATTTCTAATTTTATGCATATGTTGTCTTGTCAGTCATTGTGACTGTGTATATGTGTGAGTGTGTGTGTGTGAGGAAGAGAGTGTGTGTGTGTGTGTGTGAGAGAGGAAAAGATAGAGCGAGAGTGTGTTTGAGTGAGAAAGAGAGCGAGAGAGTGCGTGTTTGTGTGTGTGGGTGTGTGTGTGTGTGTGTGCGCGTGCACCCTTTGTACATCCCTCTCAGTTAAAGGCAATCACAGTGACTGCCCACAAACAATAACCCGTGTCCAACTCTGCTGATTAATCCCAACCACATGCATTTAAAATGATCGCATGCAGCATTGAAATTAAACTACTATGCCATTAAGCACCGCTGCTGCATACCAGACACAGCCCAATAAAGCTTCCGTTGGTTTTAAAGCATTTATAAACTAAACTGCCTAAATCAGAACCAGCCCATCTCACTAAACCTGGCCCACATGGCCCTTTAAGCACTGGGTGAGTGGACCAGCCAGTTACTGTCAGTCTTCATTTCACACTGCTGTTGACGGCGTACAGCCTGACCTGGAGTCAGTACTATTACAGGTCGACCTGGAGTCAGTACTGTTACAACCTGATCTGGAGTCAGTACTATTACAGGCGGACCTGGAGTCAGTACTGTTACAACCTGATCTGGAGTCAGTACTATTACAGGCCGACCTGGAGTCAGTACTATTACAACCTGATCTGGAGTCAGTACTATTACAACCTGATCTGGATTCAGTACTATTATAGGCTCATTTCAAGATTTGCCGACGGAGTAAGATTTAACTTAAAGCAAAAAGTAACTTAAAACAAGCTAATATTTTCTACTTGAGAGGAAAAAAGTATCATTACAAGACTAAAACACTTGTTAAGACAGACATTTTTTGCAGTGTTCGATCAGAGTGGGGATTCGAACCCTCAACCTTTTGCGCTGTTACAGTAAGATGATCTCTCCGTCGAGAGATGATTTAACCCAGCTTCCCCTCTCGTGGCCACAGTTTGTTAGCCCACTCCGGGAACACGACGAGTTTCACGCACAGAACTGTACAGTTCTGCGGTTTCAAGGCACGTGCAGAGATTTGGGAAGAAAACTAAGCATAAAAAAATGCCCCGGATATGAATATGAATATTAATGGGTTATAAAACCAGGTCCCGTGCGAGCACTTTAATAATGAGAAGAGAGATGAATAGTTGAATAATACAGGGTCCTGGGTGCTGCTCTACATGCAGCGTGAAAGCCTGCTCGGATATTGGCCCGCGCGAGCGCGCTGTGCTCAGCTCAGAGCAAGCGCTCCAAGTGACCGTACTACCCTGAGCGTGCGGTCCTTATGACTGAAAGCAGTTTGATGGCAGAACAGGGCCACGACAGGTGGAGGTAAAAGCCAGAATGCCACACCCCCGTCCTTGTCACCACGTGAACGAGGAAAGACTGTGACGTGCCGTACCAGAGCACTGCAAAGTTATCACCCGCTTCTCATCGAGAAGCTATTTTATCAGAGCACTCGGTCTATTTATGGACAGAGAGGTTTAATACACAGCCCAGACCCCTAAATATACATTTAGCCCCACCCCATTTCCCAGCATTCCATCACCACAGTGCTATGACAACGTGAGAAATGACAGGAAGTTCTCAGATACACAGGGGAATGCTGCCATCCTTAGAAGGATTAAAAATCACAACCCGTTCTCCAGGCATATCACACAAACAAGCCGTCACTGATCTAATCACCTGCTGGTTCAGTCTACTGAAAAGGCCCACTTGACTACCCACACTTCTACCGTGTGCCATAGAGTCTGGATTCTACATAAATTCTGTATTAATACAATCCACTCTACCCTTGGGGAAAGAAACACTTGATCCGTATGAAAGGAAACACATTTTAGCAGAGGGGCATTGGGCGAGCAGACAAATTTAGACCTCAGGCTAAAGAGCAAAGCAAATGACCTGTCCAATGAAGTCAATATTCAAATGAAAATGCAAATAACATTCAAATGAGACTCAAAGACTCCTCCCGGTCGCAGGCGGTTCCAGCCAGCAGCTCTCCCAGCCAGACTGCTGTAAACAGAAGCAAAGTCTGCTGGCAGGGCGGTCAGAGTGAGCAGTGTGTGTGTGTGTGTGTGTGTGTGTGTGTGTGTGTGTGTGTGTGCAGAGACTAGGGCTGTCAGCAAGGAGGAGTCTGGAGAAGGACTGCTCCCACAGAATAATCTGCACTTTCCAAAAAGCTAACAAGAAAGTGGATGAATCAAACACACACAACAACACACACATATACACCCACATGTGCATACACTCCACCCTCCCACCACACACACACAGCCACCACACACACACACACACACACACACACACACACATGCATGCATACCCCACCACTCCTCCTCACACACACACACACACACACACACACACACACACACACACACACACACACACACACACACACAGATTGCTTACAGATCGCAGGCTCTCAGATGAGGGACTCATACCTTTAACAGAAGCACATCCGCGGCTCCGTGCTCCTTCGCGCTCAGTTTGTACTTGCGCTTGTGTCTTTCATACATCTCTCCTCCGAGAAGCACCAGAACCTGCAGGGTTCCAGCTTGTAGTCCTCCCTCTCTCCCTCTCTTTCTCACAGTTCAGGAAACTAGACACTCTCTCTCAAGTCTTTAACATCTGGACAGAGAACTATTCCCTCCAAGTCCCTCTCCCACACTCGCTCGATTTGGTCCTCCCCCTTTCTCTCCCTCCCTCCCTCTCTCTCTTGGCCTGTCCCATTACAGTCCCCCCCCCTCCATCCTCTCTCCCTCCCTCCCTCCCTCTCTCTCTCTTGGCCTGTCCCATCACAGCACCCCCCCCCCCCTCCAACCTCTCTCTCTCTCTCTCTCTCCTTCTCCTGCGTCTCTTGGCCTGTCCCATCACAACTCCCTCCTCCCTCCTCTCTCTCTCATTCGCTCTCAATTCAATTAAATTCATTTAGCTTTATTGGCATTTTTACACACATATTGCCAAAGCGCACAAAGCAGAAAACAATGGCAATAGTAATAACCATGAAACATAATAACGCAACAACAAACAAATAAAATAAAAACAAAAACAAAAATGTATGGATTATTTATTAAAGAATAATACGATATGGATAAACAAATACATTTTATTTATTTTTTTACAGGTCACTGCTGTCTCTCCCGCTGTGGCAAGGAGCTACGTAATCTGCAGCTAAATTAGCAGAATACTTCACCTCTCCAAGAGTATGTGCATTTGCACACCCTCGCTCTCTCCCTTCCTCTCTCTCTTCATCCTGCTCGTTCTCTCACTCCCTTTCTCTCTTATCTATCTATCTCTCTTTCTCTCTCCCTCCCTCCTTCCTTCTCTCTCTCCTCCCTCCATCTTCGAGCGAGCTCTGTTGGCTCATACAGGCAGCACAGGCTTGTGAGCGACAGGGCCTCAGTAATGCACTGGCGAGTGACAGCACAAACTAAATTCCAGTAATGCTCTTAACTCTCAGCACAGCCTAGCTGTGCTGTGCGTGTGCGTGCGTGCGTGCGTGCGTGCGTCTCAGCGAGGACGACAAAGCAACCACTCCTCGACCGGGACACCGCCACATTCTTAACTTCATATTTTCATTCAGTTCATTCAGGAAGTACTTTTCAGTCAGTTTAAAAAAATACTGCAGGTACTTTGTGTGCAGTGTAGGAATAGCGCAGGTGCAATGTGGGAGTAGGACAGATAGAGTAGTACTTGTGTGTTGTGGGTGTAGGGTGGGTGTACTCTTACTACCAGCTTTGGGAGCAGACAGAGAGGATCTGAGACCATCTGTAAAACGGGCGGGAAACAGAGACCAGTTGTATGCTGTTCAGTACTCTACAGATCGGTGCAGACTGTAGGGGCTGTTATATAAAGGTGTGAAACATTAACCGGTGAGATTGCGGTGGGAGTCCCCAGCCACAGGGTGCTCATTCAGGGGGCCTTGAGCTGAAAAGGTTTGGGAGACCCTGCCTTAATGTATATCCCATACACTGGAACCTGGCCAAATCACTCCTGCTAAGAGCACCCAATAACTACCGGCATCAAATCGGAAAGCAACATGCTTGTCCCCGATAGGCCGACGAGCAACTGTCTGTGGCTGCAGTGGTCAAGGCCGGCTGATACGGACAAATGAAAACGCGTCTTCAGCACAGAAGGCCCACGCTGCCACAAATCCCCTCGGCATCTGCTAGGAACCGTCAACAGACGAAAACAGCTGGAACCACGGAAACCGTTTCGAGCCGTCAAAGAAGTGGGATGGGGAAGAGGGGAAGCTGTTCTCAGCGCCTCGAATGAATGTAGTTAACCCGCAGAGCGGGGCAGAAATCTGGAAAAGCAGATTACGAGCCAAACTGACTAAATTAGGAGAGAGAGAGAGAAATCTAAACGCACTGGCACTCTGACCAAAGCGGTGCTTTCTTAGGAAATAATCACATGCCAAACAGCTGCAGTTTATGAGAAATGATGCATGTTCGCTATTCTTCACCACAATCCAAAATGGCCCCCGTCAATGGACAGGACGGCGCTTGCCGTGAGACTGCGTCAGAAAGCGATTCTGGGGACCTGTATCTTCCCACCCTTTGAAGCAGGATATACCAGGAACAATTTCAATTTCTTTCCACGTTATTATAGAGCTAAAAATCTGCAGCGTGTTCTGTCATGCTGACAGTGAGCTGCTTCCTGCCAAGGCTCACACACCACTCACACACACACAACGCGCAGACGGGCGCACAGTGTGAGCCAATGGAAGGGTATTGAGCCGGGAGGATAAAGCAGTCAAGCACATGCCTGAATTTACATGAAGAGTAACGGACCAATAAAATAGTTATATTATACGTGAACGACCAAAGAAAACAAATACCGTGATACTGAGTCTATTTCATTTAGCTGATGTTTTAAATATGTTTGTTTTATCCGCAGAGTTCTTTTCCCGCCCACTACGAAAGGATTTGCTGTCAGTCATTTTGAGACCATGCTGATTGTACAATGGCATCAGCACTGTGACCATTTATTCAGGCGCAAATCATGAAGTTACTTTGGAGTGCAGGGGTCCTCAATCTTATCCAGAAAGAGCCGGTGTGTGTGCAGGCTTTTGTTCCAACCAAGCAGTTACATACCTGATTGTACTAATCAAAGATCATTAGCAAAGACTCTAGTGGTTGATTAGTAGAAACAGGTGTGTAACTGCATGGTTGGAACAAAAGCCTGCACACACACTAGCCCTTTCTGGATAAGAATGAGAACCCCTGTTGTAGTGAATATCCACACAGAAAACACATGCGGTATCAGACCTTTTTTAGAAACATACTTTAAATATAATTTTTCTGTATAATTATAAAAAGTAGAGGTCCTGTGGTCTAATGAACAGTTTAACTGCACAAAAACGTGAGTTCACAGGGTCTTTATCCCTTTTATATTATCCCTTTAAAGAGATGCTTTCAATCTAAAATGACACGTGAAAAACCTGATTGGTTGGCTAAACATGCAGGCCCCAAGCGCGCGCACACGCACGCGCACACACACACACACACACACACACACACACACACACACACAGGATTCTGACATGCTTCCAAAAACAGAGAGAGTGAACAAGAGAGAGGGAGACCAGTTTCACACTGGTCACTGTACGCCTGCTGGCACCAAAAATAGTACATCTAAAAAGTGTTATACCACAAGTACCCACAAGGGGGCATTTGAGTGCATTAAAGTTTGTCGGTGAGAAAACAATATGTATCCTCACAGACTGCTGCTGACCCCAGAATAAGCGCTTTTTAAATTTAATCTCTAAATTGAGCACTCTCCTTTCAGTCTATTTGACATGTGGCTGCAAGCAGTACTTGAACATATGTATTACTCAGCTTTTACTCAAGGCTTACTGTCAGTGCACAAAACCAGCGCCACAACCATGAAACAGCATTCTTCTATAGTCCAAAATATGTCCTAAATAATACACATCCTGTCAGTTTACAATGTCTGTTGCTTTTTCCTCAGTCTTTACATTTATTACCACAGAGTAAAATGTACAGAATGGTTCTCCTCCTCTGGACCTATGAGAGACCACAGCCTCAGGCAGGGGCTGATAATGGCGTGTTAAGAGTCTTGCACAGAGCGCAGCAGCTTTCGAGAGCTACCACAGCAGGGACGTTCGGCCAAGCCAAACACGCCGATGATATCTCTGTTTTTCTGCAGATAAACGCGCGCACAGCTGAATTCAACAGGAAATTCTGCCTTTCGCAGTTGACTGATGCGATACAAGGCAATTCATTGCAGGGACAGCGAGACGCATAAACAAAACGGGACTGTCGTATCACGACGGGCCAGAAGTCACACCCAGGAATTTGGAGGCACGTAGCCGGGCGCAACGAAGAGCCAAAGTCCGGCCTGACTCCTCCGAGGTTGCGGGTTCAAATCCAGCACAAAAAAGAGATTGATTGTTGGCAGCAGCCTCATCACACACAGGATATCCTGCTCAGGAGGAGAACTCGTACATCAAGACGCCTGGAGCCACAGGAATCGGGATAAGAGCTGAGCCACCTGGCATAGCCTCGGCTCCTCATCTCGGGGCAGCTCAAGCCTCAGCCTGGGGATGACACACGCCTCTCTCGCTGACCTCCGCCTCTAACAGGACATCCTCCACCCAGCACGTCTTAACTATCATCAGCTTCTCTTCCTAAACGCCTAAACCCTCACCGCACCATAAAACCCACTCGCGAACCACTTGCCATAAGACACGGCGGCTGAGATCGCGGGCTTCGGAATCGATAGCTCCCCCGAATCGATAGTGGAGGGCGTGGCAACGGGCGTCCAAATTGGCGAGAAAAAAAGAGGAAAGAGCATTAAAACAAGTTTCTAAAAGAAGTCATCAAACCCACTCACAGGATTGATGTCCACATGAATTTTCCAGTGTTATTTTCCCTGAGAGAGCTATTCCAGGGAGGACCGTTTGTTTTCTCCCCTGCAGGAGATTGCTATGAATCTGCTGCGATGAAAAGCTGTGGCCAGAAGCATGGCGGGCACTGGGGGAGGCGTGAATTGTAGGCCTACGGGACCCAGTTCACAGCCCCCAATTTTCATTTCACCGTCAGCATAAATCACTAAACCAGTCACTTTCGATGTTTTCACCAGAATTGTTCTCCGAAGACCAGGACTCACCTCTGCTTCATCCCCTGCATCTGTTCCAAGGTCTGAGGACGATCCTCCCTGACAGTCCTCCTGGTTCACTATGGAAACGTCCTCTGTACAGAGAAACAGGAGGGGTTACTGAGAGAGATTCTGGATTTTTCAGGATCAGTCTGGTCATTACAGCCCTTTACGACTTTAGAGCTGGAACCAGGCTGGCTGATTATACCCCTTTACTACTGTAGAGCTGGAACCAGGCTGGCTGATTATACCCCTTTACTACTGTAGAGCTGGAACCAGGCTGGCTGATTATACCCCTTTCCTACTGTAGAGCTGGACCCAAACTGGCTCATTATACCCCTTTCCCACTGTAGAGCTGGAACCAGACTGGCTCATTATACCCCTTTACCACTGTAGAGCTGGAACCAGACTGGCTCATTATACCCCTTTACCACTGTAGAGCTGGAACCAGACTGGCTCATTATACCCCTTTCCCACTGTAGAGCTGGAACCAGACTGGCTCATTATACCCCTTTCCCACTGTAGAGCTGGAACCAGCCTTTGCAGATGAATGAAGTGAAGGCAGTCATCATTTCAGTGGCAGCGCTCAGTGTAGTGTCCTTTGCTAATAGCTTGGTTATAGGTCATTTAGTGGAAAGGCAATGGCACTGTACTGGGTTCCAGCTTATTCTCCAGCTCTCCAGTAGATGAACGTCTACAATATTCATCCAGATCTCTAAAAACTGAGACTTAAGTCAACTTCAAGGCAGACAAAGAGATATTTTATTGCAATAAACTAATAAATGGAGAACAATGGCTCAGAAAATCATCAAGCTGCACAGAGGAGTGATATTTAAAGCACTGCCCTAACGCAGCTATTTCTGAGGGATTACACAGCGCTCATACAGTAAGAGACGGTGAGACGGAAAGGGCGTATACCCCTCCCCCCCCCGCCTGCGCATCTCCCAACCTAAACAAAGCCCCAGGAAGCATCTGCTCGGACGATGACCTGTCGGGGCCCGTCCACGTTCCCACCCGAGTGAGATCACCCAGTCGCTAGGACACCACGTGCTGCAAACACACAAACACTAATGCGCCAGAGCGCGGAGAGTTACACTTCGCCCTGCTTTTATCAGGACTTAAACAAATAGCCCTTCCGGAAAAATCCGGGCCCATCCAGTGAAGTCACCGCTATTAAAAGTCTTGCTTTCGGTTCTTATCAGGATGGTCTGAATCAACACGGGCACGAAACGGGAATCACCTGATCTCGGTCATGTGACCAAGCTCCCGGCGTGACGAGGAGTGTCGTTTTTGCACAACAGACAAGGGCGCGCCCTGAGCGTTGCCTGATCGTTAGGTAACAACGCTTCCCAAAACAAGATCTTTATCTCTTGTTTTTCTGTGGCAAGTCACGCGCGGGTTGCATACCGTATCGACTGATCGTATCCTGGGGGGGGGAGATTGCACCTTGTGGGTTTTTATCGGCTCAGCCTAATCCACATAGAATGTAGCTGATCTTTATCTAACATGCCGTGAACTATAACGACATGCCCTTACAATAAACAACAAACAACAAATACACTTTTTTACCCAACAACAAATAAAATAACAAGACAAATAACTGACACACTATCATCTAATATATGTATCTAGCTGAACTAAAATGGATACATATTGTACTTTTTATCTACCAGTTTTTACATGTGCATATTATCTATTATTTATCCATGAATATTTTACAGTTCAAGTTCAACACCTGGATGAAGACAATATAATGGCAGACCATATAAAAGCCATTCTGGCCAGTGGGTGAAAAAGTTAATTCCATGCCCTGGCCTGCAGTGCCTCTCCTAAGATTTGAACCTGCAATCTTGACCCTGTAGGGTGTAAGATCACAAATATGTAATTAGAATCTTCTTAACTGAACATTCGAATGCTGATGTAACAATCACTACTGGTAATCGAAAACAATGTTCTAGAACATTTAAACTACTATTCAAAAGGGTTCAGGCTACAGGAGCAGAATATGAGAGATTACCTGTCACTGGCACGTTGTGTGTCTTTTCTGAAGTGCTCCTCTTCTCTACATCCTTACACTCTTCCTCCCCCCTCCCCAGCTCCAGGGCGGGGCCAAGGGATGGACCATGGCCCTCTGCGGTGCTGGAACCGTCTGTGATGGCGGTCTCGGGTGATGTTTTGGGGGCAGTGCCATCGTGTGACCGTTGTCTGTTGTCCACACAGTCCAGCTTCTCCTCAGACTCAGGGCCCATTGTGAGCGTGGGGTCCCTTGCAGGATCCTCCCCCTCTGTGGGACAGCTCATGGTTCCAGAGCTCACATTGTTCAAAGAAACTACTTCTGGGTCGGCACTCTCATGCTCCTGTCTGTCCACCTTTCTCTCAGATGTGGTCTCCTCTGCGCAGCTGTCTGAGTGGACATCACTTCCATCTGTTACTGACTGTGTGACCTCTGACCCCAGTGTGGTCTCTTCTATCTGGCTTTCCGAGTGGACATTGCTTCCACATGTAACCGTCTCCGTGACCTCTGACCCCAATTTGGGCTCCTCTATCTGGCTTTGTGAGTGAACCTCACTTCCACCTGTAACTGACTGTGTGACCTCTGACCCCAGTGTGGTCTCTTCTATCTGGCTTTCTGAATGGACATCACTTCCACCCGTCTCTGTGACCTCTGACCCCAGTCTGCTCTCCTCTATCTGGCTATCTGAATGGACATCACTTCCACATTTAACTGCCTGTGTGACCTCTGACCCCAAATTGGTCTCTTTTATTTGGCTGTCTGAGTGGACATCACTTCCACCTGTAACTGCCTCCATGACCTCTGATCCCAGTACAGTCTTCTCTATCTGGCTGTCTAAATGGACATTACTTCCACCTGTAACTGTCTCCATGACCTCTGATCCCAGTACAGTCTTCTCTATCTGGCTGTCTAAATGGACATCACTTCCACCTGTAACTGCCTCCATGACCTCTGATCCCAGTACAGTCTTCTCTATCTGGCTGTCTAAATGGACATTACTTCCACCTGTAACTGTCTCCATGACCTCTGACCCCAGTGTGATCTCCTCTATCTGGCTGTCTGTGTGGGCATCACTTCCAGCTGTCTCTGTGACCTCTGACCCTAGTCTGCTCTCCTCTATATGGCTGTCTGAGTGGACATCACTTCTACCTGTAACTGTCTGCATGACCTCTGACCCCAGTGTGGTCTCTTCTGTCTGGCTGACTGAGTGGACATTAAGTCCTCCTGTGTGTATCTCTGTGACCTCTGACCTCAGCTCAGCCTCCTGACTGGGTTCTGAACCCCTGCAGTGGCACTGGGCAGCTCCCTGGGAATATGCAGAGTGCTCATGGTTCAATGTCTCTGCTTTGCCCTGATTGGACAAAAGCTGTGGGTGAGGCTCTTTACTCAGTGATGTCACAGCTTTCTCTTCACGTCTGCCTTCCTCTCTCTGAACATCACTGTCCGCATTGACCCTACTTAAGGGACAATGAAAGCACACAGACGAGAGGGTTCCATCATTAGCCAATAGCATTCCCTTGTCTTCCACTTCTGGGGGATGCACTTCCTGTTTTGATGTTGTCTTCCTGGAGTCCTCAGGCAGGTGAAACATTTCAGCCGGGGAGCCTGAGAGCAGAGTAGCAAGTGTCCCTGCACTTACATCACAGGCTCTGCCATCTTCACCATGCATCACCTTTTCTCCACCAGCTTCTGTGGCTGAAAAACAGGAAGTGATGTCACATTCAGGAAAAGGAAGCTGCTGGCATTTTGTGTGTTCTATGGTCTGCACCATCTCATCTGTGGGGTTCTCCTCATCAACAGTGAGCTCTGGCAGAGACAGTGGAGTATACACCAGCTTGGTATCTCCTGCTGCTGTATCAGGCTTCCCTCTTTGTGATTGGCTGAGGCATTCCTCTATTCTCTCCATCTGCCTATATGATTGGCTAATGTATTCCTCTGTAATCTCCATGTTTGTCTCTGATTGCCCAGAATGTTCCTCAGTTCTTGCCCTCTCTTGATTGGAATGGCTCTCCATGTGTAGATCTGATAGGCTGAGGCAGTCCTCTGTTCTCTCCATCTGGGCACTTGATTGGCTGCTGCTTTCTTCTGTAGTCTCAGGCTGTAGCAGCTCGCCCTTTACTCCACAGGGTGATTCAGCGCTATCGTTATCTCTCTCGATGTGATTTCCTGTCTCCGCCACAGCGCTGCCAGGGGCCGGCTTTCGCACGGGGCCCACAGCCCGGACGAGCCCCCCCCCTCCGTCTCTACCCCTCTCTTTCCCCCTCTCTCCCTCTGTCCCTCCATCCCCTGCAGCTGTTTCCTTGCTTTGTTGCGAGCCGTTTGTCTCTGATTTCGGTTCCTCCTCGCCCTCCACACTCCCGCCCGTGACGTCCCCCAGAAGGGCCGGGCTGAAGAGCCACCGCACGGAGAAGAGCGCGTCCTCCGTCTCTCCGTCGCCCTCTCCCTTTGCGCTTCCTCCTTCATCGGGGCTCATGGCTTCAGCAGTCCTCCTGTTGTCCCCCTCGCTCTCGCACTCGCTCGCCTCCTCCGCCTCGCTGTACCCCTCGGTTTCGGGGTGCTCTTGAGACTGCGTAAGCCCCATGTCCGTCGCCGGGGGGTCCCCACAGGGGCCCGGCTGAGCTCTGCCGCTGGTCTGTTCCCTCTCACCCCTGTCGTCTCTCTCTGCGTCTCTCTCTGCGTCTCTCTCTGCGTCTCTCTCTGCGTCTCTCTCTGCGCGGCTCTCTACGCGGCTCTCTTCGCGGCTCTCTCCTTCCTCCCAGAGCGCGTCAGGCTCTCTCTGTGGCGTGCGGGGTTCCTCCCTGCCGGCGAGAGAGGATCGCTGGTCTTCCGTCCGGCTCCTCCGCGCGACTCCGCTACGCTCTGCCTCTCCCTCCCCGTCCCCCGCGCCCCAGGCAGCAGCTGGCCCCGCCCGCTCTTCCTCTGGCGCTTCGTAATCTCCAGCGCCGTTTCCCCCAGCCCTGCCTTTGCCGCGGATGAGGGGATCCCCCGCCGTTTCGCGCACGGCGCACGTTGTGGGAGGGGCCCCCCACAACTTTCCGAGCGGTGACCTATGCCAAGCCCGGTCCAAACGGGACCCGCCCGTCCCCGTCTCTGGGCCAGGGCCTCCCTAAAAGAGAGAAGAGGCGTGACACATGCCGTTACTCATGCAGTCATCGGGGTGTAACTCCAGTGTTAAGCAACATGCACTCACAGCTGTCTGATCTCATAAAACAGAGGTGCAACAGGCAGTCCCTTTCAACACAAGCACACCGTCAGCTCTGAGCCACTTAGTACGTTAATGTGAGCCCTGTGGGTGCTGATTAGCCCAAGTGCACAGCAACTCAGTAAAACATATTTAGAGACACGTAGCACAGCATATACCACTAAACTACTTCCCTGGTGTTACACTTATATTAATAAGAACAATAGTATATTTTATTAATATTGAGCTTTTCGATAAGTGCTTCACAGCAAGGGTACAACAGAGAAAACACATTAAAAATTAGGAAAAACAGAACAAAGTGCAATAATAAGCAAGTAGCAAATGGCATTAAAGTGAATTAAAAAGAAGAAAAAATAGTGACTCTCTGAAGGCAGACGAGGCTGCCCTGATAATGCACTCTGCCAAACCCGAAGGTCCAACGGCCCAATTTGCTGATAGAACCATCCATAGGTGTCTTCAAAGAAACAGGAGAGTTCACCTGTATTACGTGGCTCTGCGTGTGGCAGCCAATCAGACGGCGCAGTTCCTCCACTTCCCCCTGCAGACTGGGCGGCGGTCGGCCGGGCGCCGTGGTAACGGTCAGGGTGTAGGTGTTGAGTCTGGGGTGGTGTCGCACCACACGATCTCCCAAGCGAATCTCCCAGGGCAAGTCAGCGCTGGTTGCCTGCCTGCCGTCCTCCCTGACCAACACAATACAGGGCTCCACCAATCAGAACACGTCCAGTCACATGACACCGATCACAATCTGGCTCCGTGTGAACACTGTGAATAAAGGTAGTGCTGCTCTTATGAATCACTATTTGGCACCTGAACAACAGTATAAAAAAAGTTATTCTTGCTTGAATGGATCACTATTTGGTACCCATTCACTTGCTCATATGGATTACTATTTGCCAAGTTGTGACCACTGTGGTACAAGACAATAATGATCATATGGTCACTATTTGGCAAGTAGTGACTTAATCCTCTCGACCACTATTTGGCAAGTAGTGAGCACTGTGATATACTGTAAGTTAAGCACATTCATGTGGATCATTATTTGGCAAGTAGTGACTTAATAACATAGATTACTATTTGGCAAGAAGTGAGCACTATGAGGTAATCGTTCTCTTCAGATTCCCTTTTTGGCACCTGGAGAACACTGGGATATAAAGTAATCCTCTTCACATGGATTTCTATCTGGCAGCACGTGAACACTGTGACAGAAGGTAATGCTGCTTTCATGGATCACTATTTGGCATCATGCCAGTACTATAATACTGGGAAATGTTGCTCGTACAGGCACCAAGAGCAACAAGAGCGAATTTCACTTACTGCCACCATGTGAACACTGTGACACAAGAGCGACATAAGAACGTGACATAAGTGACAAGAGCGACATAAGAACGTGACATAAGTGACAAGAGCGACATAAGAACGTGACATAAGTGACAAGAGCGACATAAGAAAGCACCATCGGGCTTTAATGGTCAGCTGACCCTGTGTTTATTATACCTGCCCCTCCATACTCTGAACTCAATGATCTCTCTCCCTGCACTGTTCACTTCCCTGCAGTCCAGCTTCACAACAGGATCAAAATAACCTCCTTGTACCACATGCAAGAATGACATCCCCAAGGTATAAAGAATGGAAGGAAAAAAAGACAAGAAAACCTGGGGGACTGATGCTATCTGCTGGGTGTGAAGCTCCAGGCAGAGCGATTGTTTTTCTCGCCGACAAAGAGAGGAACTGCCTCCCCCTGAATCACAAGTGATGATGTCATCGGGGCCCTTTACGGGAAGTCGTTCTGAATGAGACCCGGCGAGATAGAAATCTACGGATGAATTAATTGACGGACAAAACATGACTAAGGCTGCCCTCCAGACCCGGGTGCGAGGAGGCGTCTCTGCTCCAGCCGCCACGCAGGCCGGAGAGCGGCTAATTATCCAGAAAAACAGGCTTCAGACGACCGTGTCCACAGCAACCCCGCTGACATCACTCACCGATAACTGACAGCACAGGGGGAAGAGACAAAGAGAACGGTGAATAATCCAGAAACCTGAATAGGCTACACTTCTCTTCCCAGCCCGTGACATGAGCTCCAGGATGGTGGCTGAAAGTTCACAAATGACTAACAGGAAAAAAAACATACCGCGAAAGCCCTCCAAAACAAAGTCAGACACTGGGCTTTGTACCGAATCGGAGAGAGAACGTAAAAATACCGGTTTCCCAAAAAGTGCTGGAGCTTTGTGTGTGGCCTGTCCCACCTCCCTGCTAATTCCATGCTGTGAAGGTAAACAGCCCTGTAATCACCCAGCTCTGCCTGTAGCACACAGGGACAGCGCCCACAGGCCACTAAAGCCCCTCTGCACTGCTCTGGAAACAGATGGGACGGTATGCCAGCCCAACCAGCTCTGAAAGCCCAGGGCGTTCACAGAAACGCCTGTAATCATCTTGCGCTAATTCCTCTTACACCCGTCTCCTGGTGCCTGCCGGCCTTAAGCTCCGGTGACGGCATCAGAGGTGAAGGCATCACACAGCGTCTCAGGCCTTATGTAACCTGCCCACCTTCAGCTTATAATCACTACCAGAGTTCACAGAGGGAGAAGTGTGGAGGGGGTGGGGCGGTAGAGAGGGGGTGGGGCTATAGAGAGGGGGTGGGGCTGTAGAGAGGGGGTGGGGCTATAGGGATGGGGTGGGGCTATAGGGAGGGGGTGGGGCTATAGAGAGGGGGTGGGGTTATAGGGAGGCGGTGGGGCTATAGGGAGGGGGTGGGGCTATAGAGAGGGTCATGGTCAGCCCATTTAAAGCTGCAAAATATATTTAAAGTTACAAGTGCAAGTAACCTAGTTGCATGTACAGTGTAAACATAGCTTGTATTGTGGTTCGCATCAATACACTAATTAACATGTAATCAGCAACATTAGATCAAAGTAAACATGTCGTATAGGCAAGGCAAACATAACAACTTACTGTAATTCAAGAAACCCGATGTTCCCGATGTCTGAACATACCGAGCACAAATTCACCTCATAGGTCTATAGGCGACTGTAGCTACACTACAGCCTACTATTGCCAGCTCCTTGCATCTCACATAGGCAAATTGGGAAACTTTTCCGTAGATTAGTTTAACAAATTATCATCATATTATATCGTATCGTATATTATAGGCCTATCATTCCCAATGTTCATAGTATCGCAGTGGTCACACCGAAAAACAATTAGGCCTATTTCCCACTGTACCACCTGGAATCAAATTTAAAAATGTCCTTTGAAATGGTTGAATAAATTAATTAATGCATATTCACATACTGAAATGGTAGCTGTCATGCTCAGGCTATATTTATGGATAGTCATGTTCGTTAATAAGCAACGTTAATGTGCAAGCAAATAAATAAAGCTGGTTCCCCGACTTAAATTGCCAAATTTTTATGTAGGATATGAACCACAAAAATGGACTGGCATTTTGTTATCCGTTGTAGGATGCTATGTCATTTGTGTGCTAATAACTGAATAACTGAAGCACACACAATTTAGGCTAAATATCTTGCATTGGGGCATCATTATCTTGGGGAAATTCATATAAGGCATAGCTACGCATCATCACTGTTGCCTCTGTGAGCGTGAGCGTGATGATGTTACCCAAAAATGTGAAAAAAACGTCTGCAGTAGGATACATCGATGTATGCTTCGCCGGAGGAGAGGAGAAGCCGAGTTTGAAGCCCCTTCGCTCGTCTTCTCCACTATTGGGACAGTGGAGAGAGGAAAGAATGAAAGATCCGTTTCCGGGGCACGGAGTAGAAGAGGTGGTAGTGGAGGAAGGGAGGAGGGTGCATTTTTCAACTATTGGGACGCACCCCTGGATTAATGAGTTAGCTGAATAACTGCACTGAGTAAAACCCAGAACCCTAAAGTAAAAAGAGTTGTTCCGGGATTTACTCAGTGCAGTCCTCCAGCTAACTCCGTAATGAAATCAAATCAAATCAATATTTATTTATATAGCGCATTTCACAACTAGTTGTCACAATACGCTTCACAAAAAACCCCAGCCTAAACCCCCACAAGAGCAAGCCAGAGGCAACCCTGGCAAGAAAAAACTCCCTGGTGTAACTAGGAAGAAACCTTGGGAGAAACCAGACTCAAGGGGGGAACCCATCCTCCTCTGGTCGGCTCAGGGTCTAGGTCTTAATGACCAGCATGGTCAAAACAGCCAATGTCCGTGTTAATAGAATTAGCAGTAGCTAGATAACAGTCCAGATGTGGCAGCAATGATGGTGGGGAACCGGGCGCCTGCTTTCTGGAACAGGGCCCAGGTCACACCTGCAAGCATGGTGCCGAATAGGTTGGGCAGAGCCACAAGGGGGCGATACATACTGAGAGAGGAACTGTTGGAGCTGGCTGTGTCCCCTCCGCTCTGCTAGGCCGGCCGGGGTCGCACCCTGTTTATTGGGGAGTCCCAGCGCCTCCCGGCCTCCTGGCTGCTTTAGCAGGAACACGGCCACACGGCGGAGACCGCGCCGCGCCGCGAAGTGCAGCAGCGTCTCCTGAGGGGCTGGATCTGTGAGAGGAAAAAGAGGGGTTCAGGGGTCAAAGGGCACACACACACACACACACACACACACCCCTATATGCATCTGTCACCTAACATGCTCTCCCACATACTCAAACACATACAATATAAGCATACACACATGTCCTCACAAACACTCCCAAACCTCACTTACACACTGGTTCGGAAACCTACACACTTACACACGTCCCCGCAAAAGCCCAGCATACAACAGCGACCTCTCGCACCTTTCAGAGCATTGACCAATTAGGGCAAAAGTCACTGCTAAACGTCTCTGCAAAGTCTGTCTGCTAAACCGCGACGCAGGTGCATTCTGGGAGCTGTCTGTACACGGGCCCAGACTCGAACCGGAGACGGCCTTCACTACAGCCAAGATTTGTTGCGCACAGTTGCGCTGGAGTATGACTACATACCCACAAAAAGATTTTCTGTGTTTTTTTAGTTTTTTTAGTTCAGTTTCTCGCTATATAAAATGTGCCATTTAAAACTGGAGATACAATGACACCAGATTTGACAGCAGAAATCTATTTTAAATAACCTTCAGATAATAATCAGATTTAATCATGTCCATTTAAAAGTGTCAAAAAACTGAAAATTGTAAAAGAGTATACATACAAGAGTATACATCAGCATAGCATACAATCACATTCTCAAAACATAAAATTTTTTCGCTGTGTGAATAATGGCTTCTGTCCATGCCAATGCATGCCCTACACAGCGTAACGCCAGAAGCTCTCGACAGAAACGTTGGCGCTGCGGCCGCGGGCCATTTCCTCCGGGCCGGCCACGCCCCTGCGGTGGGAGCTGATATGTAACTCAAACACAGAGTCATCGGCAATGAACGGAGGCACGCCCGGCCCGGCGAGCTAGCATTTTCCACTCCCTCCACGTTCTGCCACAAGTGTCGGATGTGGCGAGCCGTCAGGAAGTCCTCTCCATCACGCTTGACGTCTCCTGCTCACCTCAGCACTGGCATGGCGTACGGCGGGGGGAAACCGCACTTCGCTGAGTGAATCGCTCAGTAAAGGTGAATTTACATGAACGTTTACATTTCAGGCATTAAGCAGACGCCCTTATACAAACAAACTTACACAGCTGATGTTCTTTTTACATGCAATCCGTTTATACAGCTGCATAGTAAGAGAAGTAATTTGGCATAAATGATTCAGATTAATCTTGCTCAAGAGCCCACAATTCTGGAGTTGGAGCGCTTTGAAGCACTGTTCCCTAACCATCATGCTACACTGCCACCTACTGTAGGTCGGGCCCTATAATCACAAGTTCAAGATATGTAATTTCCCTACTGGGAGTCAGGGACACATCGACCTTGTCCAACCAGGGATACAGTGGGCGGGGCCAAGGTTACCCAGGTTACCGGAGAATTGGTTCATCCTACAACCATCTGAAATGCTCTGTTTTAGATGAGCTCCACATGGGTATTTCCGCTGGTTCTCAAAAAGCTGTGCGCTATTTTGCATGTGACTGGGCTCAGGAAAAGGAGAGGAGCGTGTAACGAAGCGCTTGACCAGCATGGTGCTTGCGTGACGATGGGAGTGTGACACTGTGCGTGTGACCGCATGTTTGACCATGGACGTGTGAGCATGGACGTGCGTGACGTCATTCTTGACCGTCATTGTATGATTGGTCCACGGGAAGCGAACGCGTTTGACCCTTGCACGCGGAGCAGTCCTGAGGCACTACTCCACCCCAGCGTTTCATCAGATATCACCCTGATCCGCCTTTCACCCTTTCATCTGCCCTGAGTCACTACATTCCACAGCAACTTAGGAAGGCTCCAATAAAGACTCTACAGCAGATGGGACAACTTTAGTCGACATTCGCCTGAGATAAAAAAAAATAATAATAATACAAATTTTAAAAATACATAATTTCCATTCTTTGAGCCTCCCTCTGTTGCCTGCCAGGAGTATAAACTGGGCCCTAACGTCACAGGTCTGAGCCTTTTGAGGGGGTGAGTCCAGTCAGTAATAACACAAATGTAACCTGGGAGGCTGTTAAACCGAGAGGCCGTTAACCTGGGAAGGGTGTAAACTCAGGAAGGCTGCTAACCAGGGAGGACTGGCGTATTTCCGGGGTCGGACGTTGGCGTGGGGAAAGATTAGTGCAACACAGCCAGACAAACTGCCAAACAGTCTAACTGGGGACATCACAGTGGGCAATCAAGCTCAGCGATATCCAAAAGATACAATGCTTCCCTCAGGGCAAATACAAAACCCAAGTGCAGAACCAATACACGTTCCATTTATGGAGGTCAAAAAGGCTGCTTCAGTTTGCTCGGTTCCTTTTAATACCTACACACGTCTGCTTTCACATTAGTTTAGTTTCTTTATTTCTCTAACAAACAATTATATTTTATTTTGAGTGTGCATAATAGGGATGGGGCAGCAATCGATATAACTATATATTGCGATAAACAATATTGAAAATTATTTAATCGTCATAAATTTATGATACAGAAATATCAAAATAACCGTGTTACACTTTAGCATTGGTCATATAAAGCATGACCTTTGACCTTCCCACAGTACATCTCGTAAACATCCATCTTCAACTCTTAATGAGGGTTATATTCTACTTAACAAGCCGTATAAACAATTGGAGCCAAAGAGACCATTTTCAGTGAGAAAGTATATCTGAACCAAACTCATGACAAAAAGACAGATCACATAGAGATCCAGACGTTTGGAGACGCAACATCATGACAAAAAGAGAAGATTTATGCGGGGGGAGAGGTGACAAAATATTCAAGGTCAAGAACAACAGCCATCTATCTGTCTGTGTCACATATCCCTTAATTATCTGCCTCTCTCTCTCTCTTTCTCTCTCTCTCTCACACACACACACACACACACACACACACCATGCACGCGCACACACACTGCACACACACACGCACACACACGCACACACACACACACACCGTGCACACGCACACACACCCTGCCCGGACGCCCTTCCTCACCTCCGCCCGTGCCGGCGTCGGCCCCCAGTAAGCTCCAGCCCGGGGGCAGCGGCAGGTGTCTGAGGGCCCGCGCCAGGCCCCGGTCCAGCCTCTCACACTCCTGCAGGGGGATCTCACAGTGGTCCAGCAGCGTGGCGCCCTCCAGCCCGTCCCGCCGGCCTGCCGTGCTCACCAGGAACTGCGCCATGTCGAAGGCCAGGTCCTGCACGAACCCAAAGCGCTCCTCTCCCACTGGGCCCGCGGGCCTGCCCGGCGCCGCCGAGCACAGCGTGACCCGCACCGTCTCGCAGCAGTCATGGGCTGTCGGGGGTTAAACGGCGATGCCGGGTCAGAGCAGGGGTCAGAGCAGGGGTCAGTTCCGTCTAAATTCAGCCAATAAAGGAAATATACTTAAATGAAATGTGTTTGTTGAAAAAGTCACTATGGCGGTCAGGGGCCACGCTTACTGGTTGAGCGGGCACATACACCTGGGGTGCTTTGGCAAATTAACCCAGGGTTTAAAGGTGTGCTCACCGGGAATCCACACACAGAAAGAGCGAGAGACAGAGAACCGAGCAGAAAAAGCTGAACAGCTAAAGGATGGAAGGCTGAAGAGTGGGAAAGCTGAAAAGCTTTCGCTGTGTTTGGTTCATTTCTTTTTTTTTTTCAAGTTTATTATTGTTACCCTGAATCCGTGAGGGGGATTGGTGGAGATTTGCATGTGTTTGTTTGTTTGTGTAATGAACTTGCTCTCTCTCTCTCTCGGCAAATAAACCACCGGTGAAAACCGGAATCGCAAAGACTCCCTGTGACCACCAATAATGCCGCTCTCAGGGGTGTCACCTGGAAAACATTATGGGCATGTTCCATTTTATGAATGAGAATTTTAATACATTTCCTTAATACAATAATGTTCCAGTTAGCATTTCCACATCACGGGGAAAGTATCCTGAGACACAGGTGCCAGCATGAGGGGTCAGATCAACCCCTGACCCCGTTTCTGGGGCACGCCCCTGGAACCCTCACCAATCAGGCAAAGCCCTCTCCCAAAATTTGGGTTGACTGACCTCAGATCAGCCGTCTCTTCATCTCCCTTCATCACCCAGCTCTATGACACTGAGCTCTAACCAGAAAAAAGAGAAAGGGGCTTTTCTCGGTATAAGATTCAGGTTCACGCCATATCTCTGAGAAACACTGCTGCAGCTCTCTCCATACCGGGCCTCCCTGCCATCAAACCCCTCGAGCTCATTCACAGTGCTGCCGCTCGTCTCATCCACAATCTCTCTGTGTCTCGCTCCACTCGCTTCCCATTGAGCCCCGAATAAAACACACATCTCTAGGCCTGGCCTATGGTGGAGCAGCAGGAGTAGCACCCTCCTACCTGCAATCTGTTATCAAACCTTTCCCTCCCGCCTGGCCGCTCTGCTCCGCATCCACCGGCCACCTTACTGTCCCCTCCCTAAAGGGGCCCTCCTCTCGTTTCTACCCTGCACCCCCAGTGGAAGAATGAGCTCCCACCCCCGCTACAATAACGACAGCAGAGTCGCTATCTATCGTCCAACACAGCGCCTAAACACCTAATGCTTAATGAGGGATTTCCAAGCCGTATCTATTCTAAATCCCAAGCTATGTCTAATAATCTCCATTAATCTCTATTAATCTGTTGCATCCCACTACGGCATCGAACTTTATGTTAAAAGACTATGGGGTCGATTTACTAAGATCCCAAATAAAGGGTGTTGTTTTGCGGGCGCAGCTAAAGTATTTGCACGCGTTTAACTACTACCGTGGTTTAGCTTATTCAACTATCTCATTTGATTATTGACTAAATGTACGCAATTATGTAAACCGTCATCCCCTAAATGTAAGCATCATTTCCCCCACTGCCACAGAAACACTGCGATTTTATAATGTTCTGCCATTTCTGCAGAATCGCCAACGCAGAGCCCCTGAAAGTGTGCCCCATAAATGACGCACCCAAAGAGGCAGAGCCAAAAACAATCACAAGTTCCCTGGAGCTGTCTGCCAGAGGGCATGTCCAGTTTCCATGGAACCTGAACACATAATGGGCAGCTCTGCGCGCTACGATGACGCATCCGTGTACATATGTCATGCGTCATGCGTCACCGCAGCGCGTTACAGCCAAGATTCAGGAGTAAAATGAGGGCATGTTGACTCACAGCAGTACCCTACTGACTGGCCGTGTGCAGCAGTTTTACAGCCAGCCAGAAGACCTTAGTGCTAACAGCGCCCTCGTGTGGTAAAAGACCAGTGATTCAACTTGAACCTGCAAGCTCACAAAAGGACTCCCACATTAGTACATACGCATACACACACCCAAGTGCGCACGCACGCACGCACGCACGCTTTCCAAACAGGTAGGTGGAGTTAGGGAGGGGGTGAGAGCAGATTTGGGGTGGGGCATGAGGCCGGTTAACGGCGGGGCTCACCGGGACAAATGGCCTGCAGAGTGACATGGCTGGTCCTCACGGTGCTGCTGAGATGTGTTTGGGTGCTGCCAGAGAACAACAGATAGAACTCTACATCCTCGTCTTCCTCACAGACCTCTTCATCACACAGCTGCACAGTAAGGACACACTCGCCCTGCAATAACACAGAGAGAGAGAGAGAGAGAGAGAGAGAGAGAGACAGAGAGAGAGAGAGAGAGAGAGAGAGAGAGAGAGAGAGAGAAAAAGAGAGAGACAGAGAGAGAGAGAGAGAGAGAAAGAGAGAGAGAGAGAGAGAGAGAGAGAGAGAGAGAGAGAGAGAGAGAGAGAGAGAGAGAGAGAGGGAATAAAAGTGAACAAACTGCCAGGAACAACAGTAGCAGTGAAAATGACCAAATCCACTGAAGCAGAAATAATAACCAGCAGGTGCTCTCGTTCCTCAGAAAACACCCGTCGCCTTGGTTTTTTTCCACAATTCCATCCTATTTTAAACCTGTGGGGGTTTCATTTTTTTTAACAAGTAGCAACTGTGGGCCACAAAAATGTGATGTATATATTACTAAGTAACTGCACACTTATGTAGCCTAAACCAGCAAAGTGGTTTTTTGGGGTCCCCTAAAGCCACAGAAAAGGGGGCGGGAGGCAGCTGTTTCCTGCGCTGGGTTTATAGCGCAGGTTATCCGAGGACTGGGCCGCTCCGAGACTGCGCTGCTATTGTGTTCAGCGTTCCCTCACAGTACCCCAGCCTTATCAAGCCTGGCCAAAGGAAGGGGGCGGGGGCGGGCGAAGGGGGCCACCAGCCGGGATTCAGGCACGGAGTTCAGACCCCTCTCCAGCAAACGTCTACAAGCACGAGGGAGTCGGGGGCCGACAGCCTTAAAATAACAGTAAGTCTGTGTCCTGCTTTCTGCTCGCGCTGCCTTCACCCACTAACACTGCAGGGCCCCACAGCCTCACGCTGCCTTCACCCACTAACACTGCAGGGCCCCTCAGCCTCACGCTGCCCTCACCCGCTAACACTGCAGGGCCCCACAGCCTCACGCTGCCTTCACCCACTAACACTGCAGGGCCCCTCAGCCTCACGCTGCCCTCACCCGCTAACACTGCAGGGCCCCACAGCCTCACGCTGCCCTCACCCACTAACACTGCAGGGCCCCTCAGCCTCAAACTGCCCTCACCCACTAACACTGCAGGGCCCCGCAGCCTCACGCTGCCCTCACCCGCTAACACTGCAGGGCCCCACAGCCTCACACTGCCCTCACCCACTAACACTGCAGGGCCCCACAGCCTCACGCTGCCTTCACCCACTAACACTGCAGGGCCCCACAGCCTCACGCTGCCCTCACCCGCTAACACTGCAGGGCCCCACAGCCTCACACTGCCCTCACCCGCTAACACTGCAGGGCCCCACAGCCTCACGCTGCCTTCACCCGCTAACACTGCAGGGCCCCACAGCCTCGCACTGCCTTCACCCGCCAACACTGCAGGGCCCCACAGCCTCGCACTGCCTTCACCCGCTAACACTGCAGGGCCCCACAGCCTCGCGCTGCCTTCACCTACTAACACTGCAGGGCCCCACAGCCTCACGCTGCCCTCACCCGCTAACACTGCAGGGCCCCACAGCCTCACGCTGCCTTCACCTACTAACACTGCAGGGCCCAACAGCCTCGCACTGCCTTCACCCGCCAACACTGCAAGGCCCCACAGCCTCGCACTGCCTTCACCCGCCAACACTGCAGGGCCCCACAGCCTCACACTGCCTTCACCCACTAACACTGCAGGGCCCCTCAGCCTCACGCTGCCCTCACCCGCTAACACTGCAGGGCCCCACAGCCTCACGCTGCCTTCACCCGCTAACACTGCAGGGCCCCACAGCCTCGCACTGCCTTCACCCGCCAACACTGCAGGGCCCCACAGCCTCGCACTGCCTTCACCCGCTAACACTGCAGGGCCCCACAG
>CM040399.1:33119060-33216560 GCA_022702515.1 Ilyophis sp. 1 JC-2022 | reverse complement strand
AACAAACATACTCACATACACACGGACCCACATAAAAACACTCATGCACACACACACACACACACACACACATTCGCACTGTGACACACAAACACATGCGTACGCTCACAGACACACACAGCTGAAGCTCTCGCGTCAGCTGCTGCATCGAAGTGTGAGTCAAGTCTGGTAGCTGCAGAATTTCACAGAGTGCTGTCGAACGCGTCACAGGGCAAGAGGCCGCCAGGACCCATTCAGGGGGCACAAATGCAGGAGGCAAGGGGGTTGTAACCAGAGAGTGTTCACCTCCCAACAGGCATTTGATCTGTCCCTTTGAGCAAGGTGACCAGAATGTGACAAAACAGGGGCTTTTTGCTGAACACCCTGCAACACCCTTCAGCACCCAAACACCCCCTTCAACATGCTTCAACACCCTTCAGCACCCATAAACCCCCTTCAACATGCTTCAACACCCTTCAATAGCCTTCAAAAACCCTTCAAGATTCTTTAATATCCTTCAACACCATTTATAACCCTTAAACAGCATTCAAAATCCTTACAACACCCTTCAACAACCTCAAAAACCCTTCAACACTCTTCAACACACATCAACTGCTCTTTTTATCTGTACTGTATCCAGCTTTATAGATTAATTTCAATTGTTTATATTACACTATGCTACAAGCCCCACCATGAGGCACAGGCTAGTATCCAGTAACTGTGGAACATTCATTTACTTTATTGCATAGCAGAAACTCTTATCCACAATGGGGTTTACTCACACAGCAGTATACCTTTTTCTTAAAATAAGTGTCACAACAGCCTCTTTATGTGTGCTGTGTGTATTGGAGGGCTGTGTCTATTCCAGGACAGTCTGTATCAGAAGCGATATGGCTCTGTTTACCCAAGCGGTTCGGAGTCGGCTGCGTTTTCCTGTTCACTGGAAAGTTCTCTCATTGTTGGAAAGAGGGACGAAGAGGTGAAGCGATAATCAGCTGTCTAAAATTACACCCGCTGATCTCATCCTCTTGCTGTAAGCCCTCTCTCTCTCTCTCTCTCTCTCTCTCGCTCATCATCTCTCTCTATCTACAGCTCTCTTTGTCTCTCTCTCTTGATCTCTCGCTTTCTTTCTTGTCACAAAACTGTGAGCTAATGAGCATGTGCATAACTTGTGTTCCCCAGTTCACGGAAACACAATCTGCCCACGACAAAGTCAAACACGACCACCCCCCCCCACCAAAGCACAGCCACACACAAACACACACCCCCAACACAACCACAACAAACACTGCCACAACACAACTCAACACAGATACATACACACTGCGCAACATACACACACACACAGTTTTGGTTAGCCTTCAGCGAAAGCAAACATAGCTTAAATAAAATCACCACAGACAAGAAGTAAAAAACATGGCATGTGTGTTTGCTACATTTTCATAAACAATATAATCCTTTATATTGAGTTTCCGTCTTCTCCACAAAAGACAAACTCAACGGCATTTCCCATTCCGATAAAGAAAAAAAACATCTAAATTTTAAATAGGTGATGCACCAATCATATTGAAGCAAAATGTAGGCCTATTACACAAAATGCAAACTATGTAAGCACAGCTGTATGGAAGTGCATCCGTACTTCGTACGTTGTTAGCCTTCACTATTGTTTATTTCCTTAACGGATGCCCTTGTCCAGGAAGACTTGTGTATTATTTGTACATCTGGATATCTGCACATCATTCAGGGTTAAACAGCTGTGTCAATCCCTCTGACTGAATCTGCCAAATTTTGCCCACTTTACTTAATATTTTGTTTTAGACAATACAGTGCACATTTGCTACCCTGTGTGAACACACAGTAGACACCACATCAGTGGACAGATAGAGAAAAACATCAAGACAGACAATTCTTATACATTCATAAACATCACAGAAAAAAAAACATTACCAAAGTGTTTGACCTTCCCACTGTAGGTCATGGATATAACCTGTTCAAGGAGATCGCCAATGTAAATTTCATATTTCCATTTCTTTAATGTACAAATCTTATAGTTTAT
Source organism: Ilyophis sp. 1 JC-2022 (assembly GCA_022702515.1). NCBI lineage: Eukaryota > Metazoa > Chordata > Actinopteri > Anguilliformes > Synaphobranchidae > Ilyophis > Ilyophis sp. 1 JC-2022. The sequence goes on along the minus strand of CM040399.1, from coordinate 33,214,525 downwards.
CTCGTTGATTTAAAGTGTAAAGCATGTTCAAGACAACTGAAAACTACCTAAATATCACCTGAAGAGGACACAAATGGAATGTAGGCTGACTATGATAGCCATCACACAGATTATCTGAAAGTAAACACACATGCCTCAGCAGGTCACCTAGCCGATGAGAGGTATAATACATAATACAGATAATACAGTCAGACAACCAACAGACAACACTGGCTATTGCTACTTGCAGTCAATGAACTAAGTTCAGCAGCTCAAAATTTTCAATGAAATGTGGAGTTCACAACAAACTGCTGGTCATGATCAAGAACCTCATAGCACACACTCACACAAACATGCTCGTGCGCACACACACACATAAACACGCACTCACACAAACATGCACGCATGCACGCACACACACACACACACACACACACACACACACGCACACAATATCAGCTGTAAAGGAAGAGCTTTACTAATCCAGGAAGCCGATTCGTTCTCATGACATCACCGGACGCAAATGAGACCAAAGTTTAATTTGGAAGCAGTGCTGATGACCAACATCCTTCTCCTCTTCCCAAAATGTGTGGCTTCCTCACGGTTTTCCTACAAAAGGAGGAGGCGCAAGAAGCAGCTAAATGCAGACTTCCTCCCACCTGTACCGGATGAGTGCGAGAAGAGGAGGGAGAGGAGGGACCACAGCCTCCCACTGCAGCAGTCCAACGGCCCGACATCCGTTTATTTCATCAGCTTGTTTCTTATTTCTGTTAGTTTCAGTTTAAACGAGCACTTTCCGTCAACTTCACAGTATATCTGAGCAGGGAGCACTGTAGCTGACTCTACAAACATGTGACCAACTCATTGTCACCCGCCTCCTTCTCTTAACTAAGCCAATAAGAGACTAGGTTGGGAGCCAATAAGAGACTATGGGATCAAGTGGTAGCCACCGCTGTGGAAAACACAAATCAGCAGTCTCCACAGCCAGAAGAGCCACATTCTACAAGTGAGATACCGAACAGAGGATCTCATAATGAATACCCCCAATTAGTAGAGTTATGAAAATGAAATACAACGCTTTCCATGACGCTCCAGTGTGTAAACACCAAACTAAATGAGGAATCTCTTTAGAATGGAACAGAATGCACTCAAATGCTCATATCTGCTCATAAGCAGACATGTACCATTTACACTGTGGCTATTGTATCTGTATTAATACCTAGAATATGGCACACTGGGGCACAATGTTTTCTAAAGAGTCTGTGCTATAAAGTCTCATCATATCTGGATGCATTAGACAATTCTGTGAATCTATTCCTGGAAGCGGGCAGTTAAAAGAGCTAGCCGGATCTTTATTTAAGTTTTATTGTTCATTTTGCACGATAAAACATCAATAAATACGGCAAATGTGCTATAGAGTGGCTGAAATACACTCCCTGTGCACTGCAGGCAGGAGCCCCATAAAAAGGACAATCGGGTCTCTTTCTAACGAACCGGAAACGCAAAAGGCAACAGAGCAAGGAGAATGCTGACACTGCAGCACGGGTGAAGTGAAGTTTGAAACAGGATTAGCAGACGGACCACCAATTTGTCAGTTCAATCATGCCATTTTCGGTTTGCCTCTCTCAATCGCTCTCTCTCTCTCTCTCTCTCTCAGCCAATCAGCTATTCACCACCTATTTGGCCATTCATGCTGAAGTGCAGGCAGTCTAGAGGAAGGTGGGCGCAGCGCTTTTGTTCTCTCAGGCTGGGATTACCCTATTCGCTATTTAAAATCCCCAGTAACGAGTGCAACGGCAGGCCCCCGAGCTGGACGCGTGCCAGAACGCCACACGCAGGAATCTCCCACATCACAGGGCCACTCCCAAAACGGCTCCCTAACTCCTCCCACAAACCCCCGCTTCTCAATTTCCCAATAGCGATGCCGCGTACAAGGCCAGCCTTCGGGGTGAATGTCAGCAAATTAATGTCATGTCGTCGGAAACCCAAACAAATATTCAAGACGGTGGAAGAAGGGGCTTATAAACGTGCAGTGCATCACTTTATTAACTGCCTTGATTTATTAACGCTTTATTAACTCCCTCGATCCATAGAGACTCTCGTGATTTTTATATAATTCGTTTACATGCTTATCCATGGAGTAATACGTCAAGGATCGAGACCGTGCTCAGTGGTAAAATGACAGATCCATCCCACCCAGAACCTGCAAACTCCCTCTTCAGCTTTGGCTGTCCTCATGTGTGGCTCAGTCATGAGGCCACGTGTGGTTTACGCTTCCTTCTTGAGTCACTCTACACTCTTCTTTAATGCGCGCTCAGGGCATCATGAAGGCCAGAGATTCTGCGTTGAAGCCTCATTGGTCGGTCCTGTCCGTTATCTGGTATTCACAGCGTGTGGTGTTCTAGCAGGAGTGCGCTCAGGCGCTTACGCAACAAGAGCCGGCAACCTTGAATGAACAAAGCCTCATTACGCATGTTGCTAATAGCAATCTAGCTCTCGATAATAAGGCGATAATTGCTGAAGCAGGCAGGGGGCAGTAATGTGAGCTTTTGACGGTACAGCAGCAGTCAGGCACTTCGGTTATTTATGTGTTTCTACGCTGGCATTTGCAGACGATTCAAAAGTACAGTCCATGTACGTTCCAGGAGATACTGAATATGATCATTCTTGTACATACACTGCAGGATTCTCATAATTAATAAACGTAATAATTTGCTTGTCATTATTCAGGTAAGCTTACATAACTGGCATTTTGCACCATAGGCATTTGTAAAGTAGGATTGAGGAAATTCATAATGGTCGGCGAGCACCCTGCGTTGTAACTGCACCTGCACCAACACACTCCTCCAGCACCTGACAGGAAGAGAGGCTTTTCATTACACTGTGTGATTTATTATTTTAGCGGTTTCCCTAGATCCCGGACACAATTGCTCACAACAGCCGTGGACAGAGGTTTCTGTGAAATGATTTGCGTGTCGTCGTTCCAGGAAACGGCTCTCTGCTGAGTCTCGCAGAGCTCGAATGAATCACCATTCCCACATCGCACATGCAACATAGGTTTGTGATTATTTACCCCAGATTATTTGCGGGTAAAACAGCAGTCTGGCCCGGGACGGTTGGTTCCGTGACGCCCTGCGGGCGGGGGTTGCCAGGGGGGTGTTGAATGCGCTTTTCAGAGGAATACGTATTGAGCCTTTGCAGTAAGCCCAAGTGTGCAACACAACAAACGTTTAAGACTTTAATACCCCTACAAATAACAATAAAACGTTTAGTACCCCCAATACATAATGTAAGAGATGAGAGGGAATAAAAACAGGGGAGGCAGAGAGTATAACCAAGAAATTAGTCTTTGCATTTTGAAAAGAAATATAAATTTTTGTTCCTTTTAAAATGAAATATCTAAAACACACCAGCGTACTCCTTGGTGCTTCAGAAGAGCCGATTTTGACGTTACCCTCCACACACACCCTGCCCCCTAGAGGGAGCCCACTGGAACTCTTTCCTGCGGATCTTGGTGAGACATTGGGGTGCACAAGATTGAAGAAAAAGTTAAAAATAGAACAAATCTGCCTCCCCGCATTGATTTTCTTTCCACTGGGGGAAATATCAAAACCCTCCCATTTGTTAGAAAAGGTCACACGGCTCTGTGACAGAACAACCATTGGTCACTTTCAGCACAGAGATACATCACCCATTAACTCTCACACACAGTTAGGACCAGCAGTGAGCTGTCACAAACTAGAGAGAGCACTAGAAAGGTTTATAAAAGTTTTTTTTTAAACTAAATTAAATTCCATTTCAATCTAAATAAAAGCTGGCAGTTTTCGACTATGAAATTGAGGCTGTAACCTTCTACATTCTACTCAGAAATCAGTGGTTCCTCAACAATCACAGGTACACCCATACACATGCACACACACACACACACACACACACGCGTATACACGCACACACTCTGCTCGACATTGGGAGGGTGTTGTTAACCTGGACAAGTAAGTCTAACCAAGCTGTGTGCTCTCCTCATTAATGTGTCTAAATGTCAATCAGATTGATTCCACAGATAAGAGTCTGGTTGGTGTTCACCAAGAACAGCACAAAATAACGGGACCAGCGAAGACATTTAACTATGACCCACATACGTGCAGGGAGGAGACTGGAGAGGGTTTAGCGCAGTGTTGCGGGTAAAACAGCTGTCTGGCCCGGGACGGAGGGTTCCGTGATGCCCTGCGGGCGGGGGTTGCCAGAGGGGTGTTGAATGCGCTTTTCATTACGCGCTACTGTGTTAGGCCAAGAATACGGGCAGACACAGGGAGGGTCCTGCTCGCGCTCCCCAACTATGATCACACTGACATCACTTTAACCATCAGCTGCCACTTACTCAACAGCAATAGCCGTGTCAGTATGAATCTGCATTTCAGCCATTGTGAACCAAAGACTTGTGAAACGGAAAAACCCTTAACCAGATAGCGTCTTTCCTTTTACGACTGAAGATAGAGGAAAAGCCCAAATCCTGTAATGCGGTAAGTGTTTGACCCAGGTGAAAAATCCCCCCAAAAAAGGGGGCAACTGCAGTCCTACCATTACAGCAACAAGTCCACACTCTCCGGTAAAAAAGATTAATGAATATTATTGAATAGTAATTCATTAGTATTGCATATGACGAGTATTTAATGTATAGATGTGCTTACTTCATACGTGCCATCATACGTGCATTAAGACAGCACTTTGCCTTTAACCAGATGGTGACAATGCCCTGAATCAGATAAAGGACAGATGCTTTAATAACCCCTTCACACCGTGGCAACGACCCATGTAAAACTCGTGTTTGCCATTGGTGTGAATGGGTCAACCCACGTTATGCAACCTGGGTCCACCACCCTGGTCCCAACCTGGGTTTTATGCGGGTTCGACATGGCTATGCTTCGGTGTGAAAGGGGGGGGCACGGGTTACTCTACACAGGTTTCGATCAGGGAATCTCATTGGTTATGACCGGACGCACATTCGTGACTATAGTAGCCACCGAGTACAAGAGAAAGGCTCTTCACCTCTGTAGATATTAGCAGCAACTTCTCGCCCTCTCAGCCATAAATTCCGCTCTTCTCGAACATGAAGACGCTGGAACATGATTGCAGGCCATAAGTAGTTGCATTAAGCTTCCGTTGGGTGACTGAATAAAGAAAATAATTCCTATAAAGTATAAGATCGCCTGACTAAACACCAGATCATCCGCCATGTTGAATCTCCAAACTTTAAAACTTCCTCTTTTAATGATGTCGAAACGCAACAACCCTGTTCGGCAGCGACATGTACGGCAGTAAACTTGCGGACCCGGGTCTCGTGTGAATGGCGAGGACCTGGTACTCACCCGTGACTATAGTGTGGTGTGAATGGGTCGAACGTGGGTTGAACCTGTGTTCAAAATCCTGTGTCAACCCCGGCTTTTTTGTGTGTGAAAGGGGTACACCTCATACTTGAGCTGAACTGCTCTGTGATATAATGCAATCTCTGCTTTCTGTGAGTTCGCGTCAAGTTCACTTTGCACATCACATTAATAAAACCAAACAAACGTACAGCAGATGACTGCAGAAACTGTGATTACTAGACACTGGTTCACCTGGATATCTGCAGGATCAAATCCTGAAAGAGGCATTGCGGTTGTACGCTTGAGGGCGATACTTAACTTAAATTGCTTCAGTCACCCTTCAGCTGTGTAATTGGATAATTTGTTAAATGTTTGCTGTGTAAATGCCTCAGCGTAAGATAACACAGGGTAAACACCACTGTTTTGTTCACCTTGCCTATCCCAGGCTTCTGTTCTGTGGCCTGTTCTGGTAACAGGCCAGCGATCACAACAAACTCAACAAACTACCTCAGAGAACAACGACGTTCCCGCCGTTCCTTTGGAAGCCAAACAACCACGCTAACCATGAACATGACAATTTTTCATCTAGCACCAACCACCAGTAAAGGAGTAAATTAAGTAATTAAGAGTGAAATGAACGTAATTAAGAGTGAAATGAAACGTAATTAAGAGTGAAATGAAACGTAATTAAGAGTGAAATGAAACCTGCAGAAATGGTACTTTAGGTAAAACACAAAATATCAAAACCTTTTTTTTATTTTTTTATTTTTTGAAAAGTACCTCTGAGAATTTACACAAGCTGCCTTCAGAGAATCATCATCATTCATAGAAGTAGTTATCATTCTTTCACAAACGAGCTCAAACCTTGGTTTTAAAGAAACCAGTTTTGTTGCCGTATATCCTCCTAAATCCCAGAAATTAATGGATGTCCCCTGTAGGGGACATGAGTCTCTGTCTTAATCTCAAAAACAATATATTTTACTAAACTGAAAGCTGCACTACAAGGGACATTCAATAAAAATAATAATATATTTGAAAATATTTTCACAGCCACATTTTTTTGTCATCCAAGACACTTGTATTATTTCAAAAAATTTTCATACTTAAAAAATGTTCTTGTGTCAGGAGGTTATCAGACCGTGTAATTCACTGACATCACATCAGCCACTGTTACATACCGTAGTTTATTTTCATCTCCACTCTTTTTCATGCTGACATTTTTATTGTTGTCTCTAGGCTTCTGTTCACCTGCCAAAGGACTACAGATGAAAATGAGCCATTTAGCTAACTCTGGCACTCTGTGCATTGATGCTACTGCTGCCATGTTAACTGATGTGTACTGCCCCTTTTAACCTAAATTAAATAAAAAATGGATAAACAAATAAACAGAATCGAATAGCGTTCCAACAAGGCACTTCACAGGATAGTCAACAGGTAACATGAGACCCCCTTCTCTCTGGTCATGCTATGAAATCACTGCAAGTGCGTCGCATGCCAAGGTCTTTCAGCCGCACCCCCCCCCCCCCCCCCCCACATGGACCACATCCACATCTGGGGGCGGGGAAGTGAGAGGAGGGGGTTGGGGACAGGCAAAACTCACAGGCAAAAGTTTAATTAAAACCCATGAGGAGACTGATAGAAAATAAGAAGCACTGCGGGTCCAACCGTCTCACAGTGCTGGTCTGCTGCTTTTCGTCTGGGAGAGTGACCTTTACCCGCTTCTCCCTGAGGAAGCCAAGTCTACGTACCTCACGTGAGCAGAGGCCATCAACCTCACATCCCATAATACTCTCCTCCTTCTGTGTGTGACCCTCATGCCAACCAGCTCTTCACTGACACAAAAAACTATAAAAAGTACTCGGTTAACTACGGAGACGTGACGGTGTATATCAGCCTATTTACTACAGCTTCAATTTTACTTGACTGCACTGAGAGAGAATTCTAAAGAACGGTAAAGGGTCGGTCAGTTTAACGCCTTCATTACCCCTGCTCAGACTGGGAGGAGTAACTCCTAGCCTGAGGAAGTGAACCAAACCCGGGCCATTCTGAACCACCGATCTTCCTGGGCCTGGTCTGGTATCGGCAGGTCCGGACAACGAGGGCCACAGGGGAGCCAGGATTTACGCCTGCCTCCACCTCCTAGCTGCGTGATCAAAGCCTCATTTTGACTGGCATCCCGGGTATAAATCGGTGGCCAATTGAAGTAGAAAAGTCCCTAGACAGCCACCCAAAAGTCTCCTTTCACAATGAGACCGAGAGTCAGCAGGGACTGGGTGTTGCGGGAGTTGTCCGCAGGAAGGTCAAGCGGAAGGTCAAGCTTATTTTATAAGCCCGGCACATTTCCTGCCTTTCCAGACATTGCAGCTTTGTGCATTCAGATTGTCTCTAATTTTAACTGAATTGATGACAAACTTTCTGAATTGGTGACATTACCAGAGAACCTGCCGGAACCGTGGAGCCAAGCTGCAAAGCAAACACCCAAAAAACAAGACTGGTAGAAAGTAACGAGAGAACCCGAGACAGAATGTACACAGATGAAAGACTTGCATGGGGTTTATCAGTAAAAACCCAGGCGCTGTGCAATAACACCATCCTGCAGACATGACCTTGAAGCACCCCATTCCAATGTTTGTATTTTACTCATTTATGGATTTAAAGCAACGCACAAAAATACAGAAAGGGGTACATTTATCAAACCAATAGATTTTCTTTCACAGGGCCATTGCTATTCTCTCGGTGTCTCTCCCTCTTGCGAAGCTGAAGGTTTGGTTATTGAACAACTCCAAGGATGCTGCTCAAGGCCAAGGCCAGACTAAACGAACACTGCAAACTCTAAGCGAACTCTACTTTCAGCGTCAGTCGGCAGTTGGGTGAAAACAAACTTGGTTTTTGGCTTTTGCATCGACACCTTCCTCCGTGATCACTGAACCCAGTCATCGTTTACAATAACTTATTTTTCCATAGAGTTCAATATGAAAATTTGTCAGGAGAAACAACCCTTCAAGTGATCCATCCATATCTACTGCATATCTGGCAGCAGAGTGATGGTTTGGGGCTTGTTTGATACCTCAGACCCTTGATGACTTACAGCCATTTAACCAACCCTGTGATCCATACTGTTCCAGTGTCATTTTCTGCTAAATCTAGTCTAACCCCCCAATTTCCATAGAGATCCATTCAAATGCAGAGACGTTATAGTGTCACTTGTAAGAGTACCAGAAAATAAGATATCAAGAATCTTTTGATGTTGTTGGGTCACAGACATCAGGAAGTCATGGCATGCAAAAAATATGTGACCAACTGTTAAAAATGATTACTTTATTCTACATTTGGTTAAACTGTCCAATATTTATGCCTGAAAATGTGGGGGGACTATGTACAAAAGGTTCTATAATTCCTAAACGGTTCATCCGATATGGATGAAAATACCCTCAAATTAAATTTTGTATCCTTTCAAACTCAAAGTACTAGAGTACAGAACCAAAATAACAAAAAATGTGTCACTGTCCAATTAATGATGGTGCTCACTGTATATGACTGCTTCCAGCGTTTGCCCACAAATTAATGAGTGTGTACGTAAAGATGGCCATTTTGGATATAAATACTATTTGTGAGCACCAAACGCGGCCAGGTCTTGGGACCAGCGAACACAGACAGAAAAAAGAGGCATGAAGAGAGATCAGCAGGCTTCTAGATCAGCTGTCCTTCCTAAAAGCAGTCGGCACTTGATTCTATGAAAAGGGGGGCGCGGCTCTGTGTGGAGAGTGAAAGATCCGAGTAGGTGGCAGCTCTCCCTATGAGGCATGCCGATACACAGGCCAGACGCTCTGTGGAACACCAGTCTAAACCCAATGACCCAGCCCATTTTTCTGGTATGACTTTTGAGAATACTGACAGAGGGCTTAAGCTATAAATGCTGGTAACACAATAGTGCTCTGTTTGGGATTGGCTGAGGTCACTGTATTTGTATCCTGAATAGGACTAAACTATCTAAATCGCACTATGGGGGAAGCAGAGCCTGCGATAAACTAGATGAAACTGTCAATTTCAACCTAGCTCAAGGCCACACCCAAATGCCATAAAATGTCTCCCGCACATTATTATCACACATGGGTCCAGGATAACCGATTTTTTAAATATAAGCCCCCCAAAAAAATTTGTGACTTAAAGAGAAAACATAACCATTGCGCACATATAACACTTTTCACATTTCCATGTAATGGATATACAGTCCTATTCCGCTGGTCTCATTTCACACCAGCAATAAATCAACAATGTGCGGCCTTTCCCTTAAATGCAAACTTCTTGATATACATTTTTTTTATCAACAATAATTTCCTCTTTCTCCGTTTTGTCTTTCAATATAAAATCATACCATTTGTGCCTCGAGCCTTTCATGTCTGGAGTCTTCAAAAAAATAATAGCCGGCCCTTTTTTGGCTGATTTTAAAGATTCAAGAAAATCTACTTTGGGGAAGAATAGGGTTTAACAACACTGGTATGAAAAGGTGCTTTGAAAAACCAAGAGCTGCGAAACGTAGGACCACTGAAGTAAACAGACCATGTAACACTGTTAGAACCCGTTAATACCCCTGAGAGAGACTGGAAGCGGGGTGAATCAGGACCGGAATGGCCAAAACACCCCTCCATCCAGGAGCACTGAACACAGGAGCAACACTGCAGGCTTCAAACGGTGGCACTCACAGGAAACCACCCAGACGCTTGCGCGATATCATTAAACCAGCAGCACGCTCTCACAACAAACACAGACTATAGGTCAGAGGTCAGAACAGAGACCTCTGACTGAGACTTTACTCTCGAGTTACCAAGTGGTTCAAATTCACTGGAGCACACTGGAGTACTTTTTCATTCTTGCCCTTGGAGAGCCAGTGGTGGCGGGTGGGTTTTTGTTGTAACTCAGTGCTTGATTGGTCATCTCATTAATTATTAACTAACTGATTACACGGTTACCTGAGCTCACCTGTTTTTTTTGGTCTGAATTGATTGCAGATTTTAAGGTTAACACAAAAACAAACCGCATTGTGTCTTGAACACCACTGGGCTAGAAAGTATATACTATATATATATACTTTGTATATGTATATATATATATATATATTTTTTTTTTTAAAATACTTTAAACACATAACAATATATAAAGGGCACCCTTCACCTTCTGATTACAGATCCAATAGACAATAGACATTGTGGGTTGAAGGCTTCCTTTGCCTTTCTCCAAAAGTAAACCCATCCAGATGGAAGAAAAAGAGTAAAAGATGACTCATCATTATAACTTTTTTCCATTGTTCAGGGGTCCAGGTTTTGTTTTCCTTAGACCAGGTTATGCGTCTTTGTGCGTTAGCCTGGGATACAAGTGGTTTCTGAATTGCAGCCCTGCCATAAAAACCACAAAGTACAGTATTTGTTGAGACTGTGTCAAAGATATGTTAAACCAATTCTGTGGTCATTTTTAAGGCCATAGTTTTTGGGATGTTTAGCAACCATCCTGTTAAGTGTCTATCTGTCCCTGTCACTGAGCTTCAACAGTGACCATTCCATACCTAGCAAATCTCCGCACTGTTCCCCCAACTCTTGTAGTACCGCATGTTGCATATCAAAATACTTCCTGATATCAGTCCAAAATTGACCTTAAACTAATTTCAATCAATGTCCCTTGTTTTACTTAAAGGATTCAACTGGAAACATCTTCTGTAATTAACTTTATTCTGAACCTAAATTCAGATACGGTCATTGTCAGAATATCGAATGTCTTCCACAATGATTAAACTGGGTGTAGCCAAGCCCACTATTTTCTTATTAGCAAGCTCAGAGGTTTTTAAAGTACGATAAATAAACTACCATCCGGGGGCTGCTGGGTGTAGCATGTGTTCACGGTGTCGTGACACACCCTACATTCTGGAATCGGAAACCCGAGTGTGCCAGTGCTGACTGTGGCACCTAACACCTCAGGAATGTTCAGGACATCGGTCTGAAGGTGTTGTTGAGGGAAAACCGCAGACTGGGCACAAAGAGGTGAGCGATCTCCATCCGTGTGACCTCACCGCATGAAACACGCAGGACGAAGCGGAATGTGCCGCCAGGCGAAGGCCCGGCCCGGCGCCTTTCAAGTTTCGGGAACAAGCCGGAAAAAAGCCGGAAGAGCCGGAATGCGAGGAATTGCCACCGCAGGCTTCGCCGGGACGGCAAAAACAGAGGCAAACACATTACAGGGGGGCGGAGAACACAAATCGGCGGGACGAACAGGAACCTCTTGTGCGCTCTTCAACGTTTCCTGTATGCATCCTAATCACAAACACGGATTCCCGCTCGGTACCGCTTCCCCCCCCCCGCTCGAGCTGAGGCTGGCTGGCTGACGTGCGTCAGAGCCTTAATAAAACTAAAACAACCGCAACAATCCCTGGAAGTGCTGGTGGCTCTGAGGAGTGATGATTCCTGGGATTGTGTTTGCTCGTGCACCCAGCAGAGTCCGGAGTACACCCTGCGGAATCACACTCCCTGTCTCTGCGCCGTCATCCACAGGACAAATCCTTGCATTTTCTCACTGGCCAAAGAAAGAAAGAAAGCCACTAAGCATGGATTTGATTTAGGACAAGTAAACTGAAAGGTAATATCTCTAATTGTTTAATATGTATAAATCTAGACTGAATATTCAGTAACCGGTTTTCAGACACACTCTGGTATGCAGATCCCCATCTGCATAAGCTCGAGGAGAGGTACGAGTATGAGGGTTTCCAGCAGTCTAAATCCGCACTTTAACAGGTGGTACATTTTTCTGTCCACATTTTCTTCTCGTCTCCCACTCTGGAATAGCCAGATCACATTCTCAGACTTGTCTCACAGCCTCAGCATCCTTCATCAAAAAAAGGTATCTGGGTATTATTTGAATAGACAAAGTGTCCCTTTACCAAATTGTTACACCTCCAATCGGTAATCAAGTGTGGTTTTGTGGTTCCCGCATGACAAAACAGAAAAGAGCGGAATCAGAAACAAAAGGAAGGAGTCGCGGAAAGAGAACTTCACACGGACGAGGAACGCTTGCGCCTCTTCCTCCGTCTGGATGGGTCCACTCCGGAAGTGGCATGAGTCCCACGGTTGCATTCACAATGGAACAACAGGATGGAGGGAAATCTGGGTGTGTTCACAGACTTGTACGCATTATTCAGCGGCCCCAGTGGGTTTTAGGGTATAACATTTTTTGGGATATGGCCCCACGCTTTTTTCCAGACCTCCTGACCTCCATAAAATATTGACACAATGGCTTGTTTCACACCAGAATGCAATGCCTGCACACTCAATAGCCTGTGGCCATGAGTATAAGCCCACCCTGGCTCCAGTCAGTACAGAAGCTGTCGTTACCGCTGCTTTGAGAACAAATTACATTTGAGCGTAGCTAAATTCTGTTGAAACTGAAGAGCCGGAGGGAATCGGAAAGGGTACCGAAGCATCAGAACCAATGCCCCCCGCATTTCCACACACCCCCACAAAATTCAAGAGTTCAAATAAAATTCAGTCGCATTTCATCACAATCAATGGCATATCCTACTTCACGGTCACCGCCAGGCCGCCACTCCTCGGTCAGCACGCCACATTTTCCCCGGTTATTGTTATTGTAATGCAATAACACAAAGAGTCACAACTGTCCCATTATTACGCATATCTATCTCCAATGTGCCAATGAACAGCACGGATGAAATATGCTTTGGAGATTAAGAGGGTGTGACTTTCTGACGAGTTAAATCCGGGGGCGCGACCTCTATTGAAGAACGACCTGCACCAGCACGGTGCGGAAATGAAACGGCACGACCGCGCCTAAAACAAATCAATTGTTTCAGGTGAATTTTGGTTTGGCAGAAGTGTAAGTCTTCGCCTAAGAATTCCGGTTAGCCCTGTCTTAACAACAGCAGCAAAACCAGGGGCTGTGCAGTGACAGGGAGGACCAACCAACTGTCATTCAGTGAACCTTACCGATAAATCAACAAGGCTGGATTTTCACTCAATTTCTTGGCCATGTCTTGTCCCAATAACAGCATTTGGCACTAATCTCTACTTCCACCTCACAAGGGGACCTATAGCTCACCCCTACGACTGACAGAAAAGCATTTAGGAAAGCAGAGCATCAGCCACATTTAGAGATAAAGGATGCTGGTAATAGACTTGACTTGGTAATATCGTACCAAGCTTTTAATTGATTATTTCAAAGCATATTATTTCAGAATCTCAGATAAAAAGAACTTAAGGTCACGCTTATCATTTGGTAATATTTTTAAGTGTGTGAGAAGTGAACTCAGAGTTAATAAAAAGTAAATAGGCTGAAAATCACGATGACTTTGATTCATTCGTGGCTTCTCTTGTCCGCACAACTAACAAATATGCACCATTTTAATGGGTCGATAGCATTCACACCCGAAGGTGCTAGTAACAGTCGTCTGAACAAAACGCTGTCAAATATTCGAACAGAGCGAACGATGGGATGGAAGTAGGCCAACAGCATAACCAAAACACAAAAAGTCCTGACACGGCGTGATTTTGTTTAGAAGCTAGCTAAAGTTAATTACCGTGCTAATGATGAAAAGGTGAATCATAACAACTGACTTCCTGCCACATTTTAATGTGCATAGGCTACACCTTTGCGAACTTTAGAAATGTTTGTAAACTATATGACAGTCACTGTCTGAAGGCGACAGTGTGTAGCGTGTAGCCTACCTAGTTAGTATGTCATGTATTTCCTGTACAGGCCCGGTTTACCTTCACATATTTTGCAGTGGTAAGAAACAACATAACTGGATAGATGTCTTAATACGTATCTTTGCATACTTGAACCATTAACATAATGGCTTTCAACAGGTCTGCCTCTTGAACGGGTTACACTGGTGTGTGTTTGTATTGTTATGTGGGTGGGTATGTGTGTCAATATGCAAATATGATGCAGAAACATCTCCGGTCCTCCAGGATCAGAGCTCCCTACCGCTATTCTAGAGGTAGCAGCAAGGCTACTGTGTGAAAAGCTTCCCACCACAGTCCTTTGATCCTACAAAGTCACCAAAAAAACATTGCTACATGAGAGCAAGTGTGTCCAAGATTATCCAAGCTGGCAGTAGGCGTAAGCTTTTGTTTGAGCCCAGCATTAAAACAACTGATTCAACAAATCATCTAATCATGATCTTCAATCAAGATGTTGATTTGATGCATCAAATGGTTTAGCGCCGGGCAACTTCAAAGAACTTGACCCACACAGACGCGACAGCGCTGCATTAGAGGAATATTTCAGAGAACTGAACGGTATGAGACGGTACCAAACATACACAATACACAATGTCCTCACACCATCATCCTCCAGAAAATATCACATCAAAAGTCACCATGAAATACAAAAATCAGAAATACAGCTTTCTTTCCTCAGGTCAAGGACAATATATACTATAATATATATCGTGATGTAATCGCAGTCTAACTAAAGCCAAGGAAACACCCCTGTAGAAGAAACCCCAAAAGCACTGCTGCAGTCCTGTGATTTAATCATGGCGAGAAACCGGAACGTAAACTCCCTCAAATTAATTGTCGTTCTCACACTGCAAGATTGCAGGAAGGTCTGGTTTTGCCAGCAGGGAGGAGAAGGAAAAGGCAGAAGAAGACGAGAGAAGGCCAGCTGGTTTTGAGGTGAAACAGTCACAGTGTTGCTGCCTTAATCACTCCCACGTAATTAGATTTTGATTAAAAAAAAGTGTCATGTTCAAAACACTTTAGTTGAGAAAAGACTGAGTACAGCCGGCGGACAATACTCTATATGTGTCGTCAGGCCGCCTGGATTAATGCATAGGCCACATAGGCATGTTCAAGGGGCCTAAAAAAGCACCCGATGAGACCATATGATTATTATTTATACACACACATATACAGACGGCTGACACATTAAAGGAAACTAGAAATAACCGCCTTGTGGTTGTATGCCTCCGTCAACAAGTCAAGTTGCAGTTTACGTCTCATGTTTACAGGTATGTTACCATAACAGCTTAGCCAATGTCACCTCTCCAGTATTTCAGCCCTGGCTATTCACCCATTCATCGCAAGAGGGTCATTCTACAGAAACCAAACATTGAACATTAGATGAATAAACTTTGTTTTATCATTGCAAATAAGTCTTTATTTATTTAACATATATCATATGCTTTCTCATCTACAGTGGTAAGCAAAACATTATGATGTCACAGTGAAGTTGACCTTTGAACCTTTGGATATAAAATGGCATCACTTCATAATTTTATCCTATTAGACATTTGTGTGAAATGTTGTCATAATTAGCATAGGAATTCTTGAGTTATGACCAAAAACGTCTTTTGTGAGGTCACAGTGACCTTGACCACTAAAATCTAATCGGTTCAACCTTGAGTCCAAGTAGACATTTGTGTGAAATGTTGTCATAATTAGCATAGGAATTCTTGAGTTATGGCCAAAAATGTCTCTTGTGAGGTCACAGTGACCTTGACCTTTGACCACCAAAATCAAATCAGTTCATCATTGAGTCCAAGTGGACATTTAGGCCAAATGTTAAAAAATTCCTCAAGGCGTTCCTGAGATATGGCATTCACGAGAATGGGACGGACGGACGGACGTATGTACGTACGGACGGACAACCCGAAAACATAATGCCTCCGGCCACGGCTGTCACCGGCGCGGAGGCATAAAAACAACAAAGTGTCTTAGTAAGGAGTTGGGCCACAAAGAGCTGCCAGAACAGCTTCAATGCGCCATGGTATAGATTCTACCTCTAGTCTAGCATAGATTCTAGTCTCTGGAACTCTACTGGAGGGATGGAACACCATTCTTCCAAAAGTTATTCCCTCATTTGGTGTTTTGACGATGGTGGTGCAAAATCTCCCATAGATGTTCAATTGGGTTTAGATCTGGTGACTGTGAAGGCCAAAGCCTATGAATCACATAATTTGCATACTCCATACACCATTCAGTGACCCCTCGTGCCCTCTGGATGGGGCATTGTCATCCTGAAAAAGACCACTCCCATCAGGATAGAAAGGTTTCATCACAGGATAAAGGTGATAACTTTATATTGATTTGCAGTGACCCTTCCCTCTAAGGGGACAAGTGGACCCAAACCATGCCAGGAAATTGCTTGTGCCTATATCACAATATGAGTTTAATCTGGGCCCGCCTACCATAATGCGTCAGGTCAGCACTGCGTCAGGTCTGCCTCATTCAACCTTCCCGACACACAGCTGGTACAAGCTCAAACTTTGACTTTTAAAACTGCTCGTTCCCCTTTATCTTGTGCGTGAGTCCGATGGGAGGGAGGGAGAGAGAGAGAGAGAGAGAGAGAGAGAGAGAGAGAGAAAGTTTTCATACTTTCCTTCTGAAAACAGAGACTCAATAGATATTCATTCCCAAGTTGATGTTAATTTCATATTCCATGCGTATGGTTGTTTTTGTTGTTTTTTACCGTTTAAATGCATCACACGGGCTCTTGTTCCTAATCAAAATCATCCTCGGGAACGGAAACACTTGAATCTGGGTTTCTCTCAGCCAGCATCAAATACCATTGAAAAACAAAAATCTGACACCTTGCAAATACAGGGTCACAGTTTTCCGTCGCTTTCGCCATTATAACCACCGGGCAGGCGTCCAGCCACTTTTATAGCCAATGGGGGTTATGCCGGTACCGGTGCGCCGGAGGTTGGACAAATCCAATCGCACTGTCTGTCAGGGTTCCATTTGATGCCGAAAATCGTAATCATATTAGATAATTGTTTATAGTATGTCATCGCCTTCTCATTTTACTACTGTAAAAAAGACTTACATGACGCTGTCGTTAACAATCATGCCGGGGCTACGTCAGTGAATTCGGAGGGAGCACGAAATAACGACACGAGCGACCAGCATGGGAGAATGTTAGACTCGATAGTTTGGCAAAGGTTTTAAACATAACCTTTTGCAAATGATCTGTGCACCAGTACTCTTTGGTTCTTGACATAGCCTACATTGAGTAAAGTAGGCTATTTAGGAAGGGGGAATAAATGTTAATATTAATGTGTAGCCAGACCATGATGCCGTATAACTTACTGTATCTGTCAACAACACTTCAAAGGCATTTAAAGCGGATTGAACTACGAAATAGTGTAGCTATGTTAAGCATGGAGTATAACCAATCTTTTCAGTTGTTCCTCTGTGTAATGAAGACGTCCCTTACCTCAAACCCTGGGGTATTTTAATCCGTACGTTTTGCTTTCAGAAGCATAGCATCCACGCTATTATAGAAGTTAGCAAGGGAAAACCAATATTTATTTAAAACAAAGTTCTGTTCTCGTCTCTAAGGTCCAGCGTTTCACCAATTTGATTATTTCCTTGTACCCTTCTGTCTTCAATGAAAGGAGTGGATGAAGCCAGTTATCGTCCCCGACTGAAGTGATTAATATTAAACGGGACGCGTCCACTTGTTGCGCTCAGAAACAAAACTTCTGTTCTGCCGCGGGCGGCGCGCAGGGAATACCTCAATGGGCGGGACTCGTTGTCTGTTGGGAGTAATGATTGGAGTTCAAATGGGATTGGTGTTAAATGAGTGTATTATTGGTTCAATAACCCATCAATCTAATATAATCGCTTTGTTAAAACAATAGAACAATTATTTGTGAAAAATGCACATTAATGTATTTTTGCTAATGGTTATATATATATATATAACCATTAGTATACATGTGAAAATGTGTATATATGTAGGCTATACTTGTTTTTTTTAAGAGCACATCTATATTTGCACTTTAAATTGCCTAGGCGTAATAGTAGCCTACACCTGACATTCGCAGTCAGATTAGCTAATAATAATTTTATTTAGCCGCTTTGAATTATTATATTAAATATTAAAAACACGTTTGATGATTTCTGAACAGTATATTTTTTGCATAGGGTATTGATACAATTTTAAATAACCACGATACCCATTCCTACGATAAAATGTTATATTAAGACTCAACATCACTGTGTAACGGATGCACATCTCCCCAGACCCGATTTGGAGCGATTAGCTCCTGGTTCTAATTGATTTGTTTTATGTTCCATTCTTAGTCGATGGGGTGGCCTAACTAACATTACGTAGAGTTGCGGAATCACGTTACTAAGCTAATTATCTGATATCGGCTCTTTATAGTTAATTCATTTGACAAAAATTAGATGAATGCTTTCAATGTACGTGTATACTGTCCTTGTCTCTCATCTTTTAATTTTTAATCTTTTAACTCGCATTTTGTCTGTATATTTTTACATCTGTAATTGTGTAGCTTTTAGTGTTCACACTGATTAACATTTGAGAAAAGAGTTGCAATGTAAACTCCTGCGTTGGCCTTTAGAGATAGATCTATGTAGTGCATTTTCTCAAATAATTCAGAGCGTTAAAAACCTTTCTGTTCTCTATGGGTGGACTCACATTAAGTTACATAAACATTCAGAGTCACATGAATGAAGATGCAGTTTCACAATTAATCTGAGTCAAATGCAAGTTTGTGGTTTTTAGAGCACTGGACCAGAGCATCATATGTTTGAAACCCCAGCAACTGTTGCTACCTGTGTAAATTGTAAAACGTGAAATCTGAATTTCTCCAATCAATATACAGTACTGTCAAAAAACGTTATTAGCAAAACACAAGTTCTTTACAAGCCTGCCCACTAGGGAACTTAAATAAAGAAATAATGTCACAACTAGCTTTTAATGATTATTGGAGGTAATCAGCTAACAAAAAAACAACAAATGCTGGTAATTATAAACAATCCAGTTTTGACAATTTGACAAGAGTTATAGATGTGCAGACGAGAAAATAATTCAAGGTGAACCTTTTTTTCGACGTTTTTTTATCAACATACTGAGGATAATTTCCACAGATGATACCCCAGATGGACAGAGATAGGAGGCATTTGGACAAATGAACTACTCTAAGCATCCCCAGTGCAAAACTGAACCTCCTGAATATTACCAGTGTCTTTGGCTGAAATGGAAGGTGACATCACGCTCTCACAAACCGCCTTATTAGTAACAGCTGTGTCTCTGTTCCCTCCATGTCCCATCTCACGTATGACTGATGACATCACTCTGGAATGTTCTGGCTGTTACCTTGACAATGACTTTCACCTCCTACAGGCTTGTCGAGCTATTTCCTTCACTAGCTCCCAGTTCAGTGAAGGTCTAGCTTTCTGGAAATGGAGGGGGGGGGGGGGGGGGGGGTAGGAAGACAAATAAACAGGACAACATCTGAGACAACATATTTCAACAGTGCCACCACAAGCACAACTGGCCCCTTCTAATGGTTAACAGGCAACGATGGAGACCCCAAGCCACTTACTGCACATCAAGTCAATCTAAACACACAGTGTGCTAAGACACAGTGCAGGCCTCCACACTGGGAGAGAGCCGTTTTGACGTTGTAAGTTCAACCTCATTTGGAGAGATGAAAAAGCCTATCTGAGTATTTCTTACCCCCCCCCCCTCTGGGACCACCTGGCTGTGTTTTTAAAAAGGCCACGCATGCCTGAAAGGCCGCCTAATAAATATTAATTTAACTGACGGGTTGAAGTAGAACCATGTGTCCTTTGTGTTTATAACGTTCTTCATTTCCCGATACTTGCAAATGAGTCTTGATTTAGTCTGTTAATATTGTGGGGATATTCCAGGACATTCTGGGGACGGAGAGAGAGAGAAAGAGAGAGAGAGAGTGTGTATGGGGTGTGAAGGTGATAGTTGAGCAGTATGGACTCTGGTTTCTGTTACGCAACCTGTGCATTACTTAAAAATGATTGCAAAAGTTGGGGACTCTGCGCTCCTCTCTGGATCAGCATTCAGATACTGCCCCCTATGGGTCACTTAGGGTAGGACACTGTGAAATTATTGATTTGGTTATTGGGCTGGTATCAGGCTATTTGCCATGGCCTGTCTGTTTCTGTCTGCATTCGTACTGACAATAAAATGCAACCTGTTAATATTTTGTATTGTATCCTCTGGACATAGGCTAGAAGGAAATCCATGATAATCGGTGGCAATCCCTACCCCTGGGTCCGGAATCGCTATTCACGATCTCCCCCCTTTCATAAATAAAATGAAATAAAAAGTTGTGTAAGTCACTCTGGATAAGAGCGTCTGCTAAATACCTGTAATGTAATGTAATGTGGCTACAGAAAAACCAGAAGGAAAGTCAACCATCCCCGGAAGCAGGACACTTATAAACATTCAAAGACAATGTGAGCTACAGTACATCATAAAAATTATGTGTCCCTTTATATCATAAAAGCTTATGAGGTCCTTGGACAGCAGTGGAAGGTACTCCATAAATTCAATTCTTAACGATTATTTTCTGAGAATTACAAACTTGCAGACGTGTAAACTGAACGCCAATGCAAGGCGCAGCAGAGCTCTAATCAAATCTGATCAGTAATGGGAATCTAATCTCCTTTGGGATTTATATAGATCTTAAAATGTGATGATTACAACTGCACCGCGTATAAGTGGACGAACCTCCGCTTGTGTTACTCCTGACTTGAGTAACTGACTGGGCTTCACTTCACATGTGAATCTAATCACATGGTCTAACCTTAGAATGGTGCAGAATAATCCTTTCTCTGTTGACGTGTCGTCGGTAAGCGTTAAATAATGTGACAAGCGAACCCTAGCACCAAACTAAAATCAAATCGCTGATGATGATGATGATGAAAATGTGTTTTTTATTTCACATCAGTAAAGGAACTGTACACTCGAAACGGAAAGTTGTGAAATTTTACCAAAAGGGTTTCAAGTAATTTTTTTTTGATAAATGTGCAATTTTGCAGGGGACATGTTTTAAATCCCAGACATGCCTGTACTATTGTATGCAAAATCAGCAGAAATAATGCTAATAGCATTTTAAATGTTATAGTTTGTGATGACAACATTACCTGAAGAAAATAATATCAGAAATATAAGCACAGAACTTGGAATATTTTGCTTTGGTTATATTACATGATTGCCAATACATTAGTATAGGTTATGGCTTTTTGGGCGTTCCTGGAGAGTACGGATGGCTTTTTTTCAACCAACTACTACCATGGAAGTTATTTCGTAGATTAGACCACAGGAAAGCATTTAATTCAGGGACATTCTGCTATCATTTGTGAGCCAAATCAATACATTAACAGATCATCAAAATAGTTTTGCTAGTTAAATAATTAAAGCAGAAGCTGTTGTGACATCAAGAAGGAGATGCAGCCCACAGGAGATTGATACATAAATCAGACACTAGGGGGCGCTTATTTACGCTCTGGATATGAACAGCCTTCCTGCTCGAGAGCGTCGGCTTTAACCCGTTCTTTCAACATTTCAATAATTTACGATCTTACACACCCATATCTAAAAGTCTGGTTCTTTTGTCTCAAGCATTCTACAGACCGTGAAAAAATGCTAGAAACATTGATAGCAAAATATCTAATAACCATTTTCTTTCAAAATAACTGGGAAACAGTGTCGGCGCGCGGGGGTGGAGCGCCGCGCGCTGGACCCTGCCCTGCAGAAACCGGCTGTAACGTCCCGCCAGTGGCAATAAATAATGCAGCGACAGACTGCGGAGGCTCTGCCCGTCACGTGTGCTCCTCGGGGCTGGCAGCACAGACACTACAGGGAAAAAGAGGGTAAAAAAAGCTATCGCACAACTATGGATGTTCACCGCCTGCTCATCTCTGTCTGTCACTAAATCAGCATT
Organism: Ilyophis sp. 1 JC-2022; assembly: GCA_022702515.1. Lineage (NCBI taxonomy): Eukaryota > Metazoa > Chordata > Actinopteri > Anguilliformes > Synaphobranchidae > Ilyophis > Ilyophis sp. 1 JC-2022. The sequence goes on along the minus strand of CM040399.1, from coordinate 33,192,442 downwards.
TTTTCTTACCTCACAAGCATAATCACACGTCTATCTGTCAGAGAATGAATCGTTGATAGGCCATCTGTAGGCTATGTTAATAAATATAGATCTGCTCTCAGCTGTTGTAAGCCTCTTTTTCCACCCTGATGGATGCCCAAGGTTTATTTAGTTTTAAACAAAAGCACTGCAAATTTCCCTTTGGTGTTTTTACTGCCTGTCCCAAGCGGGACACCTGGATGTGGCCACAGCTGCCGCGGGGGGGGGGGGCGTGTGTCACCCCATGCAGGCTAAGGCGGGGCAGTGGAGTCTGCCTCAGCAGCAGAGCGCCTGTGGGTCCTGCTGAGTCGGCTGGATTTGGAGGGGCGTGAGTGGGTGGAGCGCGCGGGGCATACGTACAGCATCTGCGTCCCCCTGTACCGCGCCGGGAAAGACCTCCCACTTTTTCATTAACATTCAACCCTTGCTCAGACTGCATCAAGAAACTCCACTCCCCTCGACTACGGCCCCCCCTTCTCTCTCTCTCTCTCTCTCTCACTCTCACTCTCTCTCTCTCTCTTTCTGCATCACTCTTTCTGACCAACACACTCCAATACTCCAGGAATTCAGCACTGGGGCTACAAAGTGGGGCGATGAAGGTAATGCAACTGTTTTTTTTCCACCTTTCATTCTCTTCTTTCAATGCAGATTCAATCTCATCCACTTAGCCTATCTGCCACAAAGTCAAATCTGGATGGTTTTGGGGACCCCAAGGGATGGGCTCCTGTTTTGGGAATTCAGCAGGTTTCTTATAGAGACCCCTGTGCCAGAAATTATGTCATATTTTAGAATGTGAAAAGAATTGTAATTGGTCCAATATCATCCTGATCTATATGTTTTTGCTTCTTGCATTTTTTAAAGAACTGCAAGATGTATCATAGGCAAGTATCGATTCGATAAAAGACGTGAAATGTGTATCTGTAGGTACCCTGGTCTTAATTTTTTTTACGGGATCTATACTGTTCATCTGTCAGGTTAAATTGATTTGTATCAGGCTTGATTTTTTAATGCTGTGTGCGGGAGAGCTGGGCTCTCTGCTCTTTGGGTTGAGAAAAAAGGCTTCGAAACTCGGCCGTGATTTAGAGAATTAATATGGTTCAGATCATGTTTAATATGTATGAAACTATATACACTCTTTTTAAAAATGATTTCCAAGGTGTGTACGCTGTCTTCAATTACTTTTGAAACCATTCTCTCTTCTCATTGGCTGTTTTGGATGTGGAGTTTTTGGCTTTTGCAGATAGAACAGACATAATCTAAGCCGTGTGTGTGTGTGTATGTATGTGTGTGTGTGTGTGTGTGTGTGTGTGTGTGTGTGTGTGTGTGTGTGTGTGTGTGTTGCGTATATTAAATGGTGCTGCGAAGGTTGTGAAGATGAATAGAGGATATGAAAGAGGTGTTGCCATGTAATATCCTCTGCAGTTCACTGGTACTGGTACTGTATAAGAGACGGCTGGTGTTCATTATTGCAAAACATATCTGGGAATGCAAAATATTACTGGGGGACAAATAACATTTAATTTCCGCCGTACCCATGGTAATGTCCCTGATATTGTGTTTTAGATTGCCATTATGTGTTATTAAAGTGTATCTATTCTATTATATTATAAATATAAGAAATGTGATTAGACTTTAAAAGTTCAAAGACCAAAATAAAGGCTCGCGAGTCGCTGCTGGATACGCATCTTGAGAGATGTGAGAAAATCACATTCTCTGGCTCATAAAAATTATTTTCCCCCAAGCTTTTAAAGATGTTTTATTGTGACTAAACAGTGGGAGGAAGTTTATTCAGATTTTTTAAGCCTATTTTGTTGTAGTTAAATGCAGGAGGCTTTATTGGTCCAAATACAATCAAATGAAAAAACGGAATCCTTGAGGAAAACCTTTATGATGATTAAAGCAAGTAGCCAATGAAAGGTTAAGCCCACAGCAGCTGTCTCCATGGTGACCCAGTCACAGGTAGTATCAAAAGTCAGATTAGCCACTAATATGCAGCCATGTTGATGCCTTTGACTGCTTGTATCAGTACAGTACACATGCCCTACCACTGGGGGCAATATTTTACCAGGGGGATGGCCTGGGCGTGGGGCAATAGCTAAGAGGAGTCTTCAAAACAAAGCTAAGGGAATCCTCAGCATGAATATATTCTTAAACATTTCCATATTTAATGTATACATATTTTACACTTTCAGACAAAATCATTGCCTGGTTTAAACATCCATGATAATATTGTGATCATATAAATATATACATAACATTTGCACTAAATAGCTACATGTCTTATATAGACTCATGATACAATGACATCAGCATGTGGACACACCTCCATGTACGACCTTGTTTAATGCCCTCTGTAGTGTTGCCTGTAGAGGGCTTCGTATGACGGTGTCAACCTTAAACCATTTTATTGTGGTGGGTGTCCTCAGCCACACAGTGCATTTTAGGGGCGCCTGAAACTAAAACGTTTGGGAACCACCTGATTTAAACTAATACAGCGACAGATACTATGATTAAGGCTCAAAAGCCTCTTATTAGATGCCCTGTACTCTGTGTCCTATTATTAACTAATCTCATCCTCTGAGAGGGAATATTAATAATACTCATAAATCTGACTGACAGCAACTGGGAGGCGAGATGCCCTTTCTGTCAGAAAAGTGAAAATCAATTAATCAGGAAGTAAAAAAACATGAAGTCTAGTCAAGGCAAAGGGCAAAGGAGTCTTAAAGACTAAAGTTAATGGGTACGCACAAAGACACACAGAAAACCTCCCACTTCACTTCATTTTTTGGCTGGATCACAGCTACAGTAAGCATATCCCTGCTACAAATACATAACTTTAGTTAAATAAGTTCCACCTGCAGTATATTACTTTAAAAACTATTTAATTAGGATGTTTTGCCTGTGCAGAATATGGACTGTACAGTTGGACTGTCCTGTTGAGTTGTGCCGGGTATTATGACAGCAAAAAGTTGTGTCCAGGATATAGACTATGTTGTGAGCTGCGGTGTCTGTGGAGGATATAGACTATGCTGTGAGCTGCGGTGTCTGTGCAGGATATAGACTATGCTGTGAGCTGCAATGTCTGTGCAGGATATAGACTATGCTGTGAGCTGCGGTGTCTGTGCAGGATATAGACTATGCTGTGAGCTGCAATGTCTGTGCAGGATATAGACTATGCTGTGAGCTGCGGTGTCTGTGCAGGATATAGACTATGCTGTGAGCTGCGGTGTCTGTGGAGGATATAGACTATGCTGTGAGCTCCGGTGTCTGTGCAGGATATAGACTATGCTGTGAGCTGCGGTGTCTGTGCAGGATATAGACTATGCTGTGAGCTGCGGTGTCTGTGCAGGATATAGACTATGCCGTGAGCTGCGGTGTCTGTGCAGGATATAGACTATGCTGTGAGCTGCGGTGTCTGTGCAGGATATAGACTATGCTGTGAGCTGCGGTGTCTGTGCAGGATATAGACTATGCTGTGAGCTGCGGTGTCTGTGCAGGATATAGACTATGCCGTGAGCTGCGGTGTCTGTGCAGGATATAGACTATGCTGTGAGCTGCGGTGTCTGTGCAGGATATAGACTATGCTGTGAGCTGCGGTGTCTGTGCAGGATATAGACTATGCTGTGAGCTGCGGTGTCTGTGCAGGATATAGACTATGCTGTGAGCTGCGGTGTCTGTGCAGGATATAGACTATGCTGTGAGCTGCGGTGTCTGTGCAGGATATAGACTATGCCGTGAGCTGCGGTGTCTGTGCAGGATATAGACTATGCCGTGAGCTGCGGTGTCTGTGCAGGATATAGACTATGCCGTGAGCTGCGGTGTCTGTGCAGGATATAGACTATGCTGTGAGCTGCGGTGTCTGTGCAGGATATAGACTATGCTGTGAGCTGCGGTGTCTGTGCAGGATATAGACTATGCTGTGAGCTGCGGTGTCTGTGCAGGATATAGACTATGCTGTGAGCTGCGGTGTCTGTGCAGGATATAGACTATGCTGTGAGCTGCGGTGTCTGTGCAGGATATAGACTATGCTGTGAGCTGCGGTGTCTGTGCAGGATATAGACTATGCTGTGAGCTGCGGTGTCTGTGCAGGATATAGACTATGCTGTGAGCTGCGGTGTCTGTGCAGGATATAGACTATGCTGTGAGCTGCGGTATCTGTGCAGGATATAGACTATGCTGTGAGCTGCAGTATCTGTGCAGGATATAGACTATTCTGTGATCTGCGGTGTCTGTGCAGGATATAGACTATGCTGTGAGCTGCGGTGTCTGTGCAGGATATAGACTATGCTGTGAGCTGCGGTGTCTGTGCAGAATATAGACTATTCTGTGAGCTGCGGTGTCTATGCATGGTGTAGACCTGGCCGTAGTCTGTTGTGGGATATTTAATGAAAGAAACTTTGGTTGCGTTGTGTAATTTTACAGAAAAGTGGTATAAATGAGTGACATCAAAGGATGAATGACCTGCAATGTCAAACTTCAAAAGATGAAAATCGACAGCTATGGACTAGACTAAGGAGTGAATGTAACATTCCACCTGCACCACAATCGCATAGGAATGTGTGGGCCTGGGTGGGCCACGGCTACCTAAATAGTTTCCTGGCCCACCACACCCGATTGTGAATTCCCACCTAGGTAGTTCTGGCCCAACTATGTGAATATTTATGGTTACGCTGCTGCTGCACCATCAAAGATCAGGGTATTATAGTAACTCAGTAACTCACAAACGAATGAAATCCTGACGTTAAAAGGCACAATGGGCTTCTAATGAATCTATACCTAAGGAATGAGCCGGCCACATCTAGGAATCATAAATCACCATTTTATGGGGCACAGACTGCAGCCATGATATGTGCGTTCAATCCGTTTCCCGCCATTTTTAAACACCAGCTGACAGTCTGTTTAAAACACAATTTTAAGTTTAAATCTTTGCACGGTTAAATTAAATTAAATGACACATCAATGTTAAAAGATATCATTAATAGACCCTAGTTCAGAGAAAAAGCCCTTTCAAGTGCCTTTTAAGCTCAATAAGGGGGATATCCTTGCTCATGGGGGAAAGAGGGGTGACCATTATGGGGAAATATATAGGTATAAAAAATCTGTACAAAAAATCTCAGCTGGAATATAACTTACGGTGGAAGAATATAACCAGTATAAGTATAACCTGTATGGAGAATATAACCTATGGCTGAGAGTTGATACTGTGTGGGGCAATGGATCCTATGTGTGGGAAACACAGCCTATTCTGGTGAGCACAGAGGCTGGCTCGGGGCAGTATAACTTGGGGAATATTGCTTGTGTTTTTAGAAATATGATCTGTAGGTTAATTGATAAGCTACAGTGCTGCACTGAAGAACTACAGCCTACGTATGTACAGGGACCATAACCCATTCCTGGTGAGAACAGAGGCTGTGCTGAAGGACTACAGCCTACGTGTGTACAGGGACCATAACCCATTCCTGGTGAGAACAGAGGCTGTGCTGAAGGACTACAGCCTACGTATGTACAGGGACCATAACCCCTTCCTGGTGAGAACAGAGGCTGTGCTGAAGGACTACAGCCTACGTATGTACAGGGACCATAACCCATTCCTGGTGAGAACAGAGGCTGTGCTGAAGGACTACAGCCTACGTATGTACAGGGACCATAACCCATTCCTGGTGAGAACAGAGGCTGTGCTGAAGGACTACAGCCTACGTGTGTACAGGGACCATAACCCATTCCTGGTGAGAACAGAGGCTGTGCTGAAGGACTACAGCCTACGTATGTACAGGGACCATAACCCATTCCTGGTGAGAACAGAGGCTGTGCTGAAGGACTACAGCCTACGTATGTACAGGGACCATAACCCATTCCTGGTGAGAACAGAGGCTGTGCTGAATTCCCGGGGGCTGATTTATGAGGCTGTGTCCCACTGCTGGGATTCTAATGGTGATTTGCGTCCGGAGTGGGAGAGAAGCTACTGGGAGTGGGCTCTGTGATTAATGAGCAAGGCTGAGCCTCCAATCTGTCGGCAGGGATTTAGCAGGGTCGGCGCATAATGGCAGAGTGCCTACACCCCTCCCCCTCCTCTTCTACCCCCTCCTCTTTCTCTCACAGGCCCGCCTCCATTCGTCAAGTCACAGAGCAGGGATTACTGTTACAGGGATGACATGACTACTACCTATACAGGGGGGAAAACAACACACACACACACACACACACAAACACACACACACACACACACACACACACACACACAAACACACACCCACTCACGCGTGCATACACACACAAACACATGCACACACAGACATACACACACATGCATGCACACACGTGCACACACACACACACAAACACGTGCACACACAGACACGCACACATGTAGACACACAGACACATGTACATACACAAACACACCCACACATGCGTGCATACACACACAAACACATGCACACACAGACATATACACGTGCACACACACAGACACGCACACATGCAGAAACACATACACAAAAGACACACACAGACACATGTACACACACATTGATAGGCGCACACAAACATGCACACACATACACAGGCACACAAACACATACATAAAATAAGCACACAAACACACTCACACAAACACACACATAAAATAAGCACACAAACACACACACTCACACAAACACACACATAAAATAAGCACACAAACACACTCACACAAACACACACAGGCAAACAAACACACACACACACAGACATGTACACATGCACATGCACAAATACACACACGCACACACAAAATCACACAAACACACACAACACACAACACACAGACAAACAGACAGGCACACAAACACACGCGCACACACAGAGGCACACACACACAGATCCGGCCCCACTAGGATAAGCAGAGAACAGAACAGAAGATAGATATTGTTTTCAGTGCGACGCAGCTCTTATGTACATCAAATGCTGAGAATGGATTCATCCCTTATCCTGCGAGAGTTTCATTTTAGTGTCACAGTGGGTTTTACAATAAAACACAGATACTGTACAAGAATTAATTTTCAACTTTGTGTAAGAGCACACAAGGTGGGTAATCGCAGAGGAGTTCATATTCTAGACTGAAATTGTTTTTGTATTATCAGGTTATATGAGGGCTTTTTTTTGCCTATGTGGTGGACAATGCAGTACGAGGTTATTTTATGAGTTAAAAAAAAAAAAATGTAATTACGTGAGTGAACCTCCCGCTATCTCTCATACCACACAGTCAACTATTCACTGCTGCAGACGAATCATAACGTAGCACAGCAGCTCTGATTATTATCATTATTGTTTTTATTACTGTTATTGTTATTATCTGTATTATTGAAAGCCCTCGATAATGAAACAAGAACCCTGCTGGCACCAAGGACGCAGTTTGATTCAGGAGGCCTGTACGAACCCGACCACGGCCGTGTAATAGCATTCGGTGATGCAAGATGCGGCAGCCAGGATAAGTCAGCGGCGCGTAGGTCACGCGTAGGTCACGACATCGGCCGGGGCTGACTGATGTGCTTTTTCAGAAACCAATAAACGACAAGTACTGCTCTGACATTGATAAATGAAAGACCAGCCAATAGAAAGTTGGCTGAGAGGCTGAGCAGTGAAAAAACGTAGTCCAATTGTAGCGGTGCAAAGAGGCTGTGGGAGTGGCTTCCAAAAATGTGGCCGTAGCCTTAATTAACCAAAATTACACAGGTAGCAGGAGTGCAGAGGTAAACACTGGAAAGACTTGGCATTCCAAAATTACACTGAGAAATGAGACCAACAACTTAAAATATCAATTTATGATCAATAATCTGAAACTGCTCATAGATTTACGTAATCAAGATTTGGATTACCAGTAATAAAAATGATGAAGACCTGACAACCACAATAAGAACCTATAACGCATCTTTTCTCCAAGTCCGACTGCACGAAACTCGCACTGGACAGTTCAAAAAGCAGAAGAAATCGTTATCAACTCCGCCATGGGGCCGCTGCTGAAAAGGGCATCTTATCCACCCGTTTCATCTCTGACAGGACAGGCGACACGCCCAGCGCCTTCCACCTGTAGTGCTCTTTCAGTCTCTCACCTGCCAACAAGCAACACGGACCTACAGGAGCACTCAGCGTGTCTGCTGCTGCTCTCTGCTGCAATATCAGCTTCTGTCTTTAGCGTTGATTTAGGGGGTGTGGAAAGGGTGGAAGGCTTTGAAGGGGAGGAGCGCTCTCTTGCGTAGAATTCCAGCCCCACTAGGATAAGCATCCCTCTGGTGTGACCCAAGCTTACCCTGGCCCCTGTATCCCACTAGGAGATGACCAGACCACAGAAGCCCTTTCTCAAAACCCAGAAATCACACCAAGGCCCTTGGGATCATCAGTCACACGAGCGACTGAAGAGGGACGCTACAGTATTTAATCTGTACAAAATCACATGTGTTCCTGGACCTCTCTTATAAAGGTGATGTAGATCGCAGTGAGATTTCCCAGTTAAATAAAGGTTAAATATAATTCAATTAAAAATATGTTTTCCATTAAATTAAATCAAATATAACAGCCACTCTAGGGTGTACTCTTCGTGCTGCTGTGTGTGTGTGCGTGTGCGTGTGTGTGTGTGACAAAGAGAGAAAGATAGAGAGCGATAGAAAGAGAGAGAAAGAGAGAGACAGAGAGAGAGAGAGAGAGAGAGATTCTGTGGGGACTGTCAGCGTTGCTTCAGAGCTCTTCAGTCGAGTTCTGCAGTCATCAAATATTCAACAGGGAGATGACGAGCCGGCACAGGGCCTGATGGATGGGTGGGGGATGGGCGCGGGGCAGCAAGCACGGGGGGTAGGTGTAGGAGGGCGAGGTCAGGGGCAGGGCGGTGAGGGTGGAAGGTGGCGATAGTGAGTTGAGTTTGGGGGTGGAGCGTGGCGATGACAGTAAATGTTGCATCTAAATTTAGGGCTGTGGTTCTGCAGGGGTGGAGCTAATCCTCTTTGTACTTGTATTATCTGGCCATGGGATTAGGATGTTAACGCCACTCCACTCTCCATAATGATGCCCCCTCTAGGATTGTGGCGGTGATGGGGGAGGGGGGAGGGGGCTGCCGGTGCAATTGGTCTTGTTGGAATTTCACTGGGGGACAGAAATCACCTCAGTTGTTTTATTTTCTTTAAAAATAGGAACACTGTCCTCATCTCTGCGTTCAGAAATGATATTGCGTACAACGGGTTTGGCAGGCGACAGATCCTGCAACTGATCTGTTGGGTAAACTGGGCTTACAACGGGATCTGAACAGACAACCTACTGTGAATCACAGCCTGACTGGGGAAGTGATCAGAGTTTGCTTGGGAGCACAGTGCTTTGCAGGGAGTGATTTATCAGAGGCCGACGTGTGGCTTTATAAGGCTGAGAGAGCGTTCAATGCCCCCTTTATGGGCGCTGAAATCTGCAACAGACTGGCATTGTGCAGTCCGCTTGTCGATAGTGTTGGCCCCCGGTTGACTCAAACGGACAGACCATCTGTCAGGGTACTTTTCCCAACACCCTCCAGATCCTGGCCTGGGTTGAGCTCCAGAGGTTCTCCCATTCAGGAAAGCCACAGTCATCATATGGTCCAAGAACAAAGTGTACGGTTGGACATACCAAGCATTTATGAATGAGAGTGGCAATGCCCAGTGATTTAGTCGCATGAAAATACTTAATAATATTTGCCTATTCATTTGCCTCAGAAAACATCAAATTAATTGCAAGTTCCAATTACAAATGTCAAATAAAATGAGTAAAAAAGGGACTTTAATTTTCCGGAAAGTAGCCCATGGTGTCCTTCAAAGAAAGTGTGCCGCTGCGCACGAACAAGAGCATGTCTATCGCAGATTAATGTTGAGAGAAGGACTAATGGGTCTCCTTGGAAGAAGAAGAATGTTTGGAGTGATACCTTTCAATCATGTCTCAAACTGACTTTGACCTTCTTCTGGAATGGGATTCTGCACGCAACAGGCCCTTCCACGGCCTGGCCAAGCGTGTCCGTTGGTCTTTCTAAGAGATTAAAATGAATCGGGGGTGTCGCCTCGCTCGCTCCTCTTCCGAGACAAACTTCACGTTATTTCCTTTAATGGTACGACGGCGCGCGCTACAAGTTAATCAATGCTACGAGAACAACAACAACATCTGCTTGAGACAGCAGGACCTTCTGGCTGTTCCAAAGCCCAGAGGTAGTTTGGGCAGGAGGAGGGGAGGAGGGGAGGAGGGGAGGAGGGAGGGGTTGTGCAGTTCGGGGGTTGGAGGAGCGGGTGGAAGTGGGTTGCCCCCAATGGTGTAGTACAGGGCAGTTGGGGGTGTGGGGGGTTGTGTTCATTATTTCTGCAGGAGAGCTTAATTGCTCCAGTGGAAATCCACCCCCTTTCTCTAAGTGGCAAAAATCCATGAAACACAAAACACTTCAGTCCCATTGTAGCGGTCAGGCTGAACCAACACGGCTCACTGTAGAGAATGTGCGGATGTAAAAACATGTACTAAATTAACAGATTTCATTCAATTAAAGCACTAAATGAAATAAATATTATTCTAAAGGTAAACGATGTACAATTCTGACCAGCTGATTCAGAGTGTGATGAGCATATGCATAATTTAACAATCTTCCTTTAATCAAAGTGCGTTTGTTTGGAAATGCAGGGGAAAAACCAAATAGGATCATCGCTGGTATCGTGGATCAGGCTGCAAAGACCATTTAGGATCCAGCTACACGTTTACATTATAAAAAAATGGATTTGGAATTTGGAATAGTCAGTTTTCCCAGCCTTATCCCAGGTACAGCCACCAGGCAGCATCCCCTGTGATATGGGCGATCTCCCTCCCCCTGGGAGAATGACATCAGGGGGTGCAGTGAGCATGCTCAGTAGAGACCTTACCTGTGCTGTGACTCTTGTCAGATGGGGAAAGGTGGTCCTTTGCCCCTCCCCCTCCATTATCCTGCACACCAGCCGCATCCATTTCCTGTTTAACGCAAAAGTAAACATCTGTCATTTAAAGAACCTCCCCCCCCCCAACACACATACCACCCCACCACCCCCATTTCCCATCTGCTGGGCTCCATACCCCCTCATCCTGCTCTCTGACTTACACACACACACACACACACATTCACACTCACACAGTCACACTCTCACACACACACAGGCAGACACATGCTCCCCCCCACCCCCCCTTCGTTGTGGGAGTGGTACTGTGGGTGGGACGGACCAGCGCACTCACGGCCCTCCTCTCTGGATATGCTGACGGGATCGTATCCTAATGCCCCGCTCTGCAGCTCGGACCCGTCGCCAAGCTCAGTTCCCGCTCCCCCACCCCCCCCGAGCCTCTTCCCCATTTTCGTCAGGGAATCTTTATTTCCTCTCTAACGGGAATTACCGCTGTGCCAAAAGAAATGTGTCCGATACGGTAAGAAAACGACATCTCTTTGTTTATGTTTTACTCACTTCTCTTACTTTATATCTGGTTTTTAATGCATGTATGTATATTATTATTAATTTGTTTTGGGGGGGGGGGGGGGGGGGGTCGGTGTTTGAAGTTTGGAGCATCTGTAGAAGGACCTGCAGGGGAACTCACGCTTTGTTTACCGAAGAGGTGTTGTTGCTGTATCACAGTTGCTGCTGTTTTCAAAAAAAAAATCAAACAGAATCCATGTGAGAACTCTTTTATCCTCTTCTGTGTTTCTGAGATGTGAACCCAGACTGACTTCTGGGATTTACTTGTGTTTACGAGCAAAAAAAACAAAAAAAAACAAGGCTGACACAATGAGGGGATGTAGAATGAATATCTGAACGTGCGGAAGGAAGCGAGGCGAGAAACGCGCGTTTAAGGTTCTGAGCTTTCTACCTCAGGTCCCCAGCGGTTGGTACGTTTCCGAGAGGCCGCTGGGCGCCGGTGCAATTTCCCGACGTGTAAATGAAACGAAAGAACCCCGATCGCGCAGAGCGACGCGGCGGCGCGCCCTCGTGATCCCGCGGTTACGGGAGGGAGGGGGAAAGGTTATGGTGAGCGTGGTCCCGCGGTTACGGGAGGGAGGGGGAAAGGTTATGGTGAGCGTGGTCCCGCGGTTACGGGAGGGAGGGGGAAAGGTTATGGTGAGCGTGATCCCGCGGTTACGGGAGGGAGGGGGAAAGGTTATGGTGAGCGTGGTCCCGCGGTTACGGGAGGGAGGGGGAAAGGTTATGGTGAGCGTGGTCCCGTGGCGGGCTTGGGGGACCCTGCGGAGACTTCGCCGGCTCCTTCGGTCCTGGCGCTCGAGGCGGCGCAGTGCGTTGCGGACCGCGAGGTGATACGAGCGGTGCGCAGTGGGGCAGCTTGTTACACTGCAGCCCTCCCCTCAGAGAAAAGAAAACAACCCATGCATTATTTATGCGTTATAAAAGCCTTCTATGCGCAGAAGCATAATGTACCCCCCTGCCGCGCCCGCCTGCGTGCCTCCCAAACACCACGCTGTTTGCTTTTTCTTCCCTGCTCTTTATCGCGCTTTCTTGCCGAGATCAGAGGTCAAAGGTCAGACCACAGAGGACAGTAATCTTCGACCTTCAGGGGTTTTCTTGATAACCCTGGCTGGGAAATCTAGCCTGCAACCTCCTTAGATACTGTACGGTGAACGGTGACTTGCGTACTTTGGAAGTGCATTCCTAACCTTGGATGCAGTATGTTGACAGTCTAACAGGCATTTATTTGATTTTAAGAGCTCGATAAATTGTAAACGGAATGGACTATTGTACTGCATTAGCATGAAGCATTTTGCAGTCAGGGACGTGGTCTTTTACAATCCATCATAAATTACTGAACGGGGAGACGGAGAGATAAAGAGAGAATGCTGCACAGGAACAGGAACAATTGGTGAGGCGTGTGGTGCAGTCCGTAGGGCGACAGACTCTCGAGCCACAAGGGCAAGGGTTCGATCCTCTGCCGCGGCACTTTCCCAGCCGTGGAGCTCCCTCTTCTATCTGTTCCTCTCTCTGCTTTCTACCTGTCTGAATAAAGCTAAAATATGAAAGGAGGGCATACTCTCCACACACTTCTATAAAAAAAAGCAGAAGTGTGTGTGTGTGTGTCTCAAAAAATTTGACATTAAATCTGTCATGTTGATGAATTTCATACCTCCCTGTCCAACTATTGGTCTTTTTGTGATGACATCACACACTCACACCGACCTCAAGTAACCCCACGTTGCAAGACCCCCTCTCACAGCTTTATTTAAATAGGCTACTAACAGAAGGACTGCCTGCAGTACTTCACATTGCAGCTGCGAGGTTGCTGTTGTGTTGATGACAGCTATGGTTTATGTGAACATCTGTTTGAAGCCAAGCAAGATTTCAGGTTGACATTGCATGTTCCTTTGTGCATTTGCACTAGTTCAGACCAGTTTGAACGAGGTTGGAGAAAGAGAAAGTTCGTATGATGTGGAGAGAACGGAGACAATCAGTCTGGATGATTTAGACATCTCTTATCGGGTATATACTTAACGTTGTGGTAGAATTGTGTGTTGCACAGTTCAAGAGGAGCTGTAACTATTATAGATGTCAAATTAGCCGGGTTACTTACCCCACAAGAACATTTATGTGTACGCACATTTAAAAAGCCACTTCAGATTATCCATGGCCCCTCACAATTACCATTTACACAAGTGTGCCTGATTTACACTTTAATTACAGTTTTAATTCTGGAACAAAATGAATAGGCATTTAAACAGTGTAAACATACATACACTAAATGAACTGCTCCCCTGTTTGGTACTCTATAGCCAATAAAGCACCTGCACTAACACCCAATGCGCCCTTATAATCAAATGCATTAAGGACCACTGAAATGTCTGCACATGCTCACGTTATCTCAATTACTGCCTTAAATCCAATGACTTATTACTAGACAAAATTAAATAGGGTCTGGGAGCCAGGCAAAAAAAAAGCCTGAATTAGCCTGTATAAATGATTCCCGGGTGCTTAATTCAGTAATTGGACCGCAGCCGCGGGTAACCCTGCCACTGTTACGTACCTGAAGGTCATGCCATTTGAGGAATATGCAGTTATTCTGCGCAGTTATCAAGCAGGATTTATATTACAGATTATTCATGCTTTTAACTTATTCTCTTTAGAAATGTTTCTCTAGAGATTCTCATCTTGTTACTTGTTTGGGTATGTTTTATATTGCTTTTATGCTGGTTCTATTGTTAGTGATACAGTTTGTTCTGTTCTGCCACTGTGTTGGGTATGTAGTATATAGCTTTCATGCTGGTTCCATTGTTAGTGATACAGTTAGTTCTGTTCTGCCACTGTGTTGGGTATGTTTTATATTGCTTTTATTCTGGTTCCATTGTTAGTGATACAGTTAGTTCTGTTCTGCCACTGTGTTGGGTATGTAGTATATTGCTTTTATTCTGGTCCCATTGTTAGTGATACAGTTAGTTCTGTTCTGCCACTGTGTTGGGTATGTAGTATATTGCTTTTATTCTGGTTCCATTGTTAGTGATACAGTTAGTTCTGTTCTGCCACTGTGTTGGGTATGTAGTATATTGCTTTTATTCTGGTTCCATTGTTAGTGATACAGTTAGTTCTGTTCTGCCACTGTGTTGGGTATGTAGTATATTGCTTTTATTCTGGTTCCATTGTTAGTGATACAGTTAGTTCTGTTCTGCCACTGTGTTGGGTATGTAGTATATTGCTTTTATTCTGGTTCCATTGTTAGTGATACAGTTAGTTCTGATCTGCCACTGTGTTGGGTATGTAGTATATTGCTTTTATTCTAGTTACATTGTTAGTGATACAGTTAGTTCTGTTCTGCCACTGTGTTGGGTATGTAGTATATTGCTTTTATTCTAGTTCCATTGTTAGTGATACAGTTAGTTCTGTTCTGCCACTGTGTTGGGTATGTAGTATATTGCTTTTATTCTAGTTCCATTGTTAGTGATACAGTTAGTTCTGTTCTGCCACTGTGTTGGGTATGTAGTATATTGCTTTTATTCTAGTTCCATTGTTAGTGATACAGTTAGTTCTGTTCTGCCACTGTGTTGGGTATGTAGTATATTGCTTTTATTCTGGTTCCATTGTTAGTGATACAGTTAGTTCTGTTCTGCCACTGTGTTGGGTATGTAGTATATTGCTTTTATTCTGGTCCCATTGTTAGTGATACAGTTAGTTCTGTTCTGCCACTGTGTTGGGTATGTAGTATATTGCTTTTATTCTAGTTCCATTGTTAGTGATACAGTTAGTTCTGTTCTGCCACTGTGTTGGGTATGTAGTATATTGCTTTTATTCTAGTTACATTGTTAGTGATACAGTTAGTTCTGTTCTGCCACTGTGTTGGGTATGTAGTATATTGCTTTTATTCTAGTTCCATTGTTAGTGATACAGTTAGTTCTGTTCTGCCACTGTGTTGGGTATGTAGTATATTGCTTTTATTCTGGTTCCATTGTTAGTGATACAGTTAGTTCTGTTCTGCCACTGTGTTGGGTATGTAGTATATTGCTTTTATTCTGGTCCCATTGTTAGTGATACAGTTAGTTCTGTTCTGCCACTGTGTTGGGTATGTAGTATATTGCTTTTATTCTGGTTCCATTGTTAGTGATACAGTTAGTTCTGTTCTGCCACTGTGTTGGGTATGTAGTATATTGCTTTTATTCTGGTTCCATTGTTAGTGATACAGTTAGTTCTGTTCTGCCACTGTGTTGGGTATGTAGTATATTTCTTTTATTCTGGTTCCATTGTTAGTGATACAGTTAGTTCTGTTCTGCCACTGTGTTGGGTATGTAGTATATTTCTTTTATTCTGGTTCCATTGTTAGTGATACAGTTAGTTCTGTTCTGCCACTGTGTTGGGTATGTAGTATATTTCTTTTATTCTGGTTCCATTGTTAGTGATACAGTTAGTTCTGTTCTGCCACTGTGTTGGGTATGTAGTATATTGCTTTTATTCTGGTTCCATTGTTAGTGATACAGTTAGTTCTGTTCTGCCACTGTGTTGGGTATGTAGTATATTGCTTTTATTCTGGTTCCATTGTTAGTGATACAGTTAGTTCTGTTCTGCCACTGTGTTGGGTATGTAGTATATTGCTTTTATTCTGGTTCCATTGTTAGTGATACAGTTAGTTCTGTTCTGCCACTGTGTTGGGTATGTAGTATATTGCTTTTATTCTGGTTCCATTGTTAGTGATACAGTTAGTTCTGATCTGCCACTGTGTTGGGTATGTAGTATATTGCTTTTATTCTAGTTCCATTGTTAGTGCTACAGTTTGTTCTGTTCTGCCACTGTGTTGGGTATGTAGTATATTGCTTTTATTCTAGTTACATTGTTAGTGATACAGTTAGTTCTGTTCTGCCACTGTGTTGGGTATGTAGTATATTGCTTTTATTCTAGTTCCATTGTTAGTGATACAGTTAGTTCTGTTCTGCCACTGTGTTGGGTATGTAGTATATTGCTTTTATTCTAGTTCCATTGTTAGTGATACAGTTAGTTCTGTTCTGCCACTGTGTTGGGTATGTAGTATATTGCTTTTATTCTAGTTACATTGTTAGTGATACAGTTTGTTCTGTTCTGCCACTGTGTTGGGTATGTAGTATATTGCTTTTATGCAGGTTCCACTGTTAGTGATAGTTTGTTCTGTTCTGCCACTGTGTTGGGTATGTAGTATATTGCTTTTATGCAGGTTCCATTGTTAGTGATACAGTTTGTTCTGTTCTGCCGCTGTGTTGGCAACACGATGGCTCGCTGGAACCAGGAAGCGGAATGATCTCAGCAGCAGGCAACTTGTTCCAATAATCAGCAATACGTGAGAATTGTGTGGGCGAAAATCACCCATAGCGAGCGCAGCCAGAGCCTTCCTGCTGCAGGTTTGAGCCTCAGCCTTTCTTATGTCATCAGCCGACCAGGAAGGCACTGTTCCTTAATATAGCAATATAATGAGCCTATATATCATCGTTACGATCCTCTGCTTAGAGAAAAACGAACAAAACCACAAGTTATACTTTTTGCGTACTTACAATTAATTGTTGTAAACTGGCAGGATAAACATTTTTGGGATGGGCATTGTTAACAGCTGTCTTTAGGTACTATATTTGGCATTTTGTATAATGTGTATGTGATGGCTATACAGGCTGTATACAATAGATACAATGGGCTGATGGCTGGTTCCACGTTTTATGTAAAACATATAGTGCCCACCAGAATTATTGGAAACCTCAATTAAAATGAGCAAAAAGCTGGATTAAATTTGGTTTATTATCAAATGTCATCTATGCTCAGAAAAATAGTATATTTTAATATGATACCATTTTAGTGTGATACCATTGATCAGAGGGAAAAAATAATTTGTAGATGCTAAGTAATTTTATTTTGAAGATGTGAGTCACAATTATTGGCATCCCTGTATTTAGTACTTTGTGCACCCTTCCTTTGCCAAGATAACAGCACTGAGTTTTATCCTATAATGTCTGATGAGTTTTGAGAACACATAGCAAAGAATTTTAGACCATTCAAAATCTCTCCAGATCCTTCAGAGTCCTTGGTCCTCGCTTGTGGACTCTACTCTTCAGCTCAACCCACAGGTTTTCAATGAGGTTCAGGTCAGGGGACTGGGATGGCAATTGTAAATCCTTGATTCTGTGGTCAGATAACCATTTTTGTGTAGATTCTGAGGTACATCCAACCGTGATCCAATTTTAGCCTACTGGTAGAGGCAGCCAGTTTTGGGTCCAAATTTGCCTGGTATTTGATGGAGTTCATGATGCCATGTATCCTAACAAATTTCCAATGGCCTTTATAGAAAAAACAGCCCCACAGATTCAGCACAATACATCACAGTGGGGATAAGGCTCTCTCAGTTCCAATCTAAATTCTGGTAACATTGAGTAAACTCCAGGTGCTGACATTTGTAGTATGATGACAGCAGAGGCTTTCTTTTGACAAGCCATCTAAATGGCTTGTTGGCTTAGGGGTGGCGTCTACCTGTACTTTTGGAGACTTGGTGACCCCAGGATGCAACCAACGTCTGCAGTTCTCAAATTGTGATCCTTAGAGAAACTCTCTTCCTCACTGTGCATCGAGGCAAACTACATTGTGTCCTCTTCCAGCACTACACTTGTGCACCGTTCTTCCGTATTTCATAAAAGTATCTCGACCACTCTACAGTGTCATCTGCATGTGTAAGGGGGAGTGTCAGGTTCGGAGTACCAGGCGTGACAGCCAAAAAATCTAAAAGTGTACACCGTAGTGTTACACCACTAAAGTGGACAGATCCACACAAGGAGAGGGAAATAGACACAAAAAATAAACAATGGTAAAACACTCCAGGCATAAGCCAAATAAGAACAACCCAAAAAAGAGGGCAAACTCGAGACCTGATATCTCAATAAGAGAAAGCGATATAAACAGAGGTATAAATAAACAAACGAGAAGCAGAAAGGAAGAGGAAAGAAGTCCCACATAACTGTTAAGCAAGCTTAAAAATGAAGTGGTCGCTTTGTAAACCTATACCTTACCACAATATAGAGGCACCGGAAGAAGAAAAAAACGTGTTTAAATAGCCCACGGAAAACCTAAAACAGATGCGTAGAAATAATTACCGGGATAGAACAAAAGACCAGAATGGATGACGAAAAAAAGAAGCAATAGCGCCCTCGTGCCGCTCTGAGGAAGAATAACCGCAGAAATAAAAAAAAGGCTGCAAAAAACCATGACAACATGAGAGTAAATCTGGTTGAAGATGGACATTTAAATATATTTAGGAGTTGGTTACAGTTCTTCTTTAACCACCAAAAAATTTTATACTATCACAGCAACAATAAAAAACACATAAAGTTCTGGATATAGGTAAATTAAACTTATTTTGCCTGCTCACTTATTAGAGTGAACTTCTGTCATCATAACATAATTTTCTTCTGCTATGAAAATATCTCATAAAGTATGGAATAAAGTCATAACCTTACCTGCATTATTAAAGCCAGATACGTCCTGTCTAAGATTATGTAGTTATTTTTTGCCTTTTCTGCCTATATGTGGTGTACAGTGTAAGTTTCAACACGGGCGAAATCTCAAAGATTTGTCTGGAGAACAATATGCAAATTGGGAGTAATAATGTCTTAGAACTAATAGTCATTGACAGACAGCTTTAATATCCAAAAATAACGCATTCTAAGCTTTCCAAAAAGGTATAATCATAGTCATGAGACAGCTGGGAGCGATTGTCAGAGCTGCTCATGTGCGTGTTTCAAAACAACACGCGCTGTTAAGCTATGTGTCTCCATGATTTTGCACAATGTTTGTGTTACATTGATATCTGGAGTTATAAAGCTTTAAACAGAATGGTACAAAACAAACGAAAATGGGTAGAATTAAGTAATTTAAGTTAAATAATGTAATTTCACTAACTCTTACTCATTCAAAATATAACATAATCATATATTTATGTATGATGCTCAAGAACCAATAATAATAGCATTTTATTGTAGCTAAGCATCGGTGTTGTATGGGCTGCAGCCTGATGAAATATATAGACGACTGGGCAGCAGAAAGGCTTCTCAGGCAGACTGATAAGATTAGCTAATTATATCAAATTAGAAAATATTGTAGAGTTAACATACATTTATTAAACTCACCACTGGGTTTTTCCAAACAGCTCAGCTGTTCTACATACTGTACCTAACTTATGCAGAAGATGGTTATAACATCACAAAGCAAATGTCCTCCGTAGTTTGTTTTATTTCATTTAATCTCAACATGCCATATATTGAACTTCAGCTCAACAAAGGCAAAGACATTAGGTGAAAAGAGGAGTTTACCGAGTGTACCTCTGTTGATCTAAAGTTCAATATATGGCGTGTTGAGAATCATTCATAAAACCTACTGAGCAGGCGACGTACAGCGACATCCAGCGACGTTGCACGGATGAGCAGATTAAATAAGACGAAATGGGTTTGTCATTCTCGGCTCTCCTGTTAACGTCCAGTGGACATCCGCATTAGACGGTGAATCTGCCTATCTTGACCGAAACCATGGCTAAATTGGTATATGTCAAACGATGTATTCTAACTAACTCTAAATCACAAAAAGTGATCTAAACAATGTACAGAGGTAATTCTGGCTACTCGAGGGATGTCCCACGGACACGCCCGATGTCGCCAACCTTCCACGGACGACTAACGGATGGGATTTTAGTCAGTGGGTAGGTTTTGTAAATAAAAGTATATACAGCGGTGGCAGAAAACGTGTGTGTATGTATGTATGTATGTATGTATGTATGTATGTAACCACAGCGACCAAATGATGTCATGCAAGGGTGTCCAATTATTTTGTACCTATGCACCCTTACGGACTTAAGTCCTTTGGTCCAACCTCGGAAATACGTCTCCAAAGTGCGGACTCGAAGGAAGTTCTTAGATCGTAGGGCGAGTATTGGAACAAGGCCAAAGGGGTTTTGGCCTGTGTGTCACCTTATTATTTATACCCCTGTGAAACAGGAAGTTATTATGACCAGTCACATAACAGTTCCTAAAAACTCAGGTGTGCTTAAAAAAAGTAAAATATGAATGGAAATTTACTTCAATTAGATTTTTTTGTAACTAATTCTAGAGTGGCCAACAATTGTAATATTTTTTTGTATGAAGAATTATTACAACCACAAAACAGCTGTAACTCTACTAGCACCCAGAGGAAACAAAACCATTTTAAACAAACAGAGCTGTTTCCACGATGCACAACGGTCCACAGAACACCATATTACATAAATCTGACAGAACTCACAGTCATATTTATCCTAAACTACCCTCACAAATGCCAAATGCGCTGTGTTTTCTTTGCTAATAAAATTAAATTAATGGTCTTGTGTACACAGAAATTGAAAGAAATGTGTCCAATTCAGTAAAAATTGTAGCTCTCTGTGTACTCATCATAACTGAGTAGGCCAACTCATTTCTTTAACTTAGACATTAATAAAATGGTATTTGTCAAGGATAGTAAAAGCATTAAAATTCTGTCTATGTAATGCATTTGACTGCTACTAAAACGAGCTAAGCTACAACAACAAAAAACATAAAATTATTATTTCAGCTTAACTTAAACATGCCCTCATTGTACCAGCCCTGCAGCAGTTCACCAATCATCGCCGGGTACACACACACACTCATACCCAGAAGCAATTTAGAGTCCCCAATTGACCTAACTGGCATGTCTTTGGACAGTGGGAGGAACGTGAACACTAGGAGCACACGCAAACTCCAAACTCCAAACTCCTCGGCCAGAATTCAAACTCAGTACCTTCTTGCTATGGGGTGACAGTGCTAGCCACTGCACCACTGTGTCGCATCGGTAACATGGACACATACACAAATGTTACATGTCATTTTTCGTAAACATGTGTCTAATTTCTTCTGTTGGGTAGCTTTACAATATAGTGATAAAACACCCATTTCAATTTCTGTTATTATGTATTGTGTTTTATCTTCGTTTACTAAATTGGGTTTCCCCGGCAGTCCTCTTTTCTTGAAATTTTCAGTACGTGTGTCATTACGCAGGAAATCTCAGGTCATGTGTTTAATTAAGTTTAATTAATAAAATAGAGTAACATATCACTCTGAACGCAAGAAAAGTAGAGTCATTGATAATCAAACCACCAACTTTAGTTCACGGTACTTGATTATTTAGTGTTGTACTAACTATTTCAAGAGTTTCAATTATAATTCACTCTATTCTTATGTGCTATTGGGATTTACAGTGTGTTGAAATTGCCCCTTCTTGCGGTCTACCTGATTAGTGATGGGTCGAGAATGAGCTTGGCAGGATCATGCCGTGGTGCTGGGGGCCTTCCTCGTTAGCCTTTCTGTGGGAAGAGAAAACAGCACAGCATGTCCCTGAATATTAAATTTTAATGCGCTGCACTTAAATCAGCTTCCTGCCTCTGCACCTCTCTCTTTCATCTTTCCTCTCTCTCTTTTTACTTTCCTTTCTTTGCTCTCTTTCTCTCTTCCTGAAATGCTCCGTGTGCTTTCCAGCCACCTTTAAGGGTGACCTGTATGGAGCAAACTGTTTTGTGCCTGGATCCCATGCAAAACATGATAAGACAATGTGAAACACATTTGTTTCTGATAAGCCAAAGGTGCAGGAGAAGATACCTGCAAGCACACCTGCCTTCATATCACTATAACTCCATTGTTTTTTTTTATATTTACAAAAAAGAAAACCTGATTTCCATTCGTGTATGAAAACCTTCTTTCAGAATGAGTCTTGCATGGCTCCTGTGAGAGTAGATATTGTCGGTCTATGGGCACAAAGACACGGCAGGCAAAGCTCACAGCTGCCAGAAGGCTTTAATATCCTCCTGAGACGCGGCAGAAAATAAGCTTAAGTATTTTTATGTTTTTGATATAATGTGTAAGTGTCTTGGATGACAAAAACGTTGCAGTGAAAATATTTTCAAAACTATTATTAGGAGAACGAGCAGCAAAGCTGCTGGTGCTCTGTTGTTTTTGTTTGGATTATTTTTTTCTTTTTCTCCCCTTTCACCTAAGATTCCTGTGAGCTGGTTTGGCAAAGAATCACCAAACTTGGTAGCCTTGTTGGGATGGCCAAACTTTTGGACCTTTAGATGATGATGCAGATTGAACACCTGGTGGCGCTGCAGTGTATGTGACAAAATTTTGACGTTGACACACCCACTGTCGACGCCCCGTTTGACTTAGTGAAAATATTTGGTGTACAGGTCCCCCTGCTCATGACAAACAAATTTGCCTCAAGGACCCGTAAAGTCCCCCATATAGGATTTTCTGCTAATTAGCACTTTTTGTTTAAAATGCTACTCCTCCTACAAAATGTTACCAATTTGCACGAATGTGGACCAGTGTGAACTCTTCTAACATACCTTCATACAGGCATTACTTTTCTAAGGCCTAGGTCAAAAAATGGCCGAATAACAAGCCAATTAATTTTCAGTGGGCATGGCTTATCACAAAAATGCTAATAATTCCAAAACCGTTTGACAGAAAGTTATAAATCTTCGTGTGTCTATTAAGAGTCACATCAAGACTTCAACCCTACAGTTTTAACCCAATCGAGCCATGTGGTGGCGCTATACAGATCCAAATATAAAATAATTCCCTAAAAATCACTGTTCCTTTCATCTCACTGCAGAGATTTCAAACTTGCTACAGTGACAAAAGCCCTCATTAGGAACATAGACATGGACTACATGGGTCGGCACCATTGTGAATTGGCCACCATTTTGTTTTAAATTTACTCATCTATTACTTTTGTGTGTTCTTCCTTAACCGCTTGGCTGATTCTGATGAAACTTGGCAATATAATTAGAAGGTTGGCATATAGTTAGAATCACCCCACAAGCCCTCACCAAATTTGGTGGCGATAGGCCACTTGGTGGCGCTATAATTGTCAGTTGAATTTTAAACAATCGTAGGTCCTGCACTGTTTGACCTAGAGCATAGGTGTCAAACTCCCGGCCCGCGGGCCAAATCCGGCCCGCCACGTCATTTTATGTGGCCCGCGAGAACTTAATTAGCCCCCCCAGTCAACAATTACAATCGAGGTCCGCAAAAATTGTTGATTGCACCCCCCCCCCCCCCCGTCAACAATTACAATCGAGGTCCGCAAAAAATTTTGATTGCACCACCCACCCCGTCCACAATTACAATCGAGGTCCGCGAAAATTCCAAGTATGGTTACATTTATATTCTTACAGTTACAACCGGCCCTTTGAGGGCAACCATAATGCTGATGTGGCCCGGGGTGAAAATGAGTTTGACACCACTGACCTAGAGAGTTGAAACTAACACCGCGTTCTCACATCAAGCGACTTTGTCGCCCAGTTGCTGGAAGTCCATCCATTTTCTATGAAGCTGAGCGACGGTCAGTGACCTTGAGCGACTAGGCAACTGAGCGACCAAAATCGGCCGATAAATGTTGCCCGCAATTTAACTTTTGAGCAACCATCGGCCGTAAAAGCCAATCAGAGTTCCACGCTTCATATTTCTCCAACCGACACAAAACCATTTCGTGAATACTTATTCCGCCAGATTTCACTCAAATTGCAGCAATGGAGGAGCAGCTAATAATAATGGTCCAAGCTTACCCCGTCCTGTTCAATGTATAACATAACCTTAAAGGATATATGTGGCTGTTCTCCCAATATCACATTGAGCGCAAACTACATGTTGAGTTTTATACATAAATCTATCTATGTATCTAGATAGATAGATAAATATCGCTAGCTCGTGACGAAGATAGATATAGGCTAGCCTATCGCTAGCTAGAGAGAACACATAATTATCAGTGTCATGACATAACTATAAAGAATAGGATGCATCGAAAATATGTTTTTGTTATATGTAGGCAACTGCCGTTGTTTCTCTTCATCAAAAAATTGTAGCTGCACGAGCTGACTTGGATGACACAACGGGAAGCTCTTGCCCCGCCCCCAGCCTAGTAGAATTGACCGACTCAGCGGCCATGTTGCTCGCTGTGAGAACGCAGCGTTACATCAGTAGCTGTGGCTTCTCACACTGAACAAATACATTTTCTGAAATTTTGAATAGTCTTAAAACACAAAAAATGCTACTCCTCCTAGAAATACAGCCAATTTGTACGAACCTTTGTAGGTTGACTCATCTCATGTGCCTTCATATGGGGATTACTTTTATAAGGCCTATGTCATAAAATGGCCGAATGATGATCCAATTAATTTGCAATGGGGTGTCTTATCATATAAATTCTAATCATTCTAAAACCATTTGCCATAAGATTCTGAAACTTGGTGGGATGATTGAGAGTTAGATCAAGACTCCAGTAGCCCAATCAAACCACATGGTGGCGCTGTAGAGATCCAAACATTTTCTCTTGCAGAGACGTCAAATGTGCACCAATGACAAAAGCCCTGATTGGAAACATAGATACTTGCTTTTTGGGTCTAATCAGTCTTGAATTGTCTGCCATTTTAGAGTCTCTGTGTTTGACAAATGCTGCTTATGCTGCTCGGTCACCAGGAATCGCTGCTCACAGCTATATTTTTTTATTGTTTTGGTTCTGAAGCACATTGGATTTGAAATGGAACAATATGAGGTCAAAGCACAGACTGTCATCTTTCATTTGAGAGCATTTACATCCATATAAGGAATTACAACACTTTTTATACAGTTACTCCATTTTAGGGCAACTATGTTTAAACACACACACACACACACACACACACACACACACACACACACACACACACACCTTTAAATACCTGCAGTTTATCAGACTTGAAGCCAGTCCTCTGTGTCCTGATGACTGCCTCTCACCCCTAAGCGTGAAAGGAAGTGAGGAATAATTACTCAGAGAGGAGCAGAAGGTTCATGCCTGTATGAGAATTGTGTGTGTGTGTGTGTGTGTGTGTGTGTGTGTGTGTGTGTGTGTGTGTGTGCGCGCGCGGGGGTGGGAGGGGGTGTACCATTTCCAGATAACAGAGCCAGCCTTAACTCAAGGATCAATATCAATTACACTCTCATGGAAGCGCATGTCTTGATGAAATGAATCGTGAGACACTATCAATAGTCTTTCTGGGCTTTCTCTGTTTTCTTTTTCCTCTTCATGCTCCCTGAGTTTTAAATTGTTTAGTTTTTTTACTCCCAGATTCCCAGTCCTTGTAATACCACGGGTGCCGCACATCACAACGTATATTTATTTTGTCGCAGCGTCTGCCATTTGCTCTCGTATTTGCGCTATTGCACCGCAGTGTCGGGAGCCCCAGTTAATACCGCTGAAGTTAAAAACGTAAAAACGTGACTGGCGACGCGCGCCCTACGGAGAAAAGATGACGGTCCCACGGTCTGGTTAATGAACCTATCAGTGTTATTTATTCCTCCTGGCAAACCCGCCTTTACATGACATACGGAGGCCTTTCGCCCCACGGAACGACCGCCCCCGGCACTGACTCATACATGCAGCATGCAGCAGTGCGCAGAGATTTATGCCTGTTCGCAGGGGATCACACTAAATGTGACAGTTTTTATGAATATATAATATATATATCACAATTCACATCAAAAATTGCTAAAAATATAAGCAAGCATTTGTCATTTGCTCCAGTGTGCAAGTATGTAAACAAAAAAAAAATCTATATTCATATTTGACCATGTATTACTTTACCTAGTCTTTAGGGATTCAATGTTTTTTGTTTTGCTTCATGAGGCACTGAAATGTTTTTTTTTGTAATATAACCAAAACCTAATCAAAACCTCCTCTGCAACATCTGTGAGTGCCATGAATCAAACCCGTACAAACCAAATGATATGATACCAACCGGTTCTCAAGTCATATGCAAAATCACCTGTCAACAGCGATGCTGTGCTGCATTCAAATGGCTGCTGAAGCCATTGGCTGAAGTGTTGGTGTGAAGAACGACAGACAGGAGGACAGCTGATGGTCCACTGAGGTCCTCTTTGATAAGCATAAGAAAGTGCTACTGTATTTTAAAAAAAATATATGAATACATCTTCGTGGCAACCTCTTTTACTTGTACCCGGGGAACCGTTTCATCTGTGTGAAGGCTGCCACTTCTGGGGGGAGACTATCAATTATCAATGAATCTGCGGCACACGCAGCTGAACTCAGATGCACAAATGAGAAGATATCGTTGAGCTCTTCTCCATAATTTGAGAGAATATTAGAGGCAGAAGTGGCTTGAACCAGAGCGTGCTCGTTCGTCATATGTCACAAAAGGGCTAAACAAGCACAACACTTTCACACGAGCTGACTTTAGCCGTTACACTGACGCACGCCATGGCGCACACATAGGATGATGGGAAACGTAAGCTTTTCAAAGGAAAGCACGAAAGTGCTACAAGCAACGCTTTGAAATAATAATTAAAAGCCAACATCCCGTTGTGTTGGTGGGATCGGTGGAGCGTACAGTCTCAACCCACGGCAGATGTCTGAAACCCACCTATTCTTTTCTTTCGGCACCAATTAGGAGACAAAGATAGAACGAGTGATATCATGAGAAACGGCATGGAAAGAACTCACTTTGTACCACACTCACGCTCTCGAAGCACGGAGCCAGACACTATTTAAACAGACAAAAGGTTGCACACGGTTAAAATGTTCAGTGTTAAATCAACTCTTACAGTTAAATTAGCACTGTGCAGTGCAGTATAGAAAACAGATTAACTCTAAAGCTGGGGGGGGGGGTGTCTTATTTACCATGAACCCGAGATGCTATACAGAATATAAACTGTATGTGCAGTAACACAGCAGAGCCCATTATACTGAGACCCTTGTAGTGCCCGTGTTCTATACTAAACTAAATGCTAAACGTAGGTCCAAAGATCGAGGTGGAAGTAGCATGAATTTATGTGCGTGCCGTTAAACAAAAAATAATAATTATGCAATTGTGATGTGCACATGCGCAATACCCCTCGGTAGGACAGCTCGATGGGTAGGATGAATCGACAGAACACCGGCCCGGTGACGTCGCTGACATCCTCCAATAAAGAACACGACATACTAAACAAATAAATAAGTGAATAACGTGGGAGATGAAGGCAGGAGTTGCGTAACTCCCCGATGTGCCTGATGTTAGCTCAGTCAAACCAGGACAGAACCACAGAGGAAGAGAGTTTTTAGTTTTTTTTGCTAATAAAACCAGTCTCAGTTTTTTTCTACTGGTTTTAATCGCATGCATGGTGGAGTGTGAGGTTAGGGTTAGGGTTATGAGAGGCTGCAGAATTAGCATTATTTACAGGGGAAATCATGTGTTTACAGAATACTGCTTCTGCAAAAATGCGTTGGCAAATGCGGCCCTTTTAAGCATGCAGGAAATTGCCCGTTGCCCTTGTTAATTGTCCGGAACACTTCAAACTCATTAATATTGTAGAGGCCATGCATCTAGTGTGGCCAGAGCCTTTCAGTGATATGGTAATGTCCCAGCAATGAGGAGTGGAACTGTAGGGCTTGGCTTTCAGTTCCTGCAAGCAAAGCACCGCTCATCAATGTGTTTCCACAATACATATAATATATCCGTTAAGCTTGTTAGAGCATCTCTTATGAACTGTTATGAAGCCCCCGCCCTCAATGAAAAAGTAATCTAAAACTCTGGGAAGCACGCAGTATGCAGTCTTAAGCAGGATTAAACCACAGCTCTCATCTATCATCAGCCTTGCTCTCTCTCTCCTTTCCTCTGTCTACCACTCACTCTATCTTTGTTGATGCTCTTTCTGTTCGCCCATCCCTTTCTCCCACTCTGTCTCTTTCCCCATCTCTCTGTTTATCTTTTCCTCTTTCCCTGTCTTTCCTTCTGTCGCTTTCTCTCAGCGTTTGAGTTCGGTTCCTTCGCGATGCGGTTTGAGGTCCTGAGGCAGGAGACTGGGTTTGTGTTGGGCGTGGCAGCGCTGAGACAGCGGGTGTCGCCGGACCCTTTTGGGGAGGCGTGGCCAAAGCTCATTCCGAGAAGACAGGGGATTACAGGCCGCACGGCATGTTCCCTAAACGAGATGCGTACGTGCGGAAATACGAATAGCAGGAGGTTCACAGCTGGTC
This sequence comes from Ilyophis sp. 1 JC-2022, assembly GCA_022702515.1. Lineage (NCBI taxonomy): Eukaryota > Metazoa > Chordata > Actinopteri > Anguilliformes > Synaphobranchidae > Ilyophis > Ilyophis sp. 1 JC-2022. Next base: position 33,163,895 of record CM040399.1, on the reverse strand, counting down.
ATCTGCAGGCGTCCTGAAAGCTGCTTACGTAACGGTGCCGTGGAAACGGTGTGTCATTCAGCGCTGGCGAAAGGTTGCCTGCGCTTTGATTCGCTGACCTTCTGGCTCGCATTTCCCTCCCTTGTAAAAACAAACGTGGATTTAAATCATGTGACTTAAACCTATGCTGACCAAGACTAACCATACCATGGCAAAAGTTTATAGTAGCAATGATGATATTATCTGTTGTGCTGGATCTGATTTGAGATCATACTGCTACACCAGTCAGATAAGTAACTCCAGATAGCCAGGATGTTTGATGTGACCTGATTGGTCAGTCTAATAGACCAGTTAGAAACGAGCGGGAGTTATGTATCCTGATGACCAGGATTATGAATGAACAATCCGAAACTCATGCAGGGGATCCCCAAGCCAATTCAAGATTTGAAGTATAGCTATATATACATATCGATATACGTGTATATGATCAATCTAGCTATGGGGATGCAAGTTTCTGTTGCCCCTTTTTTCCTATACAACACATTAAACAATTGACTTAAACAAAATGTATTTCAAAATATGACAAAACCAACAAAGATTGAATACAAAACAATGCTATGAGATTGGAAATTTCAAATTGTAAAGATTGTCAGGCCTACATGTCGGTGTGTCAGTGTCGTGTTTATTGGGAGGAAGGGGAAACTCAGGCGAGTAGACATCTAGAAGCAAAACACGTCATAGTCATGTGTTCACATTATCAAGTACGTTGTTAGATTCTTGCATTTGCCTTGTGAAAAGAAAACTGTTTCAAGATATGACAAAGAAAAGGAGTAGGACCCGACTGAGAAAAACCCGATGCTTTAACACTCCTGCACACGCACGTAACAGTTATTCACGATGAATCTCAAATGCAAATGTTTGGCTTGTTAGTACCAAAAATGAAAGGCTAGCCTTGAACTACTTATTTATTTAGCAGATAACCTTTTCGTTAGTGACTTACACAGCTTAGGCCTACATGTTTATGTTTATACAACTGAACAATTAGTGAAGCAGCTCAGATTAAATTCCTTGCCCAGGGGTACATCAGCAGTGCCTGAACATGAACCTGCATCCATTGAGTGATAAACCCATTTTTAAGATTTTAAGAATCTTGGGGTGTTATATTTTGAAATGTATATTGGAGCACTAAGTGCCCTACCTTTCCTGTAAAAGAGAAGGTGGTCGCAGTATGAGACTGTACATGTGCCGTGGCTTTAGATTAATGAGATGGGACCTGCTGCAGGGTTAAGGCTAGGGGGCGCTGCACTAAATCACCCCTGTATTACCGTGCCCGCCGATGACAGGCCGGTGACCCCCGAGGGCCGGTGCAATGATGAAGTGTCGCCGCAGGTCCCACACGCACCGCCAGTGGTGAAGTCTCGCATGTTCCATGTTACACGGGGCAGCGCATTATTGCTGCACGCTATTGTCACTGGCTACAGCACTTCATCCTCTACAACCACCGTAAAGGTGGCTAATGCCTGTCAGAATATCATTACCATTGAGAATATGGCAGTATATCATCAAAAGGGACTTATAAGGTCAGTGACAGTGTAATATAATGGGTTAGGAACTGAGCTTGTAACCTTGCAGGGTCAATATCCAGGTAGAACACTCCCATTGTAGCCTTCTGCAAGGTACTTCACCTGAATTGCTTCAGTAAATATCCAGCTGTATAAATGGATAAAATGCTAAAAAGTTCTGTGTTGGTTGCTCTGGATAAGAGTGTCTGCTAAATGGCAGTAATGTAATGTTTACCGTGGAAACTTCAGAACAAATTCAGTCAAAAGTAAACAGACAGTCACACGATGGAAGTGAACTGAAAGTAAAAGTTTGTAGTATTACAATTCCTCACAGACAGACAGTTATTCACAATTATTTATGCAGGGAACAGCCTGGCCTGTCAGAATTAAGAGTGTGGCTATGACTCAAGTCACAGTGATCGTATGGTTCCACTCACAGTCAGAGTGATCTTATGATCCCAGTCAGTCAGAGTCATCTTATGTTCCAAGTCAGTCAGAGTCATCTTATGGTCTGAGTCACAGTGAGAGTGATCTTATGGTCCCAGTCAGTCAGAGTCATCTTATGTTACCAGTCACAGTCATTCATCTTATGGTCCCAGTCACAGTGAGAGTCATCTTATGGTCCGAGTCACAGTGAGAGTGATCTTATGGTCCCAGTCAGTCAGAGTCATCTTATGATCCCAGTCACAGTGAGAGTGATCTTATGGTCCCAGTCACAGTCAGAGTGATCTTATGGTCCCAGTCAGTCAGAGTCATCATATTTCCTGTCACAGTCATTCATCTTATGATCCCAGTCACAGTGAGTGTCATCTTATGGTCGCAGTCACAGTGAGAGTGATCTTATAATCCCAGTCACAGTGAGTGTCATCTTATGGTCGCAGTCACAGTGAGAGTGATCTTATGATCATGCTTTGGTCTCAACATCAAGAGTTGATGGTTTCACTCTTGCCTGTGCTGCCATTTTAGTTTGCTTATCATGTGATACGATGTTTGCTGTTATGTTACGACATTTTCTAAAATCATCACTATCATAATTAAAAGCGTTGGTGTAAGATACGGTAGATACTTAGATTTACGCATTATTAATCTTTTGGGTAAGGCAGGTCTTTGCAGGTGTACTGGAGGTGTGCCCGATGCCTGAAAAGAACATTGTTAAGATCTGACCCAGTTTCTTTTGCAGGAACCAGCAGTTTTTCTTTTACAGTGCAGGTGCCAAGGGAGGGACCTATAGCCTAGATACATCTGTAATGTTTTTGAGTTTTTAGAGGAGTCGCCTCTTTAAATTTAAACTGATGACTGTCTCTTTTAAAGGAAGGCAGTGCAGTTTAAATAAATGATGCCTCACCTTACTGCTGCAGAAAAAACATTAGATTCATAAAGAAAAGCTATTGGTGGATTCAGAAGGTGGAGTCCCTGCCTCCTGCTGTCATACAGTAAAGACAGAGTTAGTGAACAGTGAACACATAAGCTGTGCCCACAGAATACTATACTATATTTTATTAAATTTTTTTAACAAAATTGCCTTCTTGTTTCATTTTTTCCAAATTTGCAATTGCTACTTGTGCCTCTTGGCTAACTGCAAGGCTAGTTGTATGCCAGAAGCACAGTAGTTAGGCGTGTGCATTCCTCTGTGGGCCAGTGGCTATTTGCACTATACAGACCACACAGCACTACAGGAGAGAGTTCGCAGCAGTCAGTGGAGAGTATATTTCTCGCTGACAATAGCTGTGGGTGCCTGGTGGGTCACTGAGAGAATTAATGTAGCGGTAACCTAATAAACCCTGCCGGCCGACTTCAATCCACCTCTCTTTCTCTCTCTCTCTCTTTCTCTCTCATCAGAGCAGAACCCAGAGTCAGCCACCCTCTGCCCTCTTCTCCAGGCCTGTGAACCTACGTACGTTCGGCAGGGCTCACGTTCAAAGCCCTTATTTGTGTGCTTGAGTGTGCATGAGCTTGAGTGTGTGTGAGTGTGTATGTGTGCACGAGTGTGCATGTGTTTGGACTTTGGGTGTGTGTATGCGAGTGCGTTTGTTTATACCTGGCTTTGTTAAATGATGTTGCTCAGGAAGAGCTCGGGGTGCTCCGGGGCAGAGCGTCAGCGTTTCATCTCTGCAGTGGTGTGGAGCGCTGTAAAGGGCAGTCGAGGAGACACGTGATCTATCGATCTACAGCTCAGGAGAAAACCAACACAAAGACAGAAATAAAAGAGTGGGAAAGGACACCAGTCGCACAGTGCCTTTCCTACATCCACCCCGTCCTGAACATTTTCATTTTCTGTATGTCTACAGAGCTCAGGACAACTTGCTACTAATTCACAGAGTCGTCAAAATACAAAATATTTTGCCAGGTCATAACCTCCGAACCCTTATGGAAATGTAACATACTGCAGTATATTTTAAATAGAATGTGACGATAATTTTGATACATTTACAATATACTGCAGTATATTCTTTTTCCATAAGGGAAGACCCAGCAATTAATTTATGTCCCTTGTAGGGGACTTCAGTCTCTGGTCTTAATGTCAAACACCATATTCTACTATTCAGAAACCTATACTACAAGGGACATTCAATACAAATTAAGTGAATAATATTTTTGAAAATATTTTCCTGAAATATGTTTATATCAAGACACTTTGTTGTGGATTCCGAGTGAAAATATCTCAGAGTTCTTGCAAAAATTCAGAGTTTTCAACTTTAGCTCTCAAATTTCTCTAAGTGTTTAAATAAAAAGGATGAGGCAGTAATCTCAGAGAATGCTAGACTTTATTCCATACAACGTACAACAAAAGTCTAGCGTAGTGCCCCCGCAGAGACTATCAAAAATGTCAGACTTTATTCCATACACCGCACAATCAAAGTCATAACATCTCCGCAGAGACACTCAAAAATGATCAGTTTTAGTTTCACTTTTATACAGTTTCTTTATCAGATTGTCCATCCCATTCTCCGCCCATCCTTGCCCATCAGGTGACTCCTCCGACCCCATTGACCATACAGACACAGGCCATCTCCATCTCCGCCTTTCTTCCAGAACCTTCTAAATTCTTCCTTCGTAGGGCCTCTCCTATTGGATTGTATCTAGGTCACACCTGGGTTCTCAACCACCCGGCTCCGCCCCGTGTGCCCCCTCCCATGGCATCGCCTGTTTTTGAGGCCTGAGAAACCACCTCGTATCAGACCCTGGTTGTTTGGACACTATCCAAGTTCTTCTCCAACTCTCTGGACGGCTGTGTGTAAAAAATAACAGTGGCTTCAACTTTTATAGTCAGACTCAGCGTTCATATTCACAGAAATGTCTATATCTCACTGTGACCATTCTATTTATTAACTTCATGGGATTCTGTGAAAGTGCATTTTAATTAATATATCACTATGTGTTTCTGTGCTCATTTTGTACTGAAATCACCAGGTGTTCGGACCCAATACCTAATTTCTCCTCCAGGCCTTTAGAAGGCACCTAAAACAACCGTTGCCTAGGAACGCCTTGGAAGGCGCCCAACACAATCATTGTTTAGGAACATCTTATCATCTTATCAGACTCTCTGGACTCTCTGGAAAGCACCAGCTTTTGACTGTGGCCTTCAGCTTTTCTTAGTCCGAGAGTCAGAGAATGCGTCTCTCTGCTCTTATAATATTTTACTGTGCTTAAGAATGCGTTTCTCTGCTCTTAATACATTTATACATTCTGTATATTGCTCTTAATACATTCACAGATACATATTCAAATATTATCAATACATATTGTCACAGGTAATATAGTTTACAGGTGATACATATTCAAATATAATCAATACATATTGTCACAGGTGACCAATGGATTTAATGGAATTCCCAACAACTTCACTGTAAATTCCAATTAGTTAACCTTACTTTAAAAAAGCATGCACTAAAAAAAGTACAGTGGAATAGGTATTGTATGTTGTATTAACACATGCTTATTTAGTGTAGTATACTTACACTTGAGTTTAAGTAACTAAAAAAAAAACAGTATAGAGTACTTGAGAATTGACTTTAGATGTACTCTTGACTTAGTATAGACGACTCAGAATTACTATTTCATACAAAATAATTTCATGTGAACTTCACTGTGTGTGTATTCCAAACAACACATTTATTTAAGTTGGGCTAACTAATGTGACATTTTCTGTAACTTAGAATATCTCATTTTATTTACTTGAAGAACAATCTGATTTACTTGTTAAAACCATGCAAACCAATTGACTTAATAATACCAAGTAAGCAGCCATACCACCATGCAATCTGCTCCTGCTGAATGGCTGAAGCTAAGCAGGTGTGGGCTTGGTTAGTACTTAGATGTGAGGCCTCCTGGGAAAACCAAGTTGATGCTGGAAGTGGTGTTGGTGGGCCAGTAGGGGGCAGTCTTCCCTCTGGTCAAATAATTTAAAAAAATAAATAAAAAAATACCCCAGTGCAATGATGGGGACACTGTGCTGTAGGAGATGCCGTGCTAACGAGATGAGACGCTAAACCGAGGTCCTGACTGGTCATTAAAGATCCCATGACACTTATTACCAAAATTGCAACTCCGACTCCGACTCTTCAAACTGAATGGTACGAATAGAGCCGACTCAGAAAAAAAGAGCCGAACTGCCCATCACAAGTGGGAAGCTGCCAACACATGCCTGAAAAACTTCTGCCAGTCGAATACTTTTAACGTTATTGTGCAGTGCCTGTTAGCTAGCAAAGTTAACATTTAGCAAATGATAGCTGACGCTATGGCAGCAGTCAGAAGCACAAATTCACACACAATTATTGCTTGTTTGATAATACGTTGGCTACTGAACGTTGGCTACTGAACGTTGGCTACTACTGCGCATGCTCACACCCAGCCTTGGATGCTATTAGGGTGCGTTCGTAAATAGTCGCTCCGAGTGAATGAAGATTACTTAAAACAAAGTTTATCTTCACTCAAAACAATAAGTAAGTAGTTTCGTTCACCCTGCAATTAACTGTTACTTTATAAAAACCTAGTAAGAAGTACATATTATTCATAACCAAGTAAAGTTAACTAATTTATGTAAGTCATGACAGTTATTAGAATTTACAGTGTTGTATTATGTGAAAAAATGTAAATGTAAAAATATTGTTTTTCTGCTGACTCTCAGGGGGATATAGACATTTTTGGGGTGTTGAGGACAGGGCCTGAATCATGCTAGAATGTTCTTTGAGACTTTGAGAATGCAGGAGCATTAGGCTGAATGGCCTGTTCTCGTTAACCATTCTTATGGCTTTTATGTTCTTAGTTCATTTGAGCAGCTGTGATCTCATACTTGTGTGAAAGACTAAAACGATTACAGGACTGCCAGGTGATTTATACTGCCAAACACGGATGGGTATTTGAATTATTTTCAGAGCTTCAGTAACTAAGGGAACTGGAGCACTCCATAATGTTTTGAATGTTGCTTCTAGGGGTGAGCAGAGAGAACACTGTTTTCTGTTTTGTAGGGGGGGGGACATAAATGTTTTTTTATTTATGATTTAATGCACACTTTTTTTGCGGTGCAGTTTTTCCTCAGCCGGCCGATTAATGACCAGACTGCCACCCCTGCCCTGGCATGCTGGGATACCCCTGCAGCTCAAACTGGGCTCAGCGCCCGAGCGCTCGGCGCCCAATCCTAATGTGCCCCCCCCCCCCCTCCAACACCCCACCACCCCACACCGCACTCTTTCCTGTCGGCCAACGTGATTCCCGCATGCTTGCCCCGTCTCTTTCGATCTGAGAGCCACGCCCATCAGCAGCGCCAGTTATGACGCTTTAATGTCAGATTAAATTGGAGACACTTTTCAGAATAGGGCGCCACACCCTTTGGCTGCAGAGAAGTTCCCAAATCCAGGGGGCTGCGTGTCAGTACTCTCCCTCAGCGGGAAGCAAAAGGCTCCCTCCTGTCTAATATATGTCTGAGACTAATATATGTCTAATATATGTCTGAGACTAATATATGTCTAATATATGTCTGAGACTAATATATGTCTAATATATGTCTGAGACTAATATATGTCTAATATATGTCTGAGACTAATATATGTCTAATATATGTCTGAGACTGCTCACGGCCACTGCTTACTGCCGGACCCGAGAACGTCATAGCATCATTTATGACACTGCCATGTTGCTTTTGGCAGTTCGGCTGGCGTTAGGCACATCTAATGTGTTGAGATCACTGTGTTCCATATGTAATTTTGCTTGAATTAAGACGTTTCAGTTTACGGCCAGGACAACAGTCACTTTTTTTTCTGCTGAATCATCAAATCAATTATCAACACACAAAAAAAACAAAAAACACATGACTTTTCAGAATTAAACAACAACCTCCTGGGCAGCGGGTGTTTGTGGCTTTGCTGGGCACAGTCCACCAATCCCAAAAAGCCTTCGCTGACCGACACAAACCCTGACAGCATGGCTTGGAGACCGGCTTGAAGAAAGAGCACCACTGCACATTGGAGGGAACACTACCGATTGTGTGGTCTCCCTCCGGCATCGGGCAAGCAATGAAGCGATGCTCTCAGAGCAGTGGAATTAAACCATATGTCCGCGGTACCCATACGGACAGCCTGTGAGGAGTGGAGAATTGATTGCGAGTAGGATCTGACCGACAGGAACTCCCTGTGGGGGTGGGGGGGTCTGCATTTCCAATTACACTGCAGAACCTGTCGCTCCCCTTTCAAACTGCTCAGAGCGCCTATCACACGTATATTCAACCGAGCGGTTTGTGAATGAGGGGGCCGAACGCTGTGTACAGCTGCAGCGCGGCACTGCGCTATCCGCCGGGTTTGCACAGAGTAGGCGGAGTGGAGATGGGCACGGCGCCAGCGGGGAGAGACGGGCGCGGCCCTGAAGGAAAGGCGCTAATGAGACCAGAGCTGATAATGAGACTGTCGGGTAGAATGGAGATCACACGCTGAGAGAAACACACACACACACACACACACACACCACTCACAGCACCAGCACACTCCCCCTTATACACACACACACACACACACACACACTGTCACACACACACACACCACTCACAGCACCAGCACACTCCCCCTTATACACACACACACACGCTGAGAGAAACACACACACACACACACGCTGTCACACACACACACACCACTCACAACACCAGCACACTCCCCCTTATACACACACACACACACACACACACACGCTGAGAGAAACACACACACACACGCTGTCACACACACACACACACCACTCACAGCACCAGCACACTCCCCCTCATGCACACACACACACACACACGCTGAGAGAAACACACACACACACCACTCACAGCACCAGCACACTCCCCCTTATACACACACACACACACACACGCTGAGAGAAACACACACACACACACACACACGCTGTCACACACACACACACCACTCACAGCACCAGCACACTCCCCCTTATACACAGACACACACATTCATACATGCACACACCGCACACACACACACGCTGAGAGAAACACACACACACACACACACCACTCACTCCCTCTCATCCACACACACACACACACACACACCACTCCCTCTCATCCACACGCTAACACACACACACCATCACACACACACACCACGTACAGCACCAGCGCACTCCTCCTCATCCACACACACACACACACCATGCATAGCACCAGCACACTCCCCCTCATCCACACACACACCACACTCCCCCTCATCCACATACAAACACTAACACACACACACCACTCACTCCCTCTCATCCACACACACACACACACACACACACCACTCCCTCTCATCCACACGCTAACACACACACACCATCACACACACACACCACGTACAGCACCAGCGCACTCCTCCTCATCCACACACACACACCACGCATAGCACCAGCACACTCCCCCTCATCCACACACACACCACACTCCCCCTCATCCACATACAAACACTAACACACACACACACACACACCACTCACTCCCTCTCATCCACACACACACACACACCACTCCCTCTCATCCACACGCTAACACACACACACCATCACACACACACACCACGTACAGCACCAGCGCACTCCCCCTCATCCACACACACACGCATGCTGTCACACACACACACCACTCACAGCACACTCCCCCTCATCCACATACAAACACTAACACACACACACACACACAATCACACACACCACTCACAGCACCAGCACACTCCCCCTCATCCACACACGCACACTCATACACGCACACACCGCACACACACACGCTAACCCATGTACACATACACATACCACACCAGCACTCTCCCTCACCCACGCACACAAACACTGTTCTTTCTCTCTGTTCCTTTATTTAATTTCAAATTGGCAAATGTTTTGGCATGAAAAGAACACGATCTTGTATGTTGCCAAAGAAAATTCTGAAATGACAAGGAAAAGAGGAAAGAGAATGACAAGTCCATGAATTATCTTTGATTTATATTTATTCAATGTTCTTTAAAAATTAATATTGATGTTATTATACATAAATTTTTTCTCCCAGTCTCTGTATCTCCTCTCTCTCTCTCATTCTCACACATACTTGAACTCTAACAGTTCTGCACTATGTAGGCTTACTATAATTAATATTGAATTCTCACCGGTTCCCGGTAGGCTACACCACAGGTTCAAAGGGGTGAACGTGTTCGTTAGCAGCAGCCTGCGCCAGTCATGTATGTGATTTGGAACATTAAAAAAGACACGTCACTGCTGATTTTAATTAAAGGAGCAGCAGACCTGCGAGGGGAAATACATTTGCATCAGAGGCTAGCATAACGCCGTAAAATCACTCTCAGATATGAATATAAATCTCTGCCAGAAAGGGACGTTGTTGCAGCACTATCAGCTCTATGTATTAGCGCTTGCATTAGGTCTGGGGCGTGAATCTAATTCATAAACCCGATGGCTATGATAACGATCGGTAGGGTGCGTGGCTAAAACACCGATGGAATGTCGTGAACCGTGTTCGGAGGTCACAGGCAGCATAACGTCGGCCCGGGATCTCATTCGCAGCGATAATCGGGGTGGCGATGGTGCGGATCCCGAAGGATAAAAGCGCCGTTCGCAGCGAGTCTGGCCAGACCTCGTTCCGCTTGACATGACGAACGCCGTTACATGACGGATTAGCAGGGAAATCAGTTCCGGTTTCCACGATCCCATTAAGCCGTTGCATATTTGAATGTGTAAAGAGTGATATCATTATTAAATATAAGACAGCATTTTAATAAGCTATTAAGTATTCATCTCTATTGTGCAAAGGGCTTATTGGATTCTGAAATTATTCCATTTATTAAAAAATAACCAAGAATATATGAAAAAAAGGTTTTTTGAGAGAACATTCAACAGAATGCCACCGCAGTGCAAAAATTAAACACTTTTTGCAGGCAACAATGGAAAAATGGCTGTAGTACTTTCTATAAGAAAGACCTTTTCTGTCGTGGATATGAAAAAAAAAAAATGATTTAGCCGATGTTCACTTCCCTCATGAGCAGTTTCTCACGGTTCTCAAGGTAAAGGTAAAGGTCTTTTCAGTGACGCGTTCACACTTTTAACAATCCCTCACGGTCTGTTATCGTTTGCTTCCTCTGCTTGTCGTGTGGCTGTGTGGGCTCGGCCAGCGGCTGTGCAAACACCTGGACAGGTGCTGGGGCCATTTTTTTCCTGGCGTGGGGGGGAAGGCGGTTGTGGGAACTGAGCCATAGGTTCACCAGCCCCTGTAGAAGCACAATGTCTCCCGGGGGACTCGAAGGCAGACAGACAAAAAAGGCAGAGAAGGCAACAGTTCCACTGCAGTGAGTGCAGCGACCCGTCAGAGCTGTGAAGTATAGCGCAGCCTACTTCTGTTAATGTTCCCGCTAGCCTCTTCCTTTCTCTAATGTTCCCGCTAGCCTCTTCCTTTCTCTGCAGAGCGCATTGCACTCCATAAATCTCATGGCAGCAAAAGAATGATTTCTCACCTTTTTTTTTTTTCAAACTTTTCCTTGCCTCTGCACGTACGTAGACGTGACGCGCGCGTGCTGAAAGTATTCTCTCTTTTTTTCAGATTCACAATGCGGTCTTGAACAGGAGGTAGAGCTTCACAAACGCGGGAATTACTGAAAAGGCCGGACCCCCCAGGAATCGTGGAAGAGAGCACGCCACCGAGACGCTTCTGAACGTTCAGGAAGACCCAGGTGTGATTTTCTCTGGCGACCGGTCGGCCAATCCCTGCCCACAGAACGCAGACGGTGCGTCGCCTTGGAGGGCCACGCCCGTATAGCCCGGCAGCGGCTCTGGAATAGTCGACCGCGACACCACCGCTACAATGGCCGACCCGTACCAAAACAACGTGTACCAGCAGGGCGGCGATAACACCTACTCCACCTTTGGAGATGGAGGCCAGAACGGATACGGCGGCGACTACCCGGCGCAGGACGAGGATGCGGCCAGCGACGCCACCGAGGGGCACGACGAGGACGACCAGATGTACGAGGGCGAGTACCAGGGGACCCCGCACCCCGAGGAGGTGAAAGCGGCCGAGCGGGCGGCACGGGCGGCGCAGCGGGAGAAGGCCCGGGCCGCCGGGGAGGGCGCGCGCGAGGAGGAGGAGCTGGCCGACCAGTACGAGGCCATCATGGAGGACTGCGGGCACGGCCGCTTCCAGTGGACGCTGTTCGTGGTGACCGGCCTGGCGCTCATGGCCGACGGCGTGGAATGCTTCGTGGTGGGCTTCGTCCTGCCGAGCGCCGAGAAGGACATGTGCCTGTCCAACGCCAACAAGGGCATGCTGGGTAAGTTTCATTAAACCCACTTGCATACAAACTATGAATACTAACCTAGGTTTTGATATTGGCTTCACACTCAAGAGTCCACACTTTTCATCATAATACACCCTGTAATTGGAATACATTAAAAATATGTTGAGGCAAAATATCTTATCAAGATATTGCAGCACCTCACAATATATGGGCATCTTTACTTGTCTATAATAATTATACTTTATTTAATTATTGCCTGCTTTCAGATATTGCAATATATGCTTTTTAAATACACCACTGTGAAATATATATATGATTACATTTTCTAAAAACAAGTCCACATATTTATAATACATAATTATATAATATATAATTCCATAAGGAACAGTGCATGTGCAATAGGTGCTTAAGGTGCAGTAATAACGAAAAACATTAAAATGGTGGAAAAGCTTCTCTTGAGTATTAAACCTGCACCAGAGCCTGTTTTGTCTTTTAGCTCATAATAGATGAGGTGGGTGTTTGGACAAGAGACACCTGATCCCAGATCAGTACCACCCTGAGTTGCTACATGAACACCACCACAGGTCTAAATTTCAGTGGAAAAAATCTCACCCTGACCATACATAATATCACACGCATCCTTTTGCATACTGGTGTAATTCTGACAAAGTTTTGACTAAAATTATGAATCTAAAGAAGAATCAAGAAGCCATTGGCGGGGGGGGGGGGGGGGGGGGACAGCGGTGTTTTGTGAGCGCCAGGGAAAACTGTACTTTTGAAATAAAGCTCGGAGGCGCCCAGCCGAAAACCCTGCTGTCGATTTACAGATTAATCTGGCTGCTTTCCACAACCCGCTTCTCCTCGACGAGTCTGTAACTAACGAGGGAGGCGGAGAGAACGGTGTCCTCTCAGAGACACAGAGCAGCGTGGGGGCCTTCTGGCTTTACCCTTCTGGCAAAAAAATTAAATAAAAACAATATGACAGCCCCCCCCTCAAAAAAAGTGTTTTAAGAAAAAATTTAATTATTGCAGAAAGCAATAAAACAAAACACATAAAGTGTGCGGGGGGGGGGTACGCAATGTACTGTCGGTATTATGAAGTGTCGGGTGTCTGCAGTTGCTGATGGCGATGCGGACAGAGCAGGCCTGTCAGAGAGAAGAGCGGCCGGGGAGGATTGGTGTCCTGCTCGGGGTCCTGAGTCAGCAGGTGGTAGTGAAATCAATCACCGCTTCGCTGACCTCGCCTGTGAAATGAACAAACACCCTGCGTCCCTTCCTCAGCACTGCCGGCTTTACGTCCCACGCTCACCGCCATTAACGCACAGTAATGTCCTCCGTTTACCCCAGAGTCTGCGTCTCTAGCTTTCACTCTCCCTGTCCGTCTCATTATTACCGTTTTTCACTCTCCCTGTCCGTCTCATTATTACCGTTTTTCACTCTCCCTGTCCGTCTCATTATTACCGTCTTTCACTCTCCCTGTCCGTCTCATTATTACCGTCTTTCACTCTCCCTGTCCGTCTCATTATTACCGTCTTTCACTCTCCCTGTCCGTCTCATTATTACCGTCTTTCACTCTGCCTGTCTCTCTTTCTTATTCTGTCTTTCACTCTCCCCGTCTCTCTTTCTTATTCTGTCTTTCACTCTCCCTGTCCGTCTCATTATTACCGTCTTTCACTCTCCCTGTCCGTCTCATTATTACCGTCTTTCACTCTCCCCGTCTCTCTTTCTTATTCTGTCTTTCACTCTCCCTGTCCGTCTCATTATTACCGTCTTTCACTCTCCCTGTCCGTCTCATTATTACCGTCTTTCACTCTCCCCGTCTCTCTTTCTTATTCTGTCTTTCACTCTCCCTGTCCGTCACATTATTACCGTCTTTCACTCTCCCTGTCCGTCTCATTATTACCGTCTTTCACTCTCCCCGTCTCTCTTTCTTATTCTGTCTTTCACTCTCCCTGTCCGTCTCATTATTACCGTCTTTCACTCTCCCTGTCCGTCTCATTATTACCGTCTTTCACTCTCCCCGTCTCTCTTTCTTATTCTGTCTTTCACTCTCCCTGTCCGTCTCATTATTACCGTCTTTCACTCTCCCCGTCTCTCTTTCTTATTCTGTCTTTCACTCTCCCTGTCCGTCTCATTATTACCGTCTTTCACTCTCCCCGTCTCTCTTTCTTATTCTGTCTTTCACTCTCCCTGTCCGTCTCATTATTACCGTCTTTCACTCTCCCTGTCCGTCTCATTATTACCGTCTTTCACTCTCCCCGTCTCTCTTTCTTATTCTGTCTTTCACTCTCCCTGTCCGTCTCATTATTACCGTCTTTCACTCTCCCCGTCTCTCTTTCTTATTCTGTCTTTCACTCTCCCTGTCCGTCTCATTATTACCGTCTTTCACTCTCCCCGTCTCTCTTTCTTATTCTGTCTTTCACTCTCCCTGTCCGTCTCATTATTATCGTCTTTCACTCTGCCTGTCTCTCTTTCTTATTCTGTCTTTCACTCTCTCTGTCTCTCTTTCTTATTCTGTCTTTCACTCTCCCAGTCTCTCTTTCTTATTCTGTCTTTCACTCTCTCTGTCTCTCTTTCTTATTCTGTCTTTCACTCTCTGTTGCTCTCTTTCTTTCACTCAATCTGTCTCCTTCTGCCTCTCTCTCACTTATTTCTTCTTATCTTACTTCCTTTTTATCTTACAGTATCTTTCTGTCGCTTTCTGCCTTTCTTCCTCTTTTCTACTCTCTTTCTGACCCCCTCCACACACATGCGCACGCGCACACACACACACTAAACTTTAAATAATCGTTTTTCTCAAATAGGGGAAAATATTCATAGTGGTCCAGTGTCAGTATTATATATACAATAGTATTGATTTTCAGATGCCGAGATAATCTTCCTAAAATGCTGACAGTGCTTCATGCAGGATTGATATTTTGGTATCAAACCTTGTTTTATTCTTATACACTCCTCAAAAAAAGTTTGGAAACGTTATTTTGGTCGATTATTCCTCCCCTTTAATAATACCAATTGGTATTGTATTTTATATCGTTGGAAAGCCTGATTAGTCACCTTTACAACGAGGTACAACTTGTAAGGATCGTGCATTCGTGGAATGAGCAACACAGCTAACCGTGTGGGTAGCGGCCCAAAAAAATGTGCCAAAATCCCCTGCAATATTCTTCTGTTGGTATTCACTCTCGTTTTGAGTTGCTTGGTGGACTGGATGATTGCACTCTCCCACAGTAATAAGGAAAAAACAACACATATTGGCCATTTTTACACTTTATTCATTTTACACTGTCAGGGACCTCAGTAGCGTGTGGAAGATCCATACGCAGCCACAACAGCTTGGCACCTCCTCCTCATGCTGGTCACCAGCCTGGTCACACACTGCTGTGGGATGGCATCCCATTCCTCAACCAGGATTTGTCGCAAGTCAGCCAACATGGTTGCGTTGGTCACTCTGGCACGTACAGCACGCCCAAGCTGATCCCACAAGTGTTCAATTGGGTTGAGGTCTGGACTCACGGCAGGCCATTCCATCCTCTCCACTCCCAAATTCTGGAGGTACTTTGTGATGATCCTGGCTCTGTGGGGGCGAGCGTTGTCATCCTGGAGGATGGAGTTAGGTCCCAGATTCTGGAGATATGGGATCGCCACTGGCTCCAGAATCTCATTCCGATATCTCACTGCATTGAGATTGCCTTCAATGATGACAAGTTCTGTTTTGCCTGTGAGAGAGATACCGCCCCACACCATGACACTGACTTGCGACAAATCCTGGTTGAGGAATGGGATGCCATCCCACAGCAGTGTGTGACCAGGCTGGTGACCAGCATGAGGAGGAGGTGCCAAGCTGTTGTGGCTGCGTATGGATCTTCCACACGCTACTGAGGTCCCTGACAGTGTAAAATGAATAAAGTGTAAAAATGGCCAATATGTGTTGTTTTTTCCTTATTACTGTGGGAGAGTGCAATCATCCAGTCCACCAAGCAACTCAAAACGAGAGTGAATACCAACAGAAGAATATTGCAGGGGATTTTGGCACATTTTTTTGGGCCGCTACCCACACGGTTAGCTGTGTTGCTCATTCCACGAATGCACGATCCTTACAAGTTGTACCTCGTTGTAAAGGTGACTAATCAGGCTTTCCAACGATATAAAATACAATACCAATTGGTATTACTAAAGGGGAGGAATAATCGACCAAAATAACGTTTCCAAACTTTTTTTGAGGAGTTTATATTATTTTTCTACATACTCATCCAAATATACCGTAAAAATGGTAGGCTGTGTGGTATAGACCATAGGGTGGTAGGCTTTCTGTACTGTTATTCCACCTCTATCTGTAACCATCTCTGCTTTCTTTCCCTGTCTCAATAAAGTGAAAAAATAAAAAAAGAAGTATGTGGACTGTCCGCTCTCCTTAAAAAAAAAAAATACACTTAAAGACCATATCCATGGCAACTTGGATACATTAGAAATATCCACATTTTATCTGTGCATTGAGATTTTAACCTGTAACCTTAGTTACAAGCCCACATCTCCAAGCACTATTCCAACAACCCTTCTCATTTATAGAAAATGCCAGAAAAAGCCAGTCAGTACCTCTCCTGGGTGTGGCTAGCTAAAAGTCCTCCATGCAGTGCCACAGCCCGTCAGTACCTCTCCTGGGTGTGGCTAGCTAAAGGTCCTCCACGCAGTGACACAGCCCGTCAGTACCTCTCCTGGGTGTGGCTAGCTAAAAGTCCTCCATGCAGTGCCACAGCCCGTCAGTACCTCTCCTGGGTGTGGCTAGCTAAAGGTCCTCCATGCAGTGCCACAGCCCGTCAGTACCTCTCTTGGGTGTGACTAGCTAAAGGTCCTCCACGCAGTGCCACAGCCTGTCAGTACCTCTCCTGGGTGTGGCTAGCTAAAGGTCCTCCACGCAGTGCCACAGCCCGTCAGTACCTCTCCTGGGTGTGGCTAGCTAAAAGTCCTCCATGCAGTGCCACAGCCCGTCAGTACCTCTCCTGGGTGTGGCTAGCTAAAGGTCCTCCACGCAGTGCCACAGCCCGTCAGTACCTCTCCTGGGTGTGGCTAGCTAAAGGTCCTCTATGTCGTGCCACAGCCCGTCAGTACCTCTCCTGGGTGTGGCTAGCTAAAGGTCCTCCACGCAGTGACGCAGCCCGTCAGTATCTCTCCTGGGTGTGGCTAGCTAAAGGTCCTCTATGTCGTGCCACAGCCCGTCAGTACCTCTCCTGGGTGTGGCTAGCTAAAGGTTCTCCATGCAGTGCCACAGCCCGTCAGTACCTCTCCTGGGTGTGGCTAGCTAAAGGTCCTCCACGCAGTGACGCAGCCCATCAGTATCTCTCCTGGGTGTGGCTAGCTAAAGGTCCTCTATGTCGTGCCACAGCCCGTCAGTACCTCTCCTGGGTGTGGCTAGCTAAAGGTCCTCCACGCAGTGACGCAGCCCGTCAGTACCTCTCCTGGGTGTGGTTAGCTAAAGGTCCTCTATGTCGTGCCACAGCCCGTCAGTACCTCTCCTGGGCGTGACTAGCTAAAGGTCCTCTATATAGTGCCACAGCCAGTCAGTACCTCTCCTGGGTGTGGCTAGCTAAAGGTTCTCCACACAGTGGATGCCACCTCTCCAATGCCACCTCTCCAATCCAACAACCAAAATGCACCAAACTGAATGGAACAGATATCGCTACACTTCCTGACCAGCTGCAGAATAAAATTGCATTTCATATTGTTACTGTAATTGTTAATCATGTGCTGACAAATTATTAAAGCAAGGTGGCAGATATAATAGCTTCATGAATAAATTCATATTTCACGGTGATTGGACGTTGCTGGTTTCATTATTACGGTTGACTTATTCTCCTTATGTATGTAAGTAACCATAAGCCAGCTGTATGTGACAGTTTCACGATGATATAAGTAAATTGCAGCCCTGAAGCGATTCGTTTATAAAGCAGGGTTTTTTAATATCCTGACCATGCCGCTGCCAGCTGTGGTCGGGAGTCTGTGGGGAGAAACGCGATTAGCCGTAGCGCCACCCAGGGAGGCAGGGATTTAATCAGCAGGGCCTTGTCACTCAACCTCCATTTGATTGGGCATCTAGTGAAGAGCGCCGCAATGCAGCGAGCGCGCGGCTCTGCTGGCGGACTGAGGAGTGAAAGAGGCAGCGACTGGCAGCGCGCTCCAGTGGACGGGCTGGCTGCTCGTCTCACCTCTGCTCATCTGTTGCAGAGAGAGGAAGGGCCAACCAATAGAAATGGGGAGAAAGTTGATAAAAAATAGAGGATGAAAGAACGGGTGATAAAAAAGAGAGGAACTGAAGGGCGAGGACGGAAATGTGAATGGGCCTCTTTTCTGCTCCGCTTCTAGAACGTGACTCCGCGGACGGAAGGGTTCCGATCAAAGCGGTGTGCGGCCGCGCCGAGCTGACAGCCGCGCGAGGGCAGGGGGGGGGGGATTAGCACCGGTGCTCATATGCATGGCCCAGACCCCCGTTTCTGTTTCACCGGTCGGACGCCAGTTCACCCCTCCCCCACGGCGGTGCCATCTGCGGTGGCATCTCGCGCAAACGCAGCCGTCGAGGAGAGCTGGGCGGGGCTGTGCGGCCTGACGTTTACAGCTGATGCTGTGCCTGTTCAGGTGTGAAATATTACACCGCAGCATATAAAAAAAGTTTATAAATGATTCTCTGACAGTGGTTGTAAATGACTGAACCTGGCATTATCATTGGTCTCATTGGTCGCTTACATTCCGTGTCTCTAAGCTTTCTGCGAGTTTTCAAATAAGGTTTAAAAAATTTTAACTCAGGGATAATCTCTTTTAAATACAGTGAACACACCAGAGGACAATAATGGCTTCTCTGAAATCCATAAAAGCTAAGTGTCCTCAAACATATTTAACGTCTGTGGTTTTCTCAACAGTGTCATTAGCACATGCAAAGCTTTTTCCAACCGAAATACGCCTTTAATCGTATTTCCTGCAATATAATTCAGACTTGGCCATTAACTTCCTAATTTCCTTTTTTGTGCATTTTATGGGGTTGTTTTTAAGCAGGGAAATCTTAGGGCATTGGGAAAACAAAAATCCCTCAAAATGGCGACAAACAGTCAGGTACGAGAAAGGCCGCCTGGAAATTGCTGAGCTTCTAAACGACACGGTATATCTTCTGCACTGACCATGCACTGTCACTTCTCTGTCTGATGTCTATTGGCTCACTCTCTGAATGATATACCCAGCCATTCAGAGGCCCAGTAAATCTAATAATCTCTCACATCATAGGCTGCCGTCGCCTAGCCCTGTCTATTGGGATTTTGGTGGCAGAAAACATTCTTAAAAACAGATGCGTCTTTCTTAAAAAGGCTAAAAATGTTCTCAGCTTGAACTGTATCATGCACTATTTTCACATATTCAAAATTCAGTGGATTTACAAGTGAAAGGAATGCAATCAAGAAACCTGCAAATGATGCAGCCAACAATCATCACGCAAAGCCAAAAAATACTTTTCCTTTTCTTTCAAGGCAGCCACAGGGCTCTTATGAATTGTACTCAGGCTCATTGTTTCAAAAAACAAAGACTACAAGGATAAAAAGTGGAAAGGCCATGGGTTTAATCTGAATAAAAATTTATTATTAAAATGTTTGTGAAGAAAAATGTCTTACAGCCTGATAGCCCTTACCTCAGTCCAATTTAACCTGAAAATAATCATAGCTGTGATTTTAACACGAGGTAAGGGATTGTGGGGGAAGGCGAGCACATTTTAATGCTCGTCTTGCCCACCAGAGCAGTCAAGCAATATTCCACTATCCCTGGGAATAAAGGGAAAGCGCGCCCCCTGGTGGAGTCTTGGGTGAACTGAAAACGTTATCCGGACATCCAGCCACAGACTGGGCTATTGCTGTTCCCGCAGCAGCAGAATTCAGTGGAACTGAGAATTAAGAATACTAATGTTTATTGATTAAAATAAGGATGTTATCCTTTCCAGTTAAGGAGAAGTGTCTGTTCCCCTTGTTTATCAGCACACCTCTCACCAGCTCTATCTTTACATAGGAGAAAAAAATGGTCCCAAGGATGTCCCGAGATGATATAATTGCGAATGCTGAAATTTAAAGCCACCTGTGGTAGTTTTATGATAGAAATAAACCCAGGGAATAATGTTTGGTTGGCCGAATAAATCACCCGGGAAAGGGGTCATTTAAATTGCGTGTTCCATGTGCGAGGCGTCCAGTGAAACACCTTCCCCAGGGATAGCTCATTATTCATTCTCCTTGACGTTGTGCAGGCAAAGCAAATTTATTTTTAAGCTCTAATTGGACAGGCCGGCAAACAATGGTGATAAATTATCCAGAAAACAGTGTCGTGGGCCTTTTTATCTCTGTGTTGAAGTAGCAGAGCATGAAAACACTGAATGAAGCTCGAAAGCAGAAAGCGTACGGCGGAGAGGACTTACGCAGTATTACGCAGAGAGGCATTTAGTGCATTTTTTTATTCATTGTGCTGTAAACTAACCCATGTAAGCCCGTCTGCTTAAGTGAGATCTGCATAACACCGGCACACATCTGCTGATTTTTACAGCATACTAATGAGCTACCATACCGATTGAATAGGAAGAACTACCCAGATGGCGGGAAGACGCAGTGCACTTCAGACCTAGGGGAACGTGACCCGTACCCCAAGATGAGAATCTAAAACCCTCAAAAAGCCTGTTCATTTTTGAGTCATGCAGTTTTACAGGCCCAGGTTTCTGTACTGAGTCATGCAGTGTTGCAGGCCTATGTTTCTGTACTGAGTCATGGAGTGTTACAGCCCTATGTTTCTGTACTGAGTCATGCAGTGTTACAGGTCCAGGTTTCTGTACTGAGTCATGCAGTTTTACAGGTCCAGGTTTCTGTATTCTGTAAGCAGTATTACGCAGAGAGGCATTTAGTGCATTTTTTTATTCATTGTGCTGTAAACTAACCCATGTAAGCCCGTCTGCTTAAGTGAGATCTGCATAACACCGGCACACATCTGCTGATTTTTACAGCATACTAATGAGCTACCATACCGATTGAATAGGAAGAACTACCCAGATGGCGGGAAGACGCAGTGCACTTCAGACCTAGGGGAACGTGACCCGTACCCCAAGATGAGAATCTAAAACCCTCAAAAAGCCTGTTCATTTCCCTTTACAATGATGTCCCATTTGTAAGGATCATGCATTTGTGGGATGAGCAGCACAGCTGATTATGTGGGTGGGGTCCCAAGTGAAATGTGCCAAATTTCCCTGCCAATGTCAAACAGTGTATTCTCCTGTTGGTATTGACTCTATTGTTTTGAGTTGTTTTGAGTTGTTTTGAGTTGGAATGCCATCCCACAGCAACGCGTGACCAGCATGAGGAGAAGGTGCCAGGCTGTTGTGGCTGCGTATGGTTCTTCCACCCGCTAATGAGGCTCCTGACTGTTTGTTCAATGAATAAAGCGTAAAATTACCAATATGTCTTGTTTTATCCTTGTTACTGATAGAAAGTTCAATCATCCAATCCCTCAAAAAACTAAAAAAAATAGAGCCAATACCAACAGGAGAATACACTGTTTGCCATTAGCAGGGAAATTTGGCACATTTCACTTGGGACCCCACCCACATAATCAGCTGTGCTGCTCATCCCACAAATGGATGATTTTTTACAAATGGGATATCATTGTAAAGGGAAATAAACAGGCTTTTTTTGAGGGGTTTACATAACTGACATTGTTGGGTGCCTGGGAAGATTTATTGATAGTTTTGCACAAGCGATATCTCACCAAAATGTTTGCTATTGACTGACAGATTTTGTTTTAGAAGAGCAATCCGATGGTGAATGCACTCAGACCGGTGTGTGGGTATTCACATGCAAACTGCGATCTCTCAGATAAAACCGCCGTCTCCTGGAGAATACAGCCCCTGTTCTGCTTTTTGAATAGCGTCTGCATTTGCATTTGCACGTCAGTTAAATATCAGGGCAATAAAAAACAGGGGAGAGAAAAGAGAAAAGAAGCGCTCAAAATAAGAATAAAAAAGAATAAAAAAAACATTTAAAAAAATAAATGAATGCAGAAATAAAAAGCAGAACAAATGAAATAGAGCAGAAAAATAATACTTGGAAAGAAAAATGATAATAAAAATCTCTCTCCACTTCTCTTCCTCTCTCTCTCCCCTTATCTTTCTCTTTCTCTCTCCATCCCTCCATCCCTCCCTCCCGCAGGTTTAATAGTGTACCTGGGGATGATGGTGGGGGCGTTCGTGTTGGGCGGTCTCGCAGACACGGTGGGACGCAGGAGGTGTCTAATCATCGCGCTGGCCATCAACTGCGTCTTCGGCTTCCTCTCGTCCTTCGCCCAGGGCTACGGCTTCTTCCTTTTCTTCAGGCTCTTCTCGGGCATCGGGTGAGAGAGAAAGAGGGGTCCCGGGAGACCCCAGGGCCCTGAGAGGAGGAAAGCAAAGCAGAGGCGCGGGCTACGCTAGCTGTTCCACGAAATTAGCTGCAATCTACGGAAATTAAATGTCACCTGTTCTCTCTGGGAACAGGTGGCAAATTACACCTCATCCCCGCAGCGCTGAAGTAATTAAATAAGGTGTCATGGTGAAGTTCAACTTGGTGATATGTGCATTCTTGCATAGTGTTGGTGACAAAGAAATGCAGCAGCAAAAATAAAAACCCCAGGTTTCTGTAAACGAGTCATGGAGTGTTACAGCCCTATGTTTCTGTACTGAGCCATGCAGTGTTGCAGCTCCAGGTTTCTGTACTGAGTCATGCATTGTTACAGCTCCAGGTTTCTGTACTGAGTCATGCAGTTTTACAGGCCCAGGTTTCTGTACTGAGTCATGCAGTTTTACAGGCCCAGGTTTCTGTACTGAGTCATGCAGTGTTACAGGTCCAGGTTTCTGTACTGAGTCATGCAGTTTTACAGGTACAGGTTTCTGTACTGGGTCATGCAATGTTACAGCCCCAGGTTTCTGTACTGGGTCATGCAATGTTACAGGTCCAGGTTTCTGTACTGAGTCATGCAGTGTTACAGCCCTAGGTTTCTGTACTGAGTCATGCAGTTTTACAGGCCCAGGTTTCTGTACTGAGTCATGCAGTGTTACAGGTCCAGGTTTCTGTACTGAGTCATGCAGTTTTACAGCCCTAGGTTTCTGTACTGAGTCATGCAGTTTTACAGGCCCAGGTTTCTGTACTGAGTCATGCAGTGTTACAGGTCCAGGTTTCTGTACTGAGTCATGCAGTTTTACAGCTCCAGGTTTCTGTACTGAGTCATGCAGTGTTACAGCCCTAGGTTTCTGTACTGAGTCATGCAGTGTTACAGGCCCAGGTTTCTGTACTGAGTCATGCAGTTTTACAGGCCCAGGTTTCTGTACTGAGTCATGCATTGTTTGTGCTCTTCAAGCACTCCTGCACCTGCCTGCAGAACACCGTAATCAAGAAAAGATTTTGGGTGATATCTTGTCATCCTTTGAAGAGAGTTATTTTTTTGTCATGGCTGATATACAGTGCACTCAAAAAGTATGTGGACAGCGACACATCTTTTGTTGTTTTGGCTCAGTACTCCAGCACATTGTCTCTATGGGGTTAAAATGCAGACTTTCATCTTTAATTTGAGGGTGTTTACATCCATATTGGGTAAACTGTGTCGCAATTGTAGCCATTTTTATACTTAGTCTACCACAAGTCTTCTGGTCTTGAGTCTTACCAGTGGTTTATTTTCAATGAACCCTCTGAGGTTATGCTGGTGGTCTTCTCTTTATGGTAGTTTTTGACACATCAGTGCCTCCATCCTGGAGAGTGTTCTTGATCTGTTTGACAGTTGAAGAGGTTTTTCTTCAAAATTGAAAGTATTCCACAGTCATCCACTACAGTGGTCTTCTGTGGTCTACCAGGTCATTTGCTATTGTTGAGCTCAGCAGTTTGTTCTTGCTTCTTAACAATGTATCAAACAATTGATTGACGCACCTGACGCTTTTGCTCTGATCGATTTATTCAGATTTTTCAGCCTCATGATAGCCTGTTTTACTGGCTTGGAGTCCAACAGACTCCAAATACAAATTCTACACCTAGAATCAACTCTACCAACCGTTTGCTGGCACAAGAAACAGCTGGCCAAGAAACAGCAGAGGAGCCATTTGTTAATTTACTATGTTAATGAACTATGTATGAAATGGCAAAATTCTCACATGGATTACCCAATATGGATGTAAATACCCTCAAACAGTCTGCACTTTAACCTCATATTCATTCATTGTTTTAAGTTCAATGTGCTGGAATACAGAGCCAAAACAACAAAAATTGTGCCAATACTTTTGCATTTGACTGTATTTCCCCCATTACCTGTATACACATCTAGTAAGATCAATATCCTTTGTCATACTGCAGTGTTCTCTGGGCTCAATCATAGATGGAAATCAGTATCTTTACCATGGCGTTCATCATTGATGCCCTGTTTGAAATAGGCTTATTTGAGAAAAACAGTGTGTAATTATGTTCTTCTCCTCCAGCATTGGGGGCTCGGTCCCCATTGTGTACTCCTATTTCTCTGAGTTCCTCTCCATGGAGAAGAGGGGTGAGCACCTGTGCTGGCTCTGCATGTTCTGGATGGTGGGCGGGCTCTACGCCTCCTTCACCGCCTGGGGCATCATCCCTCACTACGGTATGCCGGAAGGGACACACTTTGCCCTTGCACGTCGTCCCCTTTTTCGGCCGCCCGCAGTTGCATTATCCTGTTACCTCAACTGAGAAGCACCTCAAATGAATCCCAGCACTTTATTATGTTACATTTATAGTTGCTGTATTTGGACAGGCATTCATTAGTAAGATCCAACCTCAAATAAAATGTAATCCAGTTTAAAGGTGACAAAGAATTGTGCATTTCCTGTGATGTAGTGACAATTTTAGCCTGCGGGCTACTTATGGCCGGATATACAGCTACTACTTACACATAGTTTCTAAGCTATTATTCTATTACCTCCTCTACAGAAAACAAATGATCACGCAGGGTGTGGGTCAAGGGAAAACCATCTGACAGCTAAATGCATTGGAATCAATGAAATGTTCATTTTAGTCACTGAACTGCCACTTACCAAAGTCGTTCACATGGTTGAAAGTGGCACAGCGGCAAAAAATGTGAACCTTGGATCTCTTACAGCCACGGTGCCACGCCCTATAGCTGCACTATTAAACGAACCCTGGCTACGGATAAACAATGCCCTCAACTGGACGCTGCACAGACAATTGGCTTTTTTTTATAAGCTTTGAGATGATCATTCAAAACTGCACAGCACATGCAGGCCACAGAAGAGGACGGGGGAGAGCCTAACTTCCTGTTTCTTGCATTTCCTGTTTCTCATTTGCCCTTTGTCGCATGTCATATTTCTCACTTCCTGTTTCAGGATGGGGCTTCAGCATGGGAACTGAGTTCCAGTTCCACAGCTGGCGTGTGTTTGTGCTGGTGTGTGCCCTGCCCGCCATCGCCGCCTTGATTGGGCTGGCGTTCATGCCTGAGAGCCCCCGCTTTCTACTGGAGGTGAGAGCCCCAAAGCCAGGCTCATTATAACTTGTGTTTCCTGTGTAAGTTACAGTAAGAAGCAAAATCCTTCCAAGATCTGGGGCCACATGTATAAAACTCTGAGTAAAAGAATGCGTAAAAGAACGCTCAGGGTGAATGTCGGAAATCTGCTCCAAAAAAGTTTTCATTTCTGTCACGATGTCGCCATATCACATGGACTCCAAACATTGCGTACGTACGGTGTCCATCGTGTGCAGAGGTACGCAGATTCTCGCGGAACGCGTTATATTATACATCTGAATTTATGCGTGGAAATTCACTTACGTGGGTTTCTGAGGGTATTTTTCTGCTCAGTACTGTTTATACATGCGGCCCCAGGTGTTATGAACACTCAATGTCCGCGGTGCCAATAACCCAATGTGTCTTATCAAAGGCGAGCAGGAAAACAGAAAGTAAATAGAAAATAGAAAATAAGAAAAATGGTGGAGCATAGGCAGAAATTAGGGAGGGAAAATTACATTTTAAATTGAAGTGTTTTTCCAAAACCACTTTTTTTGAGAAAATGTTTTGTTTATTTTAAATTGGTGGTTTCTTGCATGAAAAATAATATTTTTTACACTTACATTTCTAAGAATAATATTGAAAAAGTAAAAATGCAAATATCTAATCATTTATCAGAAACATTAGACCTTAGGAATTAAATTATTTAATATTATTTTCCATACTCATTGGGCAAAATACAAAAATGTGATTAAAAAAAGAGGTGAAGCTAGGGAAATACTGACCACTCTTGAAATAATAGTTGGGAAATTAACATGATTCATCAGAAAGGTGTGATCACTGTATTTATGTCCCTTTCCTACATTAACCAAGTCTCCAAGGATTTTAACAAAACTGCTGGCAGTTTAATTTATCAGTCTGTCTGTCTGTCTGTATTTGTGACAGAATGCCAAACATGATGAGGCCTGGATGATACTCAAGCAGATTCATGACACCAACTGGAGGGCAAAGGGGGAGCCAGAGAGAGTGTTTACGGTGAGTAAAGACTAGAAGGACTCGGTTCACCTCAGAGACTCAGATCACCACAGAAACATAGCTGACCTCAGGGACTCGGCTCACCACAGGGACACGGCTCACCTCAGGGACACGGCTCACCTCAGGGACACGGCTCACCTCAGGGACTTGGCTCACCACAGGGACAAGGTTCACCACAGGGACACGGCTCACATCAGGGACTCGGCTCACCTCAGGGACACGGCTCACCTCTGGGACTCGGCTCACCACAGGGACACGGCTCACCACAGGGACACGGCTCACCACAGGGACACGGCTCACCACAGGGACCCGGCTCACCTCAGGGACACGGCTCACCTCTGGGACTCGGCTCACCACAGGGACACGGCTCACCACAGGGACACGGCTCACCACAGGGACACGGCTCACCACAGGGACCCGGCTCACCACAGGGACACGGCTCACCACAGGGACTCGGCTCACCTCAGGGACTCGGCTCACCTCAGGGACTCGGCTCACCTCAGGGACAAAGCTGATCTCAGGGACTACAGTCACGACAGACACTCAGTTCTGTATTCTGTCTTCAGACACGCATTGAGCACTCTGTGCCAATTTAGGGAGTTCTATTAGAAAACAAGAAAAATGGTTTGGTTAGATATTCCACACATCAGGCAGGAAGGGGCTGCCGACTCAGCTGTTTGCTAATTTCAAGTTTCCCTTGAGCTAATATTAATTAATGCTGTAGATTTGTCATAAATCATTCCAAATTAATACATTCTAGGATAATATCAAAGTAAACTACACGCTTTCCAAAGAACTGCATTAACAAAGCTTCCACTAACAAAGCTTTATAAATCAGGGGCACAATGTATGGAGAGTCATTAGAAAGTCCTCCTTTGTTTTTGTAAATATGTCTAAGCAGATTTATTTGATTCATTCCACCTAGGTCTCCCAAATCAAGACGCCCAAGCAGCAAGATGAGTTTATCGAGATCCAAAGCTCCACAGGAACGGCCTTCCAGCGATGGATGGTCAGGTCTCTGACTTTATCCAAGCAGGTAGGCCAAGAAGCTCTTCAAAGGCACAAACACATAAATGAACAAATGAAAACAGAACAAAACAAAGATTACAGAGAAACCTGACTGCAATTTGATATGTGCTCGTTACATCAGAGTGATGTCATTTCCTCTACAGGTGATAAAGAATGTCATTTCCCTTGCATCCCCGGAACTGAGACTCAGCAGTTTATTCATGGCCATAATATGGTTTACTATGGCCTTCAGGTAAATGGCTCTTTCACAAACATGTGAACTCCAAAATACATCAACGTTTTTTCTGGTTAGGAATATAGTTCGGGTCATATCAGCCAGAAAAATATTAACTTTAATGTGCAAGTGGTTAGAAAACGTAAGTGGACACAAACCATGTAGTTCCCTGTCCTACCACAGTGAGGCGCTGAGGCCTACGGAGAGTTATGAGCCTGATTGTGACATCAGTAAGGTAACCGCTTCCCTTTCGCAGTTACTATGGACTGTCTGTGTGGTTCCCCGACATGATCAAGTACCTGCAATACCAGGAGTACGAGGCCAAGGTGAAGCTCTTCCACAGAGAGAAGGTGGAGCACTTCACCTTCAACTTCTCCCTGGAGAACCAGATCCACAAAGAGGGAGAGTACATCAACGACAAGTATGTCAGGCCTGGCCTGTGATCCAGGGAGAAGCTGGATCATTTCATTACAGCAGAATTTTGAGCTTGTGTCTTAAAATTTTTATTTATGTTTCACCTACAGTGTGAACTGTACTGAACTACAGTTCAGTAGTTTAATAGTTCTAGTGTTATTAGCTAACCATAGCATTTCTAACAATATATTTATATATATAATATACAGACAGACAATCAGACAGACAGACAGATAATATTTTAAAGAGTATTATTTCCACAGCTGGTGTAGCTGACTTGAAAACACAGTTCTCAGAGTGGTTAAAAGAACATAGATATTTGAATGCATAACACACTCGTGTTGGTAAAACCCATGCTTTCCGTTTCCTCCAGGTTCACCCATATAGAGCTTAAATCAGTGAAATTTGAGAATTCTCTGTTTGAAGATTGTTACTTTGAGGACATCAAGTCTACCGAAACCTTCTTCGAGAACTGCACCATCAAATTCACAGTCTTCTACAACACAGGTAGAATACACCTAGAGGAGCCATGTCGAAGAGCGACATTTAAGCAAAATCTAACGCTCTAGACATCCTCTAGAGTCAACTAAATGGTGCTCTACAAAATAAAGACCGATTCAGTGATTGATCCAGATAATATTCTAATTTCTCGATTGTCATTTGATTGCACAGACTTGTCAGCAGACAATTTCATTGACTGTAACCTGGAAAACACCACGTTTCTTCAGCCGAAGAAAGGCTGTCACCTGGACTACCAGGAGGAGAACGACATCCTCATCTATCTGGTCAGCTTTCTGGGCAGCTTGGCTGTGTTGCCCGGCAACATCATATCGGCCCTCTTCATGGACAAGATCGGGAGGGTCAAAATGATTGGTGAGCTGGGAGATTTTACGACATCGCTCGTTTTCATATGTTGTCCTTCGGCAGGTTGATGTCCCAGCATAGCGATACTATGCATTGAGCATCCCTCTCTCCCTCCTGGCAGGCGGCTCCATGCTCATCTCCGCCGGATGCACCTTCTTCTTGTTTCTCAGTTTTAGCCAGGCCGCCATCATCGCCTGGCAGTGCCTCTTCTGCGGGGTCAGCGTCGCGGCCTGGAACGGCATCCAGGTCATCACTGTGGAGCTGTACCCCTCGTCCAAAAGGTGGGCTGAAGTAGACCCCCGCTACTGTACTCTCTCAATAAACCATCCGTTTCACAGATCTGTGGTCTCTGAAATATATAGACCAAGCAATCAATATAATCACCAGTGTTCTGCCCTAGATTGACTGCAGTCGGATTACTGCATATATCAAGAGTGATAAAAATGACATGAAATTAAAAAAAACATGAAAATGAATTTCCATAATTTCATTATTCATACACCAGTATTCAAACATGTAAAGAATACAGTGAGCACCATAATTCATTGGACAGTGACACATATTTTTGGTTATTTTGGTTCTGTACTCTAGCACTTTGAGTTTGAAAGGATACAATGACAATGAGGTTGAAGTGCAAACTGTCAGCATTTTCATGCATATCAGACGAACCTTTTAGAAATTATAGAACCTTTAGTACATAGTCCCCCCCCACCCATTTTCGTGCATGAAAAAATATTGGACAGTTTAACATAATGTAGAATAAAGGAAGCATTTTTAATATTTGGTCACAAATCCTTTGCATGCCATGACTTCCTTATGTTTGTGACCCAACAATATCAAAAAACTCTTGATATCTTATTTCTGGTACTCCTAGTACAAGCGATACTATAACCTCTCTGCATTTGAATGGCTCTCTATGGGAATTGGGGGGTGGGACTATATTTAGTTTTAGATTACACTAGAAGAGTATGGAACACATGGTTGGCTAAATGGCTCCAAGTCATCAAAGGTCTGTTTTTATCAAACTAGCCTTAAACCATCACTCTGCTGCCAGATATGCAGTAGGTATGGATGGATAACCTGAAGGGTTTGTTCTTCTGACTTATTTTTCCATAGAGTTCAATAAAGAATTTTGTCAGGAGAAACGACCCTTAAAGTGATCCATCAATATCTACTGCATATCTGGCAGCAGAGCGATGGTTTGAGGCTCGTTTGATACCTTAGACCTTTGATGACTTACATCCATTCCGCCAAACATGTATTCTATACTGTTCCAGCGTAATTTACAGCTAAATCTAGTCCCACCCCCCAATTTCCATAGAGATCCAAAGTAACTAGAAATCTGGCGCACAATTTTGTAGGGACAAGTGTTTCATAAAAATTACTTTAATTTTAATTTAATTAAAATTTTAGAATTGAGAATTTCGGTCTGGGACAACAGTGTTTCTTGGCCCTCGGCAAGTATAGAAGTTAAAAAATATAAATAATTTCATACATAAAACACCAGAAAATCTTGGATTTAATTTGTTGTTTTATGTAATAATTGTTGGTAGGACATGATTTGTCCAAATTCTCAAGAATGGATGACTAGCATTTTTTCTCTCGGTTACTGCCTCCCTCTCTCCCTGTACAGAACCACGGCATTCGGAATGCTGAATGCTCTGTGCAAGCTGGCCGCCATTTTGGGAAGCTCCATCTTCGCCTCCTTCGTGGGCATTACCAAGGTTGTCCCCATCCTGCTGTCGTTCGCTGCGCTGGTGTGCGGGGGCCTGATCGCCCTGAAGCTGCCCGACACCAGAAAGAAGCTCCTCCTCTGAGAGGCAGAGCACAAGTCAAAGGTCAAGGATGGGCACAGGTCAAAGGTCTCATCCAGGCAGAAAGACTGACGCACAAGAGGAGCGGTATCCAATCGGTACGGGGGGCTTGGAATCATCACCACACATGCTTTGTTATTTTTTTGTGATTAAATACATTTTAGTCACCCCCCACCCCACCTCTTCTTGTTGTAGAAAAGTAGCCATGGAATATAACCTAATAACTATCTTCTATCTGAATCGCTCATTACCAAGCACATTTTTGTGCTAAATGTATTTAAGTTGTCGAAATGGAAAGTTAACGATTAAAAATAGATACATTCCGATTTCGTGATCCAGGCAGGACAGAAGTACTGTTTTTTGTTATTTTATGTGTGCAAAGTCATAAGCGGGTAGAGTATATCTCTCACGGAGCGGTTAACTATACAATTTGGGTCTCGGGGGGAAAAAAGAGACTCCTGTTTAAACTACAAGCCATCGTTGTCCAACACTGGGCCAGGAATCGAGCCATATTCCTGAAGTCTTCTTTGTGCTTCCTGTCTGTACACCCCCTAACGGCATGGTCACGCTTTCGTTATGTGTTCATTGAGCTCGTTTTAGACTTTTTTTTCTACGGAAGGCAGCAATTTCGCAACTTGCTGTGCTGAGAACGGCCGTGTCCGTGGGCGCTTTGAATATTTCCCGTGTGCTTGTAGTTGTCAGTTGCCACAGCTTTCTTTTTTGCTGAACGTGGAGCGACGCTTCCACGCCGTTCTCCCGTTTAGCACACTTGTGTCGTGTAGTGTAGCCTGCAACTTAATGTGGTCGTAGGAACCTCACCCTGGCAACAGTCGCCTTACGCTTTCCTTCCCTCGCTTTTGTGGCGATGCGGTGCCATCACCTGCGTGTCAGGACTCTCGCAAACAAAGACAAACCATGAAGTGTAACGAAACGGAAGAAAAATTAAGAGGAATTTACCGTTCCTGACAACCTTTAACTGCTTCTGAAATTAGTTATTCATATTTCAGAGAAGCGCAGAAGTGTTTTAAGAAAATGGCCGCTCGTGGAGATGCATGCGTGTTATAACTAAACAATCTTTATGTCCTTTTAAATGTATGTTATTGAAAAAAGAAAGAAAAACGTAGTTTGAATGGTATTTAATGTTCATTTCACTGTACATAAACAAGTCAGACTTGAGTTTTAATTCCGACGTAAAGCATTTTTTCCCAGTCTGGAAAGAACCCACTGTCATTCAATAAAAAAACAGCCCGCAACTCACCTGTATCACAGTATCCAACACATACTGTATAACGTCAGTTATTCACATCATATGAAATATCCAACAGGTAGTATTAAAGAAAAGGTTTATAAATATTATGACGCTTGGTACTGAAATACAATTTACTAGTCCTAAAGGACTATAGGTTGTAGAAATATTATTTTCGGGAAAGTCATCAGAAATTTGTTTCATTTTGACTAGGACTCTTTACTCTTAGCAAACATGAAACAATCATATTATCTGAAATGTGAAGGTTTGAACACAAATAACCACGCGTTTGATAAAGCTACTGTGCTCCTCTCCACGCAAACTATAGAGCCAGCTGAGGGAGAAGCTCGCGATATTTAGTCTCATCTGAATAAAGACACCAGAACAAACACGAGGCTTTCGCAAGCATCCGTTTCACCACAGCAACAAGGAACCGGTTTATGAATGCAGATTTTACGTGTGCCGTTTAATTTGTGTCTAACTTGTCGTGTACAAAAAGCCATAACGGTGTTCTTTGTTTTATTATATTTTCATTTTTAAATGAAAATGGGTCCGACTGTCATGGGCCAAGAAACATGGTCTGAAAGTGTCATAAAAATGTAATGTTTTATTTTTATTATTTGGTTTGTTCTGTGATGGTAAAAATAAAAACTACAAGCAATTAATGTGAAGCCTCCTGGGTATTGACTGCATCGCGCTCTGTGATTCGCTGACTTTTGTAGGTGTGGTTGGTCATTCATTTGGAAATGAGCTAATATTTTTATTTAGTTGGGATTTTCTGATTCAGACTCAGGCCATGCATAGGGCCTGGGCGGGGGAGGGAGGGGGGGGGGGGGGGGGGGTTAGCTGGATGGAAGAGGGAGAGGGCTGTGGTTAGGGGGGGGGTTGTGACACTTGTCAAAACAAGGCAACACAGAAGTGTGAAGGAGTGACACTGGTAGCTGGTTTTGTTTACTGTGACTGAAGTGTGAAAAAGCTAATCCTTTTACCAGTAGTGCTAGTCCAGGAGAATGTTTGTCATTTTTAACCCAAAGAGTATTCATTAAAACTGGTCGGTGTTGAAATATTTGGATACATACAGTCACAGTACATACCTTATACACATATCTGTGCTGAAATTCCACTGTGTACCCTCATAACACAGTGTCTTCCTCTGTGCTCATCAACTGGGCACAATTTTAAAAGGATGGACACCTATATAATATTTGTCATACAAACATACATGCATAGACATTATTATGTACATATAAATATACAGCAGCTGTCCTGCTCTTACAATTACTTTTTAAATTTATAAGCTGGGAGTGCAGTTTTGGTTTTGGCCACTGCAGTAGCTGGCTTGTTTTGTTTCACACTTCGGGTGAAAAATACAACAGTCTCAAAACCTCAGCCGAATTCCCACAGGTCAGCAGCTGCCAGGGTAACTCAAAACGGAGGAGGCGTCTCCATAACGAAACATGCAGCAGCAACCAGGCTGTGCGTTCGGCTTCCGGGGCTAAAATACTGACACCAATCCCGCATTCAGTGTCTGAGCGATAGGGTAAGAATGTGCAAAACAGACTCACGGCTTTGTCAAATACGGCCAGATTTCAAGCTGACCTGGATATGTGGGATATGACAATGCAGTTACACTCTTGTTGTTGGGAACATTCTCAAAAATATATATAATTTATGTACTTTTTATTTTCTTAAGTCTTCAGATCACCTTGAAGAGCACAAACTGGTACAGCTGTTCAAAGTTGGCTTGCTCCAAGGCTTTGAGCCTGGGCACACGCCAGCCTGGAAGGTTGAACGGAGGTGTGCTGATTTCTGCGGTTTCAAGATGATCTGAAGGCTAAATAAAAATGTATCATTTTGGGGATAAGCACCTGGTATTTTTGAATATTTTATTTAGTTGCACATTTTTGTCACGAGAGCGCTCATTTTCATACCTTCAGAAGGGAATGTTGTCCGTAAGAGCTTACCTGCATTTGCTGTTGAAGGGCATCTGGATAAGTCCCAGCTCTGTCTCTCTCCCCCGTAGCCATCCTCAAAACAGACGGAATCATGCCAAACCCTGGGGTTTGGTTAGGTAGTCAGGGTCATCTACGGTCCAAAATAACCGTTTTTTTACACCACTTGTACAGAAGGGCATTTTATTTTATTTCAAACAAAAAAATTGTATTGTGATGTTGCAGTTTGCTCATCTAGATTGTACAGTTTGAAATATATTTAAATTGATAATGTATTCTGATCAATACATTATAATTAGAAATAAATAAAAGGTTTTAAGGTACTTTGCTGGAAAAAAATCTCCCCAATTTACTGCCAATTATAAAATTGTAAACAGTGACTCATGCAGAGGGATTTTTCTGTGTTTTCTTCATTTTGAGAGATTTTTAGATTCTAAAACCGAAGCTGGATTTTAGAAAAACAAAGAAGATTAAATCAGGAGGCAGCCATCTTGACCCATGCACGGCTGGGGTCAGAGGATCAGCAGCACTGAACCCTGGGAATGTCGACCTCCGAAGAGTTCACAAGTTGACACGTGCAGGCTCTCGTACAAACAAACACAGCAGACGTGTGAAGATCTCTCCAATGGAGAAAGAGCCGGCTACTGCACTGCCTTGCAAATCACATTCCCTGAAGTAGAGTCCCCTGAACCAGTCTGTCACTGGCTACGCCACTTTCATAAATGGCAGTAGGGTGGTATGTCAAAGGCTAACCTGGAACAGTGCAATGATATGCTCAGTCAAAGCAAGTGCAGTTTAAATTTGGCTCTTCATACACTGCTCAAAAAAATTAAGGGAACACTTAATCATCACAGTATAACACCAAGTCAATTAAACCAAACCGGTCATGCTGGATGATGTTGCAGGCAGCATAACATTCGCCACGGCGTCTCCAGACTCTTTCACGGCTGTCACATGTGCTGAGTGTGAAGCTGCTCTCATCTGTGAAGAGAACGGGGCGCCAATGGCGAACCTGCCAATTCTGGGGTTCTCTGGCAAATGCCAATCGAGCTGCACGGTGCTGGGCTGTGAGCACAGGTCCCACTACAGCATGTCGGGCCCTCATGCCACCCTTATGGAGTCTGTTTCTGACAGTTTGCTTGTAGTAGCCCGCTGGAGGTCATTTTGTAGGGCTCTGGCAGTGCTCCTCCTGTTTCTCCTCGCACAAAGGAGCAGATACCGGTCCTGCCACTGGGTTGTTACCCTTCTACGGCCCTATCCAGCTCTCCTCATGTAATGGACCGTCTCCCGGCATCTCTTCCACGCTCTTGAGACTGTGCTGGGAGACACAGCAAACCTTCTTGCGACGGCACGTATGGATGTGCCATCCTGGAGGAGCTGGACTACCTGTGCAACCTGAATGGGCTGCAGGTACCACCTCATGCTACTAGTAGTGACAAGGGCACTAGCAAAATGCAAAACTAGAGAAAAATCAGTCAGGAAGGATAAGGAGAGAGAAATGTGGCCTGTGGCCACCACCTGCAAAACCATTTACTTTTTGGGGGTTGTCTTGCTGTTGCCTCTCCTGTCCACCTGTTGTCACTTTCATTTGCACCAAAGCAGGTGAAATTGATTCACAATCGTTTACGCTTCCTAACTGGACAGATCGATATCCCAGAAGTTGAATTGACTTGGTATTATACTGTGTTGATTAAGTGTTCCCTTAATTTCTTTGAGCAGTGTATTTTGTCTCCCTATATTATTCTCTCCCTGGGGCATTAGACTGTGGACACATGAAATTCACTTGCATTTGTGGGCCTTAATGACCAATTAGGGAAATGATGAGAAAAGCACTATGTGCTTTTTTACTGGCAGTTCTAGGTATAGATTGTTCCTATGATTAATATTTTTCAGGTGACCCTGTGAATTAAAGGACAACCTGGGAGGTTCTAATCCTCAAGCCAAGAAGACGTTATGATTTACAGTTCCAGTGAATTTTTTCAGTCCAGGACACAGAACAGTAAGGCTTAATTATTCCCTATAATTACTGTCGTCTCAGTTACACGCGTGGTGTGAAATTCCATTATTGGTTCCAGCTGACAGGGGCGCAGTGCCTGTGTTTCTCCCTAAAGGTCATTAGAGGTGACATTTCACACTTCCGCTGTGAGAGAGTAGCACAGCCTCGCCCGTCTGTCAGAGAACCCCGCCAAAGCAGTTTCTATAGAAACGACCACCAGTGCGCAAGCTCTGGCCTATTGGCCAGCTGCTTACTGCTTTTAAGCTTAACAACGAGCAGGATTTTGGCCTTAATATCTATTTTCCAATCTTATTTAATTTTAAAAGATTTTTTAATAAAAAACACTTTTTCTATTTCTACTCAGCCCAGAATTATTGTTAATCACTGTATCATGTTTCCCAAAATATGACATGAAAGATGAGGATTATAACATTTCTCCATAACTGTAAAATTTAAACTTTTTCTATGTTGTAATTGTTCTCGTTGTTAACTTGACATATCGCATGCATACCAATTGAAATTTCAATTCGCTAAAAGTTATATTTCGTAGAATCATTTTTCAGAATTTTGAATGATCTGTATTAACTGACGTGATGTTTGTTCCTGTTAAACTACAAATAATCTTCAATTTCTTTTTAATTGTAACTGTTCAGTATGTCAGTGAGGCTCTTATTATGCTGCTTATTTTCCTTTGTTTTTGAAAAATCAATTATTTAAAATCAATAATTTATGTATTTGTTATGTGCATGATTGTATGGATGATATTTTCTCTCTGGCCATATTACTGCACCCTTACTATTCAGGAATAAAGTACACAGCTTTGCCAAATCAATTGTGAGAAAATGCACTTCGCTGACACAGACAATATTATTCTTATTGAATAAACATTTTACTGTACATTTCAAAACACTTTAAAATGATAAATACACGTGCAAAGATCAGCTTGGATTTAATTTGGAATTTCCGCAGAGAAAGCTGCAATGGTATGGATTTTTGAGGGCGGTTTATTTTTCTATGTTAAGGAGATATAAAGTGCCAAATCCATTGAACGCATTTGTAGAGGTCAAGTAAGTCCTCATTCACCAGTAAATATGGAACAGTATGAAGATGGCCAATCTATGAATGGGACACTTCTGTGGAGCAGATTACTGCAGTGGCAGAAAGAGCAGAAACAGAATAAGGTCAAAACAAAAATGTGTTTGTCGTTTTTTGGACAGGGGTAAAAAATCACACCTCTGTTTTTTGGGACGGTCACTTTCCCAGGCAGTGGGACAGAAGAGTGCCCCCCCCCCCCCCACCCCACCCCACCCCACCCCACCCCACCCCACCCCAAACAGGGCCTGGGAGAGCCTGCCGAGGTGTCACTTCGCACCTCCCTTTCCCCGGATAAAAACACGGCCCGTCCCAAACCAGGCACACATCTCTCCTGACCCTCATACAGACAGCATGGACATCTCCTCTCCCTTTTTGAGCTACAGCGGCGCTCAGTACCCCTGGAACGTCAACAGCTCCGACTCTGAGTTTTACAGCCAGTCCTCCCCGGACGCCCCCTCGCCAGCCTACTCCGCGGACCTCAGCCTGTCCCCGTCCCCAAACACCTGGGCTCCCGGGCCGGGAGCTCGCACCACGCCCCCAGGGGCGCCCCAGGCCTCCGTCTCCCCGTCTTCGGGCGAGGAGGGCACCCCGGCCTGCGGGGGCAAGAGGAGGGGGCGCAAGGCGAAGAACCCCAGCAAGCAGCGACAGAGCGCCAGCGAGAAAGAGAAACTGAGGATGAGAGACCTGACCAAGGCCCTGCACCACCTCCGCACCTTCCTCCCCCCCTCCGTGGCCCCCGCCGGCCAGACGCTCACCAAGATCGACACGCTGCGCCTCACCATCCGATACATCGCCCACCTGTCCGCCCAGCTGGGGACCAGCGAGCAGACCCTGTCCTGCAGGAACGAGCTGGGCGTGGAGCCGGCGGGATTCAACCAGCGCACTTCCATGCTAGGATTCTGGGAGCACCCTGAGCAGGGACGGGGACAGAGCGCGGGAGGGTATCAGTGTGCCCCCATGCCCGTGTGCCCCTCGCAGAACCCCGGAGCGCACCACAGCCGATTCGCACCCGCCCTAGAGGCGTCCCTTCAAGACGAGCTCCTAAACTCAAGCCTGGACTCTCTACTGCAATCACCACCGTGCACAGAGATGACACAGTCCTATCAGGTATGTAGTAACACTTTATGTATGTCGTAAGATTTTACCTTTTTTATTAAAAACGAGTGAGAATTACTGCCATGATCAACAGCAACAGGTCACAGTTGAGGTTACAAGTGAGTTCATTACTTTCCTGGGTTGGGTTCATTAACTTAATTAAAACCCACTACAGTTACAAACGTTTGTTTTTTATCAATCAATAAACAAAACAGAGATTGTGACATGTTTTATTTGATGCAGTAAAGTTACTGAAGCTCAGATTTTCAAGTTTGTAAAGTGTGCATGTGTACGCTACTATGTAAAATCTATTAGCGTAGGAGAGCAGTGTGCTAAAGGTCTTTTCTATCTTTCTCCCATAATTACAGATGTACAGCAGAGACCTCGCCTCTCAGATAGTCCCTCAGGAGTTCTGGGTTTGAGAAGATTCGTCGCCTGAAAAGAAACCTTTAAACCCTCCTCTGCTTTACCTACTCTGACTCTGTACAGTATTTAAACCCTCCGCTGCTTTACCTACTCTGACTCTGTACAGTATTTAAACCCTCCTCTGCTTTACCTACTCTGACTCTGTACAGTATTTAAACCCTCCGCTGCTTTACCTACTCTGACTCTGTACAGTATTTAAACCCTCCGCTGCTTTACCTACTCTGACTCTGTACAGTATTTAAACCCTCCGCTGCTTTACCTACTCTGACTCTGTACAGTATTTAAACCCTCCGCTGCTTTACCTACTCTGACTCTGTACAGTATTTAAACCCTCCTCTGCTTTACCTACTCTGACTCTGTACAGTATTTAAACCCTCCGCTGCTTTACCTACTCTGACTCTGTACAGTATTTAAATACAGTTAAAACACCTTGCAACGCAACTAATTTATTTAAACTCAAAAATAATATATTTTTTATGCCAATATGTATGATGTAAATACTGAAAAAATATATTTGTACTATTTATAATAAAACGTGTCTTTTTAAAAAAAAATCTGTGGATTTTTTCATGTTGTTTGATTTCTTTCTGGTATTATATTTGTTAAAGATGCAAACTCTATCAAAAACTAATTTCAAGGTACTGGTCTGTTTTAATACGCTGCCACATTTTCCAGCTGAAAACATTTACCTTTTTTTTAAATACATTGTTATTTATTATGAATATATTATTACTTTATTATATTATGGTGTTTGATGTTTAAACTGACATATTATAAAATATTGACAATAACAAAATAATAAAATAAACAGAAAACAAAAAGTTTAATGATCGTCACCATATTTTGTGACAGAGCAAACAAGTAAATTTATATAAATATGCAGAATTCACCAGCAAAAACGTTTATATCAATATTAAGCTATTACTGTGTTGTTATTAAACTGGGCTGTCCAGAACAGCAGGATGCCTGCAGAAAACAGCTAAAGAAGTGTTATGCGAACCACATCCATGGCGACTTCTGTCACCAGAAAGAAACGTGAGTCGAGCAATTTGATGACTTCTTTCAAAACCTTCTCAGGCATCAGTTAAAAACAGCACCCTCAGTCATGACGATGCATAAACAATTTGACACTACATTTATTTATTTATGTTTTTTTTTTTTTGGGGAGGTAAAAAATAACCCCCTCTTATTTATACCAGTCCTTAAATCCATTTCTTAGGTCATCTTTTTAGCATGCTTCCTAATCATCTCCGAGACGACACACAAAACAATCGCCGCCAAAACGAAAACTAAGCAATTTAGCTGCGCCAGAAGACTAAACCCTACTCTCCCGAAAGAGCATCCGCTCCCCAGCCACAATCGGCCAAGCGTGGTGCACTAGCAAGCCCTCGCCATCGCTGTCTCAGCAGAAGTAATGGGCCGGATAGTGCAGTCCACCTTCCTATTGTGACCGACAGCTTCACAGCTGGCTACTGCAGGGTTTAGTGTGCCGGCCCGCAGAAGCTCTGTACTCAAGCTCAGCCTAACAGGCTGTGAAGCCCGTCAGGCCCAAGCAGGATCAGGTGACAATTCCGCGCTACATATTAATTAGCATTGTAATTAGATCTACCCTCCGTCTGCTATTAAGCTTAGAATCTACTTACTAATTGACAGATGAAAGGTTTAAGTTTAGAGTCTTGGTGTTAAATAGTGAATTATACACATCCGTACCTTACTTCATTTATGTGAGAAAAAAAATAAACACAGGGTTAGATGACATTTTAACATTGCCACATTTTCCCATTGAACTCTATGGAAAAATTTGTCAGGAGAAACAACCCTTAAAGTGAGCCATCCAGATCTACTGTATGGAGTGATGGTTTGAGGCTTGTTTGATACCTCAGACCCTTGATGACGCACAGCCATTTAGCCAACCATGTGTTCCATACAATTCCTGTGTAATTTACAGCTTAATCTAGTCCCACCCCCCCAATTCCCATAGAGAGAAATGCATAGAAGTTATAGTTATAAAGCGAGAGAGCAGCCTGGGAATCGATTCCCAAGAACAAACATGCGTATGTTAGTTCTACTGCGCAATCAGTGCTACGTGCTTTGCATCTCCTCAATTAAAAAATGATTTCAATGGTACTTTTTGTTGTGTATGTAAGAGCAATCCAAGTGGGACAAAAAAGGACTGGCATACAAATCAAAATGTTGGTGAAGAAGCAATCAGAGTTGCAGATCATCGATAAAAATGGTGAAACGATGACCAGATACCTGTGGTAAAACTAACAGTGCAACAAGTTATAGGCCTTCTGCATGCATATGCTAAAGGTTAGTGCGTAGGCTATTTGGTTATACTGACAGTGCATGTATGAAACCCATTTGGCTGCCTGTACATTGATGCTGTGGAACTATAAAATAATCTATTACAAAGGGAACCTGCAATTCTATAAAAACCTTCCATGGTGTGCAGTTTGTTATAAAAGTTATAAGGAGTCAAACCACACAGTTTCAATGATGGTGGCGGGCC
The DNA here is from genome assembly GCA_022702515.1 of Ilyophis sp. 1 JC-2022. NCBI lineage: Eukaryota > Metazoa > Chordata > Actinopteri > Anguilliformes > Synaphobranchidae > Ilyophis > Ilyophis sp. 1 JC-2022. The sequence continues at coordinate 33,122,393 of CM040399.1, read as the reverse complement.
TATTGTTCAGAAGCAGTTTATTTTTGGTGTACACATTCACAAAGCATGCTTAAAAAACTTTTTGTGCCTCGCCGTATGCTAGCGTATGCCACCGTATGCCACCGTGCTTGAAACGTATACAACCTATGCCTAACGTACCCTTAGCGTATGTCAGCGTATATCAGCGTATGAGTGATATTTTTCATACGCTGGCATACGCTAGTACGATACGCAATAGTGTGACAGGGCCATAAGGTAACGACTACGAACATATGAATAGCAAAAATGTAAGCAAAGCATGTATAGAAACCATTATACAAATGTTTTGTGGTATATCTTCAATGTTAAAAAATAACATATGGGCATGTTTGCTCAGCCTCATAACTTTCACATTTTTCAGATATACATTTAATGTGTATAATGTGTCATTACCCTTATGAAATTCCTTCATGGTTAATTAAAGATATATATGGGACCTTGACCTTTGACCTTCAACAACCTATAGCTGATCCGTTTTTCAAGCCACAACGAGGAGGGTCACACCACCAGATAAGTGAGACCAACCTTTTGACATTTAAACATGGAAAGGTTTAAGTCTAAGCTTCCTCTGAAGCCGGCAAAGCCAGGTCAAGTGAAGGCTATTTTCAAGATCATCGTCCAATATGTGTAGTAGTACATCACACTATTATTTTAATGAAATATTGCCATTGGTCACTAGAGGTCACTGTTTTAGTAACTATTCAAATGTTGCTTTGAAAATAAACAATGACAAGGCAGTCTAGAATATAGGCTAGAAATGAATACCCAGTCAAACAAAGATCACAAAAAGTCATTTTAGCATGACTCAATTTCTGTTAAAAAGCCATGCAGTGAAAACATGTATAACAAAATTGAAAACCAAAAGCTGGAATACATTTTGTATTGTCTAAAAACATGATAGTTCCATTTTAGGGAATAATATTTGCCCCCTATCAAAACAAATCACCAAAAAAGGCATTTAATTTCAATTTCTGTTTGTGAATTGTGTTAATTCACTCACTGTCCTTTGTGTCCATATAATATTGCCTTCCATTTGGAGGAGTAGGATCTCTCATCAGACACATGATGACCCACCAAAATTTAATTTGACAACTTTAAAGTCACATCTCAGTTATGAAATTCAATAAAGAAGAATACAAAGAGAACTCACTGGTGATTTAATGTATGTGAAACATGTATTCCGCTGTGGCAAACTTATCATACCCAGTTATCCAAAGATTTGAGGGACATTTATTTTTGTCATTTGTCCTCATTGAATCTGAGGACTGAGATCTAGTGTTAAAAAACAGGTGTAAATTGGGGCCATTGGGTCTTTGAAAATAATTATGAAGTAAATTTCTACACAGTGTCCAATATGTTTAGTACATCACACTGGCCTAATGTAGGAGTTATGATTGAACAATTATTTACACTATGAAGAAATTCCTATGAATGATGATGGCGTTCTTTACATATTAGCTACAAGGCACAATGTTTAAATTGTGAGATTTTCAAGATTCTATGGCTGGCCAACAGGAACATGAGGCGCTGGCCTTTGATAGGATGGTCTGCCCACAGGAGTCAGGGTTGGATACACTGGGCTCTCAAAGGATAACTGGCCCACAGGAACATATGGCAATGATCCCTCAAAAGACAGCTGGCCCACAGGATTGTGTGTGGGTGGAGGCCTCTCAGTGGTGAAATTAGTCCCAGGATAGGGAGCTGGTACTGGCTTGTCACAAACTTAAATGATGTGAGGCAGTAATGTTAGCTGGGTTTTGGTGTTTTTTGCACCAAGGCCTAAATTAGCTGATTGAAAAGAAAATTCAGAAAACTGCAGACACTATGGCCTTCCAGGACTGGAGTTTGAGATCCCTGGGGGCGCTTGCGTGCTAATCTTGTTGGAATACGACCCCTGTTCCCTGTCCACTGTCTCCTGTCCACTCACACCCATGCCCTGTCTACTATGTTCACTGTCCCCTCACTTTGCAAGCAGTGTGCAAAAGAAATCCCACAAAACTCTTTCCAAACTAGTGAGGAAGTAGTTAGTAATATGTATTTTTATTTTTGTTTTTTTTATTGAGAATATCAATCAATTAACATATGACGATTGTTACAAAGTGTAGATTATTAATGAATAAAAAAAAAGAGTAGTTTGTAATGTGTATAGTCTTGTACCATAGATATGCATACACGCTCTATGTATTTTACATTTGACTCCTGGGTTACTTACTGAAATTTGTCGGATGAGTGCACTGTTCTGCAGATGAGTGTGCTCCTGAATTCCCTCAACAAAACCCCGGAAATAAGAGGTTCATCCTGGTATTTTAAGTGCCCCCATTTGTGAGAAAAAGTCACCCACTTTTTGACAAAGTGGACTCAAAAATGTGCCCTGAAAAGGGTGTAGGGGTCATATTCGCACACAGCCCAGGATTTATTGCGCACACTGCTTGCAAAGTGAGGGGACAGGGCACATAGTAGACATGGGTCTGAGTGGACAGGGGGACAGGGGTTAGGAAAAAGGGATCATATTCGGTCACGGCCCATGTGTCCACATTTTCAGCAATTCATACCTCACTGATTTCACCTGTCAGTCTACAGTTAACTCAGTTAGAAAATGTAACTTAAGAGTTAAAGTATTTCAAATGCTGATGTAGGTCTGATCGCCTGTTGAGGCTCGTTTGATACCTCAGACCCTTGATGACAGCCATGCTATTCCCGTGTAATTTACAGCTTAATCTAGTCCCGCCCTCCAATTCCCATAGAGATCCATTCAAATGCAGAGAGGTTCTAGTATCGCTTATAAGAGTACCTGAATATAAGATATCAAGAGTCTTTTCATATCCTTTTATAACCAGTCATGATAGCATCACCTGTTTACATGAGGAATGTTCCAAACAGTTGTTTTTTGAATTTCCCAGTTTTTTTTTTGCTCCTGTTCCAACTTTTTTGGAACGTGTTGCAGGCATCAAATTCAGAACTAGCGTATATTTACAAAAATCAATAAAGTTGATAAAGTAAAACATTAAATATTTTTTATTTGTACTGTTTTCAATTAAATATATGTAAAAGAGAATTAACAAATCTTGTTATGTGCATTTTACATACTGTCCCAACTTTTGGTGAATCGGGGTTTGTATGTACTTCTCAGGATTTAATTGCAAACTAAAATTTAATTGCAAAATGTTTTCTTTCCATTTTCTCCAAGATTTTTTTGCATTTGTGGCACTTTATTTTGACATAAATTATGAAAATATATAATCTAAGTTAGTATTGTAAATGGCACAGCCATTCTCCATGTCTCTGTGATGCTGACACCAGGAGTTATAAAGCCTT